>JBCNJP010000003.1:42159817-42235368 GCA_039602395.1 Deinandra increscens subsp. villosa | reverse complement strand
TTGATCAATCAACATGAACACTAGCAGTTTAGTATTTTGAAAACAAAATTGAATCGAAAATTCAATTTAAATTATCACAAATATTTCACAACCAGCAATATTCAAATCACTGAAAGGTCTTCCCGAAATACATGCTGACACCAAATAAAACATTAGTCGCTCTGGGATCGACCCGAATCAACAGCGTTGGGTCGCCCGGTGTCTTCCACATAGTCAGTGTTGGCCTTGGAAATAACCTTTGGTTTCCATATTTTTAAAGATTTTGATTTTTGATCAGAACCAGAATCAGAATCAACCGGTGTACTTGGCTTGAACCAAGACAGCTTACGAGTTGATGTGGCTTTTGGAGACCACGGTTCATAAAAAATTTAACCTTTGTTATCCACATATTTAGCAGTGTTATGGATATATGCAGTCGTTGGACAATCACAGCAAGATGTCCAGGTTAACGACATGCATACCAAAGTCTTTCACGAAATTTAAAAACATTTGAAAACTTCTTTGAAATTTGAGAACCAGAAGAATGATCGGAACCAAAATTATCAAAGAAATCATCATAAGAATCATACCTCGGAGATGGACTCCATGAAGATACCTTTGATTCAAATGAAGAACCTCCAGAAGAATAAAAAACTTGATTTGTTGAGGAGGTGATTTCTTTAGAAGTTTGATCTTCAATCCTTTCTCCTTCATCTTCGATGCTTGAGCTTGAACAGGAACAACTTAATTTCAAACCCCAAACCTTTATGTTTGAAAGCCGAAGTCTTTGAAGACCCAGATGGAAAACAAGAAAATTTCTTCCTTTTTCTTCTCTAGTAAATTTGTCTTTAATTTCTTTCAGTTTGTTCTCATGCACCAACGATTTAGCAGCTTCTTCTTCAGACGAAGAACTAGAACATTGTCGAGCTCTGCCAAAAATGTTTTCATATTTCTGAAATGATGAACTTGAAACAAACGTTGGTGATTCAGCAAAAGTAATTTTCTTCTTAGACTTATTTTTCTTCTCTTAGCTGGTGTTGCAAATTTGGAATAATCAAGCATTTAAGCCTCTGGATCAAGAGGAGCAGAAGTAAATTCAGATATATACACCGGTTGAGGAACCTTGTGAATATCAGCTTCTTTGGAACTATCCGCACTCCTATCCTGCTTATACAAAAAATTCAACAAAGTCGGTGATAAATTGCAATTCTTGACTTGTCTTTGTAATTCCAGAATTTCCAGCTTTAATTTAGGAACTTTCTATTAAGCAGCAAACACCTCTTTTTGTGACTTAATAAACTTTTCATTGAGGTCGTTGTACTCATACGTTTGCAACTTTCTGATTTCACATTCAGCTAAACCTTCTTCTGTAACTGTGTCCCACTTCTTTTTGAATATTTCCACATCCTTTGTTAAAACTTCATTCTTATCTTGAAGAAGAACATTCGAATCTTGAAGTGTAGACACTTTTGTTTGAAGTTTCTCAATTGTAGCAGCAGATTCAACAACAAGTGCATTTGCTTATTCATACTTCTGTTGAATTGGATAACTCTTTTCGAATAACGCTTCAAAATGTTCACGACTTCTTTAGGGTCAACTTTTGCCTTTGCACACTCTTCAACCAAAACATTATTCTCTTTACCATCTCTTCATGAACATGAACCAAAGCATAATATTTTTTTTTGAAATTCTTCCAAGTCCTGCTTCAGCACCACATTCTCTTCAGTTGATAATTGAGAATCTTTTACTAGACTTGCAATCTTTTTACCCAACCTTACACATTCAAGACATTTAGATTCTTCGGACTTTGAATTATCCTTCACCTTTGGTAAAAACTCTTTTACTAATGATATGCTTGAATTAGAATCAGAATCAGTTAAAAGACGATCATCTGAATGATGAGATATTAAAGCAACCTTAATCGGAATGTGACAATTTTGTAACAGCAAAATCTGTATTCCAGGCAAATTCATCTGAATGCCAAAGGATTATTAGATTTTAATAATCCAATTTATCATCAATTGGTCAATATTAATCCTAATTTCAAAATTTTCCTACATTAATTCTAATTATTAAGGTGTTGGATTATATTGGACCCCCGTTAAATTTTATTTAACTCCGTTAGTTGTTGCTGATGTGGCGCTTACATGGCATCCTACGTGGCATCTTATGTATTTTTTAACCAAGATATCAAAATAGGGGGACCATTCTTGTAAATTATTAAAAGTATTTACAACTTAAACAAAATCTGTCTGTCGGTTCCTCTCTGGCAACTCTCCGGCGACCCGAATCAACCACCCGCCATACCCACCGGCGATGGAAAATCCAAACGCCGGAGAATCATATGCCTATCCATATCCCTCACAGTACTCGCCGCCGGTCTCCTCGTTCTCATTCTCGCTCTCATCGTCTTTAAATCAAAACAGCCCGTCACCATCGTCAATTCCGTCGCCGTCCAAGACGTGAACGCCACCGTCAGCCTGCTACTGCTTAACGTCTCCATCAACATCTCTCTCAACATAACTATCTCCGTCAAAAACCCTAACAAAGTCGGCGTCACGTACCGGAACAACGCCGCCGCTCTCTGGTGTTTAAAAGGGGCGGCGACGGCATTGTTTTCCACATCTAGGGTTCCGCCACTGGGGTTAATAGAAACGACACGATCTGGTCTCTCCTGACTCCCTTATATGCGGCCGCTAGGGTTAAAAGAAGGCACATAGTTGAAGGGTGGTTGCAGATGGTTCACGGTGGTGGTGCCACCGTCGTCCATAGCTAAATGATGGGGTTGGGGGCTAAATGACAGTGATGGGGTTAAGAATTAGGGTTTCTTTTATTAATCCTTCCTTTATATAGAAATTGCAATAATGATCCCTCAAGTATAATAACTTGATTAAAAAAACACATAAAGTGTCACATCAGCAAAAAACTAACGGAGTTAAAGAAAACTTAACGAGGATCCATTGAAATCCAACACCTTAATAATTGGGATTAATGTAGAGAAATTTTGAAATTAGGATTAATATTGGCTAATTGGTAATAACTTGGATTATCAAAATCCAATAACCCAATGCCAAAAGATTTTTTGTCAACTTGTTATCAACAGAATCAGATGCTTTTTGATCTGGATTTGAAGAATGAACTACCAAATGAGCATTTTGACCAGTTTTCAATTTATTTTCAATTGAACTTGGACATTCACGTGCAAAATGTTCATATACGGAACATTTGTAACACTTAACTTTCGATTTGTCCAATCCAATCTTACCATCCTGATTCAATCTCTTCTTTCCAGTTCTACTAAAAAAATTCTTCGTTCTTCGAACTAACATAGCATATTACAAATCGGATCCATTTCTTCCAAATGATCATAATCTATCTGATCATAATCTTCATTTGTCAATTCTGCGTTACTTACGGAACCAGTAATCACCCCAAAATATGAAGATACCAATGCATACATTTTTGAGTTGAAGAACTAGGAATTGAAACAGTACAACTAGAAGAAAAACTAGAGTTTTCCGATTTACCGGTAATGAATGTTGTAGGAGGTGTGGAGTTAACAATATTTGACTTCACAACATTCATGGTTGAGTCATTTTCTCCATGATATACAACAGGATTCTGGATTTGTGCAGGTAGTGACTTATTCATTGTTAACTCCATATCTCTTGCTTGTATTCTTTGAACCAGATCATTGAAAGACAAACCCGAATATTCTTTATCATGAGTAATCATCATCACATAATTTTCTCATTTTTCGGGTAATGCTTCCAAAATCTTTTCTTTCAAATCAGCCTCTTCCTTTTTAAGACTTACCAAACGCATCTCACTCATTAAATGTGCAAATCTTGCAATTAGATTTGGAACTGATTTATTCTAATAATGCTTGAAACTATCGAATTCCTTTTTCAAGACTTTTTGTCGACTTTTCTTGTAATGGTCATTACCCTCACACCTCTCTTCCAAAGAATCCCATAAACTTTTCGATGTATAGGTTGAAAAAAATTGATGTAGCAATTCTTTGGGTAAAGCCATTGTCAAGGTACCATACGCCTTTTTCTCAGCTTGATATGCTTTCTTTTGCTCAGAAGTGAGTTTTCTTTGAAGAATCGGCTCTCCAGACTCATCCTTAGGATAGATGTATTGTTCATTTAATGATAACCACATATCAACATCATTCGCATCAACATAAGCTTCAAATCGTTTAATCGAACAATGATAATCTTCCAATTTTAACAGTTTGAGAACTTTCTGACTAGTTCCAATTTAATTATCATAGTTCATCATCATTTGCATTGTAGCTTGCATCGAATTCCGAGTTGCAGCAAATGCTTAAAAATCTGACATTTTGAACAACCTAGTTACTGTTCACTCGAACTGAATCCGAACTTTAAATTGTGACTGAACTAAGCCCGAACCAAAGACGAACATATAAATTCAACCGAACCAAAAATGAACTCAACCGAACCTATACTTTGGATAACCGAACAGAAACCGAACCAAAAAGTAGCCGAACTGTAGCCAAACTGGAAGCGAACTCTCAGATGAACACTTCCGAACCACCACTACGTTTGAAAATATACCGAACTAGATCCGAACCGTGAGTTTGGAGCGGTTACAAACTCGAAAACTCAGATCTCATCCAAAATGAATACGAACTAGAACATTTTCGACCCAAATTTCACGATTTTCAGTGTTTTTGGACGAAATTTTCAGCAAGGATGCAGATAAACTCAGAAAGAACAATTTAGGAGAAGATTTTACACAAAAAGCACACTTGAGATGATTAAACGAGTACAAAATTGATTAGATTTTGTAAAAACCCCAAAATTTTGATCGAAATGATGAAAAACAAAGATTTCTGACCAGTAGAATGAACCTATAGCTCTGATACCAATTGAAATTGCGTGAGCGTTGGATCGTCTACTCGGTTGTATCGAAATCAATGTAAATCGTGAAGACAAGGAGTAAATACAAATGACTTGTATTAACCACAGAGAGATTACATAGTAAAACACACAGTAGAATGGACAAGTGTTATAATCTATATACAAGACAAACTATTTATAGATGAATAACCTATGCTAAATCACGATCATCCAAACTGCCAGTTCGGAAAAGTTCGTGTGAATCCGAAGTGGTAGTTCTCCTTTGGTTCGGATCATCACATCTTTGTATTTGTCTTGTATTTGATACTTCACATGACGACCTAAAATTATGCATCAACAAACCCACTCCTACCAGAATGAGCATCCAACTTGCAGACCAGTCAGTAAAGTACCCTTCAGGTATCGCTGAGAACCTCCTAGTCCAGGTAGGAGAGTTTGTTTATCCTGCAGAATTTGTTATCTTGGACATGGAAGAAGACAAGGAGGTACCCCTTATCCTCAGAAGATCATTCATTGCAACAACACAAGCAGTGACATGAGCAGTGGCACGCTAACGATCAAGTTCGGTGACCAAGAAGCAACTTTTGACGTAGGTAAGAAGATGGATAGTACCTTAGAGGTGGTGGACAGTATCGATTCAGGCCTAGAGTTCGCCTATCATAGAATGGAGGAAGCCTCTACCCCACCATCACTCTTCTAGACAAGGACTGCAGGTCTAGCCAGCAGACCCGTACACTAAACATGGTGCGCCATGGCGGCTTACCATGGAAGTCTAAAGTAGAAGCATAAAGAATTGGAAGGACATCAAAGAACACATTACCAGGACGGTCAGAATTCCGCCCCTTCCTTTTCTTTTCATTTTTATTTTTAGATATCTATCTTAGTTTATTTAGTTTTTATCTTTTAGTACTAGTAGTTTAGTTACTAGCACTAGAGATCGAGGTTCGCCTAGTGTAACTCTGATCTCATACCAGTAGGAAATATTCCTATTGAGACGCGGGCAGATTTACCGGATCTCTAGTACAAGTATTTCATAGTTTAGCTTAGTAGTGTATGTAATAAATAAAGAAGAAAACTTAGGAAAAGATGAGCGAGAGCTAGAAGTGTCGGCCAAGGAAATGCAAACTCAAAGGCAGAATCCATGTCTGAATAGTGCAGTCGGTGACAAATTTCTTACCCTTAAACTATTTAATCACACTTTTGATTTTAAATTGTGCCAACGGAAGTACATTGAGGGCAATGTGCAATTTAAGTGTGGGGATGGGATTGTCAACTTCAGCCGGAGATACGCAACAATAAACTTTTGCTCCACCCATAATTTTTTTCGAAAATAAGCTAAAATTTGTCGTTTGAAAAAACCAATAAAACTTGTTTATGGACCAAAATCATTTGAATAAAAACTATGTTTTTTAAACACAAAAAGATTCAATCCATTTAAAGTTCAATGGATACATTGAAGCTATTTTGGTTGCAGTAAACCGAACCCAAATTTATTTTTTTACAACTGGTATTTAAAACCCTTTTCCCCACATTTTAATGAGTGTTCGAGCCTAACCCTGTAAATATCTAACATGCTCATACTCCACAAAAATAGTGAGAAACCAGGTGAGTCATTCAAGCTAGAACTTGGTAAGGGATGGACAAAGTCAGAAAACATGTTTTCATATGTTTGAGGCCCCTAGGATAAACCCCTCTTCTCTCTTTCACCCCAAAGTTTCTTTGCCAACCAACAAAATATCCCCTAGTTAGCCCCTTTGAGCCTAAACCTTTCATTTCTAAACCCGCAAATTTATTTGCATAAACCCCTTTCCCCCAAAACAACCTTTTTCACACCAAACCTTTTTGGCGCACTTTTACACCCCTTTATTTTCACAATAGCAAAATGTTTTTGAGGAAAGAGTTTTTCAAAAATAAATGGCCCATTATTATCAGGATACAATATCATCTATCTGGACTGTTGCTGCAGAAATCTGTCTGATGCATGAAAAAATCTACATTGGTATGTATGTTATTTGTTTTAAAAAAAATGTTTCTGGAAATAGAAGAGCAAAAGCTCTTAGTTGAATTCACTCTATCCCTAGCCACAAAAACCTCAAGAAAAAACTTTTCTAAAAAAATCTGATGCTTTTGCAACTTTGAACCTTCTTTTATCCAACCTCCAAACCCTTAGCCCTAGCGTACCCTCAAATCCCGTAAGCCCTCATGATGACAACATGGATCTCGGAGAGATCTATGGCGGATTGATGCCTTCACAAGCCTATGACCGTTGTCTGATCTAACCTTGGTATGAGTGATCCCTCAAATTCTGTACATATACTAACCCGAGTGTCGAGTGATCCCTTGTGAGGTGTACATAGTTGTATAAATCTAAACTTTGCAGTAAGACGAATGTAACCCTAAATAATTCAATTAAACAAAGAACGAATGGATTTTGAATCGAAGTAATTAGGAGACATGTTTTTATCCAGGAAATTGGTCCATGACAGGAAAAAAGTCAAAATTAGAAAGGTAAATGGCGACTATTTTCTAAGTTTTCTTGAGGGTAAGCAAAAGTCTAAGTGTGGGGATGTTTGATATGCCTAAAAATAAATATATTTTATAAACAAATATCCCTCGTGTATTGGGTAAAATTTGACTAATTATCACACAGAAACAGTGTTTTTGTCTTCTTTGTAGTTTTTCAGGTTCTACTAAGCCAAAATCACAAAAGGAACAAATAATGCAAGAAAAACAGAAGATTTTGTGAAGTTGGAGCTTAGCACGCTCCGTGCATAACCCAACACGCCCCGTGCCCGATCTTGAAAAGAACCGTTCATACAAGAAGATTTGGAAATCGGCGTTCTAACACAACACGACCCGTGTTAGGCTTGGCATGGCCCGTGTCCTCTACACACAAAGATTTGGTGTGACACCCGACAAATTCAGGTGATTTTCTGGACGAACACGAACAATTATTTATTCGAACATACATTCATTCATACGTCTAATAGGATTGTTAGATGTGTCATCGAGTCCACGAATAATCATACATGAGTTGAGTCGGTCCTAAACGTTGGTGACTAATTAATAGAGCATTACTCAAATGTACGAAAAACCTTACAACTTGTTTGGTGTGTCTTATTATTTTTTTTAGGTTTGAACTTGGGGGACTATTTGTGACTTAGCTAGACTTTCTAGGGGCCTCCTTGTCATTCCATAAAACTAATTAAATGGATCAGCCGTAACTGACATCCACGATTTCTGCATCTAATCCCAAAACATCATGTATATCCCCTTCGTTTCCCTTCTTATACGGCTATCCTCCACCATATTGCGATCAATCTCTCCTTCTTCTGCTCCCTCCCTTAACGTATACAGAAACTACGGTTGTTCTACACAATCGTGAAGGTCGCAAAAGGATGCTGTTCGGCCTCTTCAGTCCGCCACAAGCCCCCAAAACAAGCACGGTTCGAGCGAGCGAAGGTAAACCGTCTAATCCCCCTCGATGCTTCTTTCGTTTTTTTTACAAAAACTCAAATGGTTTTAACTAGAAATCTGTATGTTCATTCGTGTTACTGTGATATATGCATTATGTGCTATTTGATTTAAGATTCAATGATGTATGAAGTTCATGTGCTAACCGGATAAACTTACTAGTTCGAAAACCCGATCTCGCACGGTGTGTATGTTACAAAAGTTTTTTTTTAAAACAAATTATGGATGTAAAGCTTAGTCTCCTACGGACATGGGGTAGTGCTTTTGGTTGATGGGATGTGTAGGTTTAAGGGTTAGGTCACCATGAATGAACCTGTCGATCAGTGGGTATGCATGGGAAAGAAGATGGGCAGACAAAATTAGTTAAATAGAATGGGATCTGGGTAAATAACAAAAATCGAATTGTAGCCTGGTGGTTTGGGTGTTCGCTGGTTACTGGAGGTTTGCGAGTTCTAATCCCACGCACTGCAACATTTATTCTTTTTTTTTTTTGAATTCTGTTTCACTAATTGGAAGATGACACCAGCATACAGATTAAATAGAATAGGAACTGAGTTAAAGTATCAAAGTGAAAATTGGCCTGGTTGGTAGTATGCATGCAATGGGATTGATGGGTCGCAGGTTCAAACCTAGGGCCCAGCAGAATTTGTTTCCTTTTTATTCTGGTTCCTTTTAATCCTTTCAACCCTCCCATAGTGAGATAATTTAAGTGATACATGGTGTTAGTGATTGATATGTTATATATTCTCTTGAAAGGTGTTATTTTTGAAGCAAAGCATGACACACAAAGTATATAACTACATTTTTCTTTTATTTATTCTTATAACTTGCATAAATTTTATTAAACAACTTTTTGTCACCTCAACATATCTTGCATGCTAAAAGCGGATGTAATTCCATGATCTTAGTAATCGTGCTAATTTGGTTAGATCATTAAAGATTATGTGCATATCCAACACGTGTATTTGGGGAAATCATTGCATGAAATATATGATTAGGGTGATTAAAATTTTTTGACTTGTGTACTAGGTTCGCATGATTAATTTAGGAAATTTTGTTGCCAAGCATGCTTAAACATAGGAATTGTATGTGCTTCTTGTTACCCCTTTGTAATGACTAGGATGCATGCTAGAAACGTTTAACATGTGCTTACCTGTTATAATTGGAAAAGCATAACCAATCCAACAAACTCGATTGTTAACGAGTCACCAACGTGCCGTCAGGGTCGGTTGAGTCAGTCTCGTTGTTCATTCACTGTAGTCTTACACGTTCACAAACATATAGGTGATTCGTAGGAATTCATCTACAGTTTTATTTAAACTTTCTTGCCGAGCTCCGAAAGGTGAGTTCTCGAACATTTTTATCTGAATATTTCATTTAGAGAAGGAATATGCTACAAATAGTTTTGGTAATATAATTGTATGGTTGATCACGTATGTGCAC
Organism: Deinandra increscens subsp. villosa; assembly: GCA_039602395.1. Classification (NCBI taxonomy): domain Eukaryota; kingdom Viridiplantae; phylum Streptophyta; class Magnoliopsida; order Asterales; family Asteraceae; genus Deinandra; species Deinandra increscens. The sequence continues at coordinate 42,225,583 of JBCNJP010000003.1, read as the reverse complement.
ACATAACACGAATTGCAAGTCCTTACATTTCGAACCGTTAGTTTTTGAGAAAGCGAGGTAATCTTTGGTAGTACTACTGGGTTTGACAAACCCCACCAGTGTTAGTAGCTCTAACTCGACTGGATGTCGAACGGATGTAAAATTAGCCTAGACAGTATCATCATCGTCCGTGTTAGGCGCTGGTGGAAGGCGTTACAAACACAAACAGTCACGCTTCGGTTGCGAACCACATAGTGATTGCATTATTGGCCTTGCTAGCTACAATTACTATTATGATTACCATGGTACAAACATCTTTACAAACATTTATTTTTCTTGCATTGACATTTATGAACTCACCAGCCTTGCGCTGACCCACATAGCATGTCTTTCGCAGGTCTTTGAGGTACGAGCACGCTAGGACGCATATTTCATGAAAGTTGAACATTTTGATTTGCATTTCAACTTTTACGTTTTAGTTTACTTTCGTGTTTGGTTTGAGGGCACATGTTTTGTGCAACACTTTCACTTACCTTTACGCTTTCGTATTTCCTAAACTATTTTGGTGTGTTTGCATAGTTTGGTATGACTAATGACTCGGATCCTGGTTTGTCACACGCCTCGCGGTATAAACCTCGCAAGTGGAAATTTGAGGGTGTGACAGATTGGTATCAGAGCCATTGGTTATAGTGAACTAGGTCTTGCATGTAGGCCAACTATAGCCTCAGAGTTGCATTAGTCATACACGAGAGCACACACTTGGTTTAGTTACATGTCAACATTTCATTCATTATGAGCATTATAATATACCTATATGAATATATATATATATATATATATATATATATATATATGTTACATACAGACATGGCTGGTTTATCATCTGCTCCTTCCTCTACCCCTTCGACAAGCAACAATGGATCCGCACCCGATAACTGGGCCTGGTATCCTTTCGCAGTGGACATGACGATCCGCAATGAAGGAGTGCCTCCACTTCCCCCAGGAGCCAAACGCACGCATGTGGCCATGGACCCTGCGGCGAATACTCTATCCCTTGTGTCTAAATGGGGGAAAACAACTCAGCAGTGTCAGGAAATGGCAGCCTCAATCGAAGAGCTAAAAAGCGAGAACAGGCAAATGCGTGGGAGATTACGCGTTCAAGATGAGAGGTTGCTGAAACAAGAGCATCGTAGTAAGAAACTAAAGGAGTACGAGGGACGTGGAAGGTTGTTGGTATAGTTTGAAGAACTACGAAAAGACCTTCGAGACCTTACACACGAGTTTCATACTGAAAGAGATGAATCCAAGCTCAGAGAGGAAGATTTAGAACAACTCAGGGACAGAATGGAAAATCTAGAATTAATGTTGTTGGCCCAACATGATGATATAGAACTTGCACAAGCAGAGCCTGTAGAAGAACTCGAGCCCGAAGAGGTACTCGAGCCTGATGAAGAACTTGAGCCCAAAGAAGAAATTGAGCCTGAGGAGGAGATGGAACCTTAGGAGAAAGAGGAACCTGCAGACGGCGACCATTCGGATATCTCCTTTGTTGATACCGACGTTTAATCATGAACCTAGATGGGACACGTTGTCCCCATCAACTAGTATTTTGAATATTAATTTCTGGATTTTGGATATTTTTGTGAACTAGTTACAAATTTATTTGAATTGAAATTGCCATTTAATTTATTATGTTGTGTTCATACGCTGTTAAATTCGCGTGTTGTGTGTATGTATCTGCGTGATATATTGCATTAAATTCTTTGTCTCATTTTGGATATTTGTGATTGAAAGGATAATGTTGGGACGTAGAAGCGGAAACCCTGCTAACCTAACTATGGCTCAAATCAACACATTGGTGAACAACAGGGTCAATGCTGCATTGGCAGCCTACCAACAGCAGCACCCGGCGCAAAACCAAGGTAAAATTTTACCCCTCTATTAACATACCAACTCATCGAGGATATGATGTAACAGGTACGTCTATCTCCATGAATTGCAGGTTCAGGCACCAGCGCGCATAAGCAATTTATGGATGGGAAGCCACCCACATTTACCGGAGAGACTGGCGCAGTGGGGATGTTGCGTTGGATTGAAAAGACAAAGTTTGTTTTTGCGGTATGCAACTGCCTCCAAGCAAACAAGGTGAAGTTCGCTGCTAGTACATTGGAGGGCCCGACTCTCACATGGTGGAACCTACAGGTACAGATGTTAGGAATGGCTGAAGCTAACGCCATGACTTGGGATGATTTCAAAGCAGCATTAACCGAGGAATACTGCCCAAGAGATGAACTTCAGAAGCTTGAACGAGAACTCCAGGATTTGAAGATGCAGGGGTCAGATATTGAAGCCTACACTCGGCGCCATAATGAACTAGCAAACTTATGCCCGAACTTGGTGCAACCAGCATACAAGCGGATCAAGATTTATCTTGGTGGGTTAGCCCCACAAATCCAGGGATTGGCCGTCTCAAGTAACTCTACCACTATACAACAGGCCATACGCATGGCCCATTAGCTGACTGAAATAGTTGTGAATCAGGGAATTCTGCCAAAAAGAGGTGCCTCTGCTAACGCATCAGAAAATAAAAGGAAATGGGAAAACAGAGACTTAAAGTCTTCGTCGTCTCAGCAACAACCGCACAAGCAGGGAAGGCATGATCATAAGAATCGGGGTAACAATCAAAGTGGTTCAAGCAATCAAGGCAAGTACAATGGGAAGTACCCCCAAGTGCAAAAAATGTGGCTACCATCACTATGGTCAGTGCGAGAAGTTTCAATGCCGACGGTGCGAGAAAATAGGCCATGTCGCCAAAGATTGTCATGGAGAAATTCAGACAAATCAACAATAGAAGGGATGCTATCATTGTGGAAAAGAAGGCCACATCAAACGAGACTGCCCACAGTTGAAGCAGAATAACAACAATGGTGGTGGTGGTGATGTTAGGGGCAGAGCATTCACTATTGGCAAGGGAGATGCTAAGAACGACAACAATGTGGTGACTGGTAAGTTCCCTCTAAATGAACACTTTGCTAATCTTCTTTTTGATTCGGGTGCTGATAAAAGTTTTGTATCAAAAGACTTTAGTAAACTGTTAGGGATCAAACCAGTAGAATTAGAAACTGCTTATCCCATAGAATTAGCTGATGGAAAATTAGTGAGTGTAACACACATTTACAAGCAATGTAGGATAGAACTATCTGGCCATAGTTTTCACATCGACCTTATGCTCACCCCACTCGGAAGTTTAGATGTCGTCATTGGCATGGATTGGTTGTCTAATCACAATGCTGAGATCGTCTGTAACAACAAAGTCGTTCGTATTCCACATCCCAACGGGGAAGCCATTTCTGTTCAAGGTGAAAGAAGTGGTACTGTCAAAGGAATTATTTCCTTTATGAAGGCGCAGATATGTCTGAGGAAGAAGAACTGCACGGCATTCTTGGCACTAGTAACTGACAGTGCTCGGGAAGAGAGGAAGGTAGAAGACATTCCTGTAGTACACGATTTCCCTGACGTGTTTCCGGAGGACTTGCCCGGTCTTCCGCCCCATCATCAAGTCGAGTTTGAAATCTCACTCGCCGCCGGTGCAACGCCAATTGCTCGTGCTCCCTACAGATTAGCCCCATCTGAGCAGAAAGAATTATCTACACAATTACAGGAGCTTTTAGATAAAGGCTTCATTCGACGTAGCACATCGCCATGGGGAGCCCTTGTCCTTTTTCGAAGAAGAAAGACGGGACATTCCGCATGTGTATAGATTATCGAGAACTAAACAAGGTCACTATCAAGAATCGCTACCCTCTGCCTCGCATAGACGACCTGTTCGATCAACTCCAAGGGTCGAGCTATTACTCAAAGATCGATTCAAGATCCGGCTACCATCAGCTATGTGTGAAGGAGGAAGACATTTCCAAGACGGCATTTCGCACGAGATACGGTCACTTTGAATTTCTGGTTAGGCCATTTGGGCTAACTAACGCACCCGCTGTATTCATGGATCTCATGAATCGGGTGTGTAAGCTGTACCTGGACATGTTTGTCATTGTTTTTATTGATGACATTCTCATTTACTCGAAGAGCAAGGAAGAACACGCGGAACACTTACGGTTAGTTTTGCAATTGTTGCGGCAGGAGGAATTATACGCAAAGTTCTCCAAATGTGATGTTTGGATTCGAGAGGTGCAGTTCCTCGGCCATGCGGTCAATGAAAATGGAATCCATGTTGATCCGACAAAATCAAGGCGATCGAAAACTGGGAAGCACCTAGGAATCCTACTGAGATTCGACAATTCTTGGGTTTAGCTGGTTATTACAGGCGCTTCATAGAGGGCTTTTCGAAGATTACTCAGCCTCTTACAGCATTAACACACAAAGGCATCGTTTTTAAGTGGAGTGACAAGCATCAGCAGGCATTTCAGTTGCTTAAGCAAAAGCTATGCAGCGCACCCATCTTATCCCTACCATAGGGGACAGATGACTTCGTGGTGTATTGTGACGCGTCCATCCAGGGTCTCGGTTGCGTATTGATGCAACGCCAGAAAGTTATTGCTTACGCCTCTGGGCAGCTGAAAGTTCACGAGAAAAACTACACCACTCACGATCTAGAGTTGGGAGCTGTGATCTTCGCACTGAAGATTTGGAGACACTATTTATATGGCACAAAGTGCATAATTAATACGGACCACAAGAGCTTACAGCACATTTTTGACCAGAAGGAACTTAACAGGAGACAGCGTCGATGGGTCGAGTTGTTAAACGATTATGAATGTGCAATAAAGTACCATCCGGGTAAGGCTAACGTGGTAGCCGATGCCCTCAGCAGAAAAGAAAATTCCAAACCGAAACGGATTCATGCATTGCAAATCACAATACACACAGGGCTACCCGATCAGGTCTGCAACACTCAGATCGAAGCGTTAAAGGGTGAAAACCGAACAGCTGAATCGCTTCGTGGGATGGACAAGCAATTAGAAACTAAAGCTAATGGTACAAAGTATTTCCAAGACCAACTATAGGTCCCTTTCTTTGGGAATTTACGTAAGCTCGTGATGGACGAATCTCATAAGTCTCGATACTCAATCCATCCTGGTGCAGACAAGATGTACCATGATCTGAAGGTAGCTTATTGGTGGCCAAACATGAAAGCAGACATTGCCACCTATGTGAACAAGTGCTTGACGTGCTCCAAGGTTAAGGCAGAATATCAGAAGCCATCGGGGTTACTCTAACAACCAGAAATTCCCAAGTGTGTTGATACACGATATGGCAATGAGCTGAATCAGACAAAGATACGAAGATTTCATGTTTTGGGTCTGATGGCCGAACTCCGGCCGAACCTTGGCCGAACCTCATGTTCGGACAAGCATAGGAGTTCGGACGTCCGATAGACTATTAATAGTTTTTGTTTGTGTCTTTGTAAGTAGTTTTTGAGAGTGAGCGAACTTTTGTATGTGAGATTGTGTGTGTACTCTGATTCTCTTGTTATCACGTTTTAATGAGAGATTGAGTTTATTTACATTGTTGTGTTTGCATTCTCACGTATACGATTGTTATCGACCAAACCGATCCAACGCTCAGTCACTTTCAAGTGGTATCAGAGCTATCTGGTGCTGTATGGCTCGATTTGTTGCAATTTGTGTATTCGAAGTTCGTTTTCAAGTTGCTCTCTGGAAATTTACATGAAAAACATCAAGTTTTGTGTCAAAATTTCTTGTTTCTGGTTGCTTTTGGTCATCTGAGTGTTTAGAGTTCATTTGTGAGTGTTTTCTGGTGAGATCTGAAAAATCTTCGAATTTTTGCGTTCGGCCGAACCTGACGTTCGGTGTAACCGCTCCGAGTCTTGAGTTCGGAGTGAAGCTCGGTCTTCTTTTCAATTCGGTAAGAGTTCGGTGTACTATCGGAGAGAGTTCGGTGAGAATTTTGTCTCGGAGATAGTTCGGACTAGGATCGGAGAGAGTTCGGAGTTTCTGTGTTCGGTGACAAGTTCTTAGGGAGTTCGGACCTTGTTTTCAAGTTCGGTGAAGGTTCGGAGCAAGTTCGGAGCTTATCTTATGTTCGGAGCAAGTTCGGAGATCAGAATCTTGAATTTTTTAAAATGTCAGATTATAACGCGTTTGCTGCTATTCAATCGCAGATGCAAACATTACTGAATTACGACAATGAAATCGGGACGACTCAGAAAGTTCCCAAACTTCTTAAGTTTGAGGACTATGCTAATTGGAAAAACAGATTTGAAGCTTATATCGGCACAATGGATCCAGACCTATGGATTGCTATGGATACTCCATATGTATATCCTGTTGGTGTGAACAATGTTCCAATCATGCAAAGGAATCTGGATCTTGAACAAAAGGCTGATTTTATTAGAGAACAAAAAGCATATGGTTTGATAACTCAAGCTTTACCTAAAGAATTGTTACACCAATTTAAAAGTTGCAAACACTCTAATGAGTTATGGACGACACTAAAAGAAAGATGTGAAGGCAACGAACAGTATAAGAAAAGTAAGAAGAAAGTGCTAAACAAGGAATTTGATAACTTCAAGCATTTTGATGGAGAGGGTGTTCCAGAGTTAATTTCAAGATATTCTCACTTGTTGTCTGAAATGGACAATGTCCAAATCAAGAAAGATGATAAAGAGCTTAAGGAGAATTTGCTAGAAGGACTGCCATCAAAATGGGAATCTTATGTGCTGATGATCATGAATGAAAAGGATTATTCTGAATTGACGTTTGTGAAACTGTTGGGAAAATTGCAAGCTAGAGATGTGGAAATGAAAAATGTGAATACTACTCCAGCAGCGGTTCAGAATCCTGATGTTTACTACGGATCAAATGCAGCAACAATTTCAGGTAAGACGGCTAAAATAGCAATTTCTGCACCAGCAACAACGTTTGTAGCTGGAGGTCTACCTGGACATGTTTCAAATCCAGGAACTGGAATGGGCTCACATGGTTATGAATATAATTACAACTCTGGAGGAAGTAGTACATCAATTCCAGCTAGTAATTTGGTGAACACGGGAAAGATGGCTATGTCTGTTTCAACAACTGAAGATTATATGGCCCTTGTTTCTGCTTTAGTGTCATCATATTACGGTTTGATAACTGGGAATGTTAGCAATGCTGAATTGACGGAAGAAGACTATGATCAGGTGGATCCTGATGATTTGGAGTTAATGGATATCAATTGGCAATTTGCCATGCTGGCTAGGAGAGTGAAAAGATTCTTAAAGAAGACGGGTAGAAAAGATTTGAACTCTGGTGGCAGAATTGGTTTTGATAAATCAAAAGTGAGATGCTATAACTGTTCTAACTTTGGTCACTTCGCTCGTGAATGCTCTCAGCCGAAAAAGCAGGATTATCAAAAATTTGTTCCCATATCAACTGTTTCTGGATCCAAAAATCCGTCGAGTTCAGGGAGTACTTCTAACTCAAAATCTAATCCTGAATCCACAAAAGCTCTTGTATCTCAAGCTGATAAAACTTATAATTGGGGTAACCAATTCGCTGATTCATCTGCTTTGATGGTTATACATGTGCATGATGAAGACACTATGACTGAATCCACTGAAGATGAAGGTGAAGTTCATGGTGAAGCGAATGGTGAAACTTTTGTTGGAATCAATGCTGAAGAAGAAGTCTCAGATTCAAGGATTGATCATAATTCTGTGACTGAAGGAAAATTTGCTTTCATGGCTGATTTGTCTGCTGAGAAGGTTGAGTCTGATGCTATTCTCTTGTTAGAAAAACATGTTAAACTTCTAACTGAGGAGAAAGAAGCGTTGATTCGAGAATGTGAAGCAGCAAAAGTTGAAGCGCTTGACATAGCAAATGATTTCGAAAACTTGTATAAAAAAATTCTTCCACTGAAAGAACGATATGAGAAAGCTTAGCAGAATGCTGTAGAAATTGCTGATAAAATGCTTGCACTTCAGAAAGACATGCAGAAACTATCGGATGAGAACACAAGTATAAAACAAGAGATCGGTACATTGAAAAGGAGCAATCTCACAGAGTCAGTTGCTCTTATGGCCGATTCTTCGAAGGTAGTTTCATATCCTTTAATGTGTAAGTCTTTTGATGATTTTGCTACTGCTAAGAGTACGCTCTTAGATGAGAAGACAAAACTTAGTGATCTTTTGTCAGTAGCAAAAGCAGATAAGAATATATACAAAGAAAGATGGGAGGGAATAACCAAGGAGTTATTGTCAGTACACGAGCAGTTACGTTTGAAAAAGTTTGATTTTTCAACTCAGTCTGAATTGCTTGTGTCTGTACAAAAGGATTTGGCTGCCAGTCAGAAACATGTTGCAGATCTAAAAATAGAAGTTTTTGAATTAAAACAAAAATTGGATTCTGTTCAAGTTTCATATTCTTTTACAAATTTTCTTTATAAAACTGAAAAGGAAGATGTTTCTGGTAAGTTGAGTCAAGTCCCACCCCCTGTGAATATTACAATTGGTCCTTCATCTGAAGAGAAGTTGGATGTTCCTTCACATGCTGAACAAATCAAATCTGTCAAAACTTCAACTGACAAATCTATTTTGGATTCGACAGTTGATGAACTTTTCTATGATGTTTCAGATTTTGACAAGGTTGATGACTTAGTGTCTGAAACTGATGTTGAATGTTCGTCAACCACTTAGCTCAAAGTTTCTAAGCCAGATCACAAAGATTTAATTTCAAAACATGATTTTAACACAATTAAATCTGAGCTTACAAAACTGAGTGTGTTCGAACAAAAACAGATTGCTCGGAGCAAATCTGTTGAAGGTAAGAAAGTTAAATATGGTGGAGTCGGATTTGAGCCTTTGGCAAATTCAAAATCTTTTGAAAAAAGGTCTTTTTCTAAAGATTCAAAACTTGCAAAGGTCAAGGCTAGCAATCCTACTTTGAAAACCAATTTTAACAATTATGAACAATGTGTGACCTATGGATTAAAAAGATCTAATCGGATTTAGTAGTGACAAGGAGTTTCCTTTGGATATGGTCAATCCGAATTTAATCGATCAAATTTTTGCGTGCAAATATGATCCTACTTATGATCCCAAAATGAGAAATGTGCACATTAATGGGGTAATAGCAATGTTAATGTAATGGACACATTTCATTCTGAATCTGATTCGGGGATGGTTAATAGAGTGAAAACTTTTGTTGAAAAGTCTTTAAATAAGAAATCATCGAAATCAACCGTTCAAACACCACCAAGAGGTTTTTATGATCAAAGACAACCAAATTTCAGAAAATCGAGTCCGTTTTTCAAAAAGTCTCAATTTTACAATGACGAAGGATTTTATGATGAATTTGGGTGTGGACCGAATCAACCTGTGTTTGGGAGGGGTCCAAAATGGGTTGATTATGGAGGTCAGAATGAATTTGATTCAAGGTTTGGTGGGCAAAGAAACAGATTTCAGAATTATAGGGATCATCGTTTTTCTGAAAATTCTTATGTTAGAGGTCATGCTGGGTATTGTGATGATTTTTTAGGAAATGTGTCAGGATATGAGTCAGGACATAATGATGAGTTTGGAAATCGTTATGTGCTTATTCGAAAGGGTTTGAAACCCAAGACCCAAAAACGGGTTGTTGAGTCCGAAATGGATGATGACACGAGCGAAAAAGTTGTAATAGATAAAAGAAAATGTGTTAAGTGCAATGCTCGTGGTCATACATATCGGACTTGTCCGTTGAAGAAACCAAAATCCGGCAAATCTTACGCAGAGAAATCTGATGATATGTCTGAAGGTTATCAGACTGATATAAAGAAGAAAGTCAGATTTGTGGATGAGCAAGGCAAAGTTCATTTTAATAATAAATCGCCAGATTTTCATAACATGAAAAGAAATCATAAAGTGAATTTTCAAAGACTAAATCAATTTTGAAAAATTCTGCTGCAAGCTCCACGGGTTCTTCAACTGATGGACAGAAACCTAAGGGTTCGTCCATGGCTGGTTATGACTTTGTTGAATATGACGGTCGACCAAAGCTTCAAGCTTGGGTACGTCCCAAAACTAATCTATAGTTGTAGTTTATGCAGGGATCTTCGCGACAACTGATGAATAACATTTGGGTTGTTGACAGCGGAGCATCTCGGCACATGACTGGCGATATTTCTTTGTTGCATGATGTGAAATACTTTGACGGAGGTAAAGTAACATTTGCTGTAAACAAAGGAGGTCAAGTCACCAGAATTGGTAAACTTTCAAATGGTGCTGTTACATTCGAGAAGGTTGAGTATGTTCAAGAATTGGAGTACAATCTTCAGAGCGTCTCCCAGATTTGTGATAAGCAATTCACAAGTGCTTTCACGGGGAGTAAATGTTTGATTCTGAAACCTGAATTCAAGATTCCAGATGAGTATGTGGTAATGCGAGCACCGCGATTCTCAAATTTGTATATGCTCGATATGAATTCAGCAAAAGCAACGGTCGCGGGTCAATGTTTCTTGTCTAAAGCATCCGAGAGAGATTCCATTATATGGCATTGTCGCATGGGACACATCCATGGGACACATCCATTACAGAAAAATGAACGAACTTGTGCGGAGTGGTCTTGTCGAAGGGGTTCCAAAGCAATAGTTTGTCTTCAATGATGTGTGTGTGAGCTGCAAGAAGGGAAAACAGAAAAGAAAATCCCATCCACTGAAGAAATACCATTCAATTGAATTCCCGTTAGAGTTACTTCATATGGATCTGTTTGGTCCGGTGAATCGACAAAGTATTTCTGGGAATTGGTATTGTGTGGTGGTTACTGATGAATTTTTAAGATTTTCTTGGGTTGATTTTCTGGTCTCTAAGGATGAAACTTCAAGAATTCTCATCAATTTGATTACAACACTTGAATCTTTGTATAAATTGAAAGTACGAAGAATTCGTAGTGACAATGGCACGAAGTTCAAGAATTCAGCTGTGAGGACGTTTTGTTTGGAAAAAGAGATTGTGCATGAATTTAGCACACCATACACACCTCAGCAAAACGGCGTGGCAGAAAGAAAGAACCGCATAATTATTGAAATAGCACGAACAATGTTGGCTGATGCTCAATTGCCTGTTCCATTTTGGACAGAAACTATCAACATTGCGTGTTATATGCTTAATCGAGTGCTTACTATGAAGCGTCTTGGAAAGACATGCTATGAATTATTGAAGAATCGTAATCCGAATCTCGATTATCTAGAGCCTTTTGGGTGTCCTTGTACCATATTAGCTTCTGCAGGAAAATTTGATGACAAAGACTTTGAGGGGCTGTTTGTCGGATACTCAAATCAAAAGAAGCAAGTATTTAATAAGCATAATGGTACGGTGGGTGAATATTTACATGCGGATTTCCAATCCTATACTTTACCACCCAGAGGTGTTGGACCGGACTGGTTGTTCGATTATAAAGCTCTTTTTGAAAATCTTGAATTGAAGCCAGAGATGTCGGATGAGCAACTTACTAGAGTTGTCATTGAGTTACTAGATGATACTCCGGTTCTAAATATACAAACTCTGCCGACTCCGATAGTGCGTGTTGCTGATGAGTACATGACCGAGACTTCTAATGATTCAATAGTTGTAGCTGATGATATGTCTTCAGATGATGATAGTGAATTTCATGAAGCCGTGACACATCAGGTGGAAATTTCTACTCAACAACTAGATCCACAAGTTGATGCTACTTCAAATGAAGTTGAGGCTGATTCAACTGATAATGTGGTCGATCCACAAGTTGATACTATTTCAAATGATGCTGATGTTAATACAACTAAAAATGTGGTGGTTGAGGAAGATCATGTTCCTGGTCTGGCTGAAACGGTGGTTGTTCCTATTCATCAAATGCTCCGGATAAGCACCATTCATCCGCAAGACAATATTATTTGTGATTTAAATGAAGGAGTACATACGAGACATCAAACTGAGAGCAGTGCGTTACTATCTGTTCTGGAATCTGGTGTTCAGGAAGAAGCATTTCATTCTTTCTTTATCTCACAGTCCGAGCCGAAAAATGTTGACGAAGCTTTATTAGACGGTTCGTGGGTTGAAGCAATGCAAGAAGAATTACTGCAATTTAAAAAGTTGGGTGTATGGCACTTGGAAGATTTACCAGCAGGAAGCAAAGAGCTGTGTGGTACACGGTGGGTATATTTGCTTCTGGTACAAATCTATGTTGATGATATTATTTTTGGCTGTTCAAACGAGAAGTTATCGAAGGATTTCGAGACTTTAATGCAAACAAGGTTCGAGATGAGTTCAATGGGGGAAATGTCATTCTTTCTAGGCTTACAAGTTCAACAATCAAATAAGGGTATCTTCATACATCAGACGAAGTATGTGAGAGACGTTCTAAATCGATTCAAAATGGAAGATGTTCGCATTCCTGGAACTCCTATTCAACTGTCACATGGCCTATGTCCTGACGAAGACGATGAAAAAGTTGATGTCACTCGTTATAGGGCTTTAATAGGTTCACTGATGTATCTTACAGCTAGTCGACCTGATATAATGTTTGCTGTTTGTTTGTGTCCCAGGTACCAGGCAGCACCTCGTGTTTCTCATATGAATATCGGTTTTGAGGATTCTAACTTATCTGAAGGGTAATTCAGATCTCGGGATCTGGTATCCTTATGATGATAAGTTCGACCTGTCGGCGTATACGGATTTGGACTACGGCGGTTGCAAGATTAATTTCAAGTCAACCACGGCCGGATGTCAGTTTCTTGGCGATCGGTTGGTATCTTGTTAGTGTAAGAAGCAGACTTCTGTTGCCACATCCACTGCTGAAGCTGAATACATAGTAACTGCTAGTTGCTGCTCTCAGGTTTTATGGATTCAACAGCAGATGCGGGATTATGGTTTGAAGTTTCTTACTACTCCAATTTACATAGATAATTCGGCCACTATTTGCTTAACAAAAAACCCCGTTCACCACTAAAAAACGAAACATATTGATATTCGTTATCATTTCGTTCGTGACTGTTTTGAGAAACACCTGATTGATCTGCAAAAGATCCATACTGATTTTCAAAACGCAGATCTTTTTACGAAAGCTTTTGACAAAACCCGCTTTCGTTATCTTTTGCAGATCAACGGCATACAAAAGTTACCCGTTGAGTAACTTTCGGTTGATCATTTTTCATTCGTGTTTATTTTTGTAGTCTGTTTTTCTTTTTCTTATTTACAAAATCCAAAAATAGAGTTTTGTATTTTAGGGGGAGAACATTAGAAAATATAAAAAAATTGGAAAAATGCAAAAAGCATGAAAAAAAATGAAAAAATTAAAAATTGAGAAATTGATCCGACCAAGCGAGAAATGATAATACATTAGCGTGTGTTGTCAACCATAGATAAAGTAAAAATGAAAAGCTGTAGGTACTTGTTTGGTTAGTTAAATGCGTAAGGATAAATCTGATATATGCTAGTATGATATAAATATAAAAATTTGCTTGATTAAATGTAAGGCACATCATGACGAATGCTGTGTGATCTTGGCATTGAATGAAATGAAAAAGGAAAAAACAGAATAAGAGATGTTCTGGTGTATGCATGCTTTTATTTTGCAAAGATTTAAATTTGTTTGTTTTTCTTTATTTTGTCAAACGATCGGCCTTTCTCTGCGTATCGAAAGATCGACCTGATTGGTGTTCGTTTGACGTTCTACTTTATTTTCTTTGGTGTTTCGTATAACTCATCGGACTTTCTCTGCGTGTGCGGGAGCAACTACCTGATTGTTGTTGGGTTATACAATTTCTGCTTTATTTTCTATTTTTTATTTTCCAAAAACAATCGGACTTTCTTTGCGTGCCTATCGGCCGACCTGATTGTTGTTTGTTTAGGGTTCTGCTTAATTTTTGCATGAAACACCATGGATAAATCTCGTTGGAAATCAAATTCTGTGGAAAATACAAAAATAATAAGAATAAGCCAGATTACCAGTATTTCTGATTGTGTGGGCTGTCTTATTATCAATGCATGCTAAATATACCTTAACATATCAGAAAGCTATAAAAATTGATCTGTCCAAGCTGAAATAAACTGAAAGTTGTATTTGTTGCCAACTTGACTTGCATGCTGATTAAAAAATGAAATTGAAGTGTGTCTTGTAACACTCGAACTCAGAATTTACGAAAATAAATAAAAGTCTCGAACCGGGTTTCGAAAGCAACAACAAATAACAAACATGTGGGCTGGACTTCTGTTGCAAACTTAATAATTGTTGGGTCAGTTATAAAAGTCAGAGAAGGCCCAATCACTACAATAATTCGCAGCCCAAGAACCTCTTTGAAGCCCAACCTGCGAAATCCCCTTTTGTCTACTACCTAGCGACCTCAACAAGGAATTTGTCCTCTTCTCTCTCTCTTCTTTCTATACATGCATCGCAGAGCAGCAGTGTATTCCCATTCCTTCCAATATTTCGAACAAAGAGAGAAGGCACAGGGCTGAGATTCAAGGCTAGAAAGGATTGAAGCATTAAATCACTGGTAAGTTCTTTCTTCAAGAATCAAAGATAATCTAGGGTTCATAGTTTGGGCTATGGAGAAACTAAATGATGAGTTAAAAATCGAAAACAGGGGGAGTTTGGGAGACGAATCTGCAGCTGTTAAGAGGAGAAATTAAGCCCTAGAAATCATCATTAAAGGTAAGCAATCAATTAGTATTCTTGGTGCAGAAAATTTGATTGTTTTTAGCCCTAATTCTTTAAAGAATGTTGGGATGATGAAGGCATAAAGCTGTGAGAAAGATGAGAGGCTGTTAGTCCCTTGATTTCGTGTTAAAAGAGAGTTGCAGGGCTGGGATTTTTGAAGATAAAAAGAGGGGCTGGGCTGTTGTGGTTCATCAGCTTGCGCAGGGAAGAAGAAGGCAGAGTGTACAAGTTTTTCTGCATCAGGTACAACCCAGTTATGCATGTCAGTTTTGTAGAATAAGAAACCCAATTCTGAATTGTTCCATGAGTAGATTACCAGCCTTAAAACCATGCTAAAACCGAACAGATTATCATAATTGTAATGCATGTTAAGTAACATTTGAGATTCGACTAGAAAAGAATTAAAACTTAGTAAGGTTTAGTATTGGTTCCCATGAATACATAGGTTGGTAAACTTGAAGAATTAGTGTAATGGTGATAAGAATTTGATGTAATTGGGAAAAACCCAGGTTTGGTTTCCAACAGATTAAAAATCTGACCCGCTATGAATCTAGTGTTGCATTATGCAACATTATACAACAACTTTATAAAAATATAAGAAAAATGGCATTTACTTGAAATTCCAAAAATTAAATAATTATAAATACTTAATACTGCAGTATACAACAGTTTTATAAAAATTAAACAACATTTCCTAGAAATTCTAAAGCTAAGTTGATGATCGGTGTTTAGTGTTGCATTATGCAACAATACTGAAAACATAAAGAATTCGAGTTTAATAAAACTTGAAGCGGGTCATAACACACACCATTTTTCCAGAATATGATTAAACATCATTCGCGAGTCGCGAATGTTGGAATACTCAGTATTGCATTATGCAACATTAGTGTTGCATTATGCAACAGTTTACATTCAGATTATTTAAGTTCAATAAAACTTGAGGATATAACATTTTGTGAACCAGTTGTCAACCGAATATATATAATTTGGAAAACACCATAGCAAGCATTGGATTCATAATTTATTTTAAACCCGAATTTTCAATTATAACAAGATACTATTATAACAAATAATTTTGTTATATTTATTATTGACTTAGGTTGACTACCAGTAAAAGTCAAACCATCAAAGAAATTCCTCACCACCAAAGTTGCCAATTAAATCAAGTGAGTTCCGTATTCAACCCTACCTTGTTATGTAACAACTATGGGGTCACAAATTAAATATTGTGGCGCAGCAATTGTGTGCTTTATTGGTTGCCAAAATACTATTGCATGAAATGTGAAAAATACTACGTAACTAGTATGCTAGAATCGTTTGGTGCATGTGTTGTACCCCGTAATCTATATATATCTTACTGGTTGTATTCTAGTCATTTCATGTAGAACAATGATCGGACCAGTAGCACTGTGAAAAATATGTTTAACAGGTCAGGGTACGGCTCACCAACAACTTCATAGTTGTTGATATCAGTGGTTTACAAATTTTGCAGGTAATCAGTAGGAACTCATCATGACCAAGTGAACCCTCGAGTAATAAGAAGATAGTGATCCATAATGCTGTCAAGAATCATCGGGCCCAGTTATTAGCATTCTGTTAGGATGCTAGGTCAAAACCTAATGTTATCGTATTTACTTATAAGATTATGAAACGTAGTAGGCTGTCTGTAACTAAGTAAACAGTTGTTTAATATTATTATATTCTGTTGCTTCCGCGTGTATCTGATATTGACAGCCTGTTTTCCACAACACCTCTCCCGTACCTGACAGGCGGTTCGGGCGGGGTGTGACAGGTTGGTATCAGAGCCACAGGTTCCAGCAGATTAGGTGTTTAAGACCCCTAAGCTTGAACCTAAACTCGATCACAATATTAACTTGTTAAAATAAGGATTAGGGATTTAAGTGGAAGAAATTTGTCTGTTAGGCAGTTATGGAGGTTTAGTGTAAGGTCGATAGTAGTTTCAGCCTAGCTAACTGCAATTCCTATCCACAGGTACACTAAGACTCGATGAAACCTAACAGACGAATTTAAGAACCTTAAGTTTTCAAATTCTTAAGTATGCAACTCTAAGAGATTAGAGAATAAGCCAAAGACAATGATTGTATATATATATATTTGTGTAATATATATACTAAGTAAATGTGTATAATATTTGAACAGGTACCAGACAACATGCTCCGATTTGTACGATCTTCATCAAAATCCAGCAGTCAAGATAGCAAAAAGTCAAGCAAGTCAAGCAAAGGCAAGAAGCCCGATGAGGGTCCAAGCGAGCCAGCAACTCAGTTTAGTCCTGATCAGTCAGGATACCTTGTTTCACCCTCTGCATTCATCAAGAAGAAGAAGACACCTTCACCTGCTGCATCAACCACTGACATACCGAAACCCCCAAAGAAAAGAAGTCAGCATCCGCGCATGAGGGTTCATCAGTCAAACACAGTTATGGTTACTGACGAACAGTGGGAAGCGGCTATGGCCGTCATGGTCACACCACCAGACCAGGAGGAAGAGGAGGAGGAACCACAGGAAGAGGAAGAAGAACCTCAAGAAGAACAGGAGCCCGAGGAGAACCCACAACCTCACCCTCAGGTCGTAATCGCGGTTTCAGCTGGTCACACCGTTAGCCACCACTCTGAACATCACTCGTATCATGTGTTCGCTTCTCCGGCTTATCAGGCCGACAACGAGAGTGGGCCTGATGAGTCAGTACCCATGCAGCAGGAACCGGTGAACTTTATGCCCGCGGACGAGAACTTGGTTGAAGTGCCCGTGACTGACCCAATCGCTATGTTGGCTAATGATAGGAGGGACCCCTACGTGGCTGCGATGCTACAGGGGCAATATGGGCAGCCAGTTGCAGACAGTTACAGTTTCCCACAGTTGATGCGTTCTAACAGCCTTCAGAACCCGACACTTCCAGCGTACAACGATCCTTTTATGTCTGGCATGCCATCCTATCCGCAACAGATATACCCACCTCCAGCTTATCAATATCACCCGTCACCGCCATACCATCATTCCCCGTCATTTTACCAGTCTCCGCCTTTTCACCCTCAGGCCATGATGCCATACCAACCGAACCCCTATCAGTACGCACCATTTTCACCGGGAGTTGATCCATCTCGGATGTCCTATGCAGGGCCGAGCCTCCCGCATCCTTATCTAACACATCAAAACTCAACGGGGTCGAGTATGGGATCCCCGGTGGAGATATCGGCGTTGAGGGAAGAGAACCGCAGGTTAACAGAGAGCTTGAAGAAGCGGGAAAAAGAGCAGGAGGAGATGACCCATGCATACAAGAAGGCGGCCTCTATATTCGGGAAGATGGCGTCTATTGGGAGGCACAAGAAGCGTTGAAGGGTTTGGGGGAGCAGAAGGATGAGCCAGAAGAAGTAGTTGCATTTTTTTTGTGTGTGTGGTTGTTTGAATAATTCTGATGGATTGAATGTTGTTTTCTTAAGACAATTTCTGATTTTATGTGTGTCTGTGATGTTATGATTATGTTTGTGGAACTTGTAGTTGATCTCTTGGATTGTCGATCTGGTTGGATAACAACCAGAAATGTAGTGTGTGCAATGAATAAAATGTGTTTGTTTTATATAAGTGTTCATATATTTTCCACATAAATGCATATATATACATATAAAATATGTATACACATTACAAGAAAGATACCGATATCAAAATAATAAGCAAGAAGGAGCTTTTACCCAAATGAAAAGAATCAAATAGCCTGCAGATAATGAAAGCAGATTAAACAGAAAATTTCCAAACAAAACCACAAGTGTTAAAACCAATATTACACAAGACAAGAGTCTTAGAACTCCAAAAATTTCTAACCCTGAACATAAACTATTCTTTCAGATTAAGAATATGGCAACTAATCAAGAAGATGATCAGACTCATGACTCCAATGAAAACAATAACCCATCAATTCGTCAGGAATCACTAAATAATGATACTGAAGGACGTCTACGAGAGATGGTTGCTAGGGAAGTAGCAGCAGCATTATCTGAGCGCTTGGCTAAACAAAAGCAAGATGAGAACATGCCTGCTAAATCAGAAGAGAGTCAGCATAGACGAACCAGAAGAAGACGAGATGACAAGCGATCGAGATCACCCATTAGCTCTCGGAGCGAATCTGTGCCTAGAAACAAAAGAAACCGCCGACGTTATGAAGATTACTCATCTAACGAGGAGGAAAGTGACAGAGAAGACAGGAGAAGAGCAAAGAAAAGAGGTTGCACCTACAAGGCTTTCATGGCTTGTAAGCCTAGTATTTTCAAGGGGGAAAAGAGTGCAACTGACACTCTAAACTGGCTGGAAGAGATGGAAGAAGTGCTGGAAATCAGTAACTGTGCCGAGGAAGATAAAATCAGATTCGCATCTCAGTCATTCAAAGGAAACGCTCTAATTTGGTGGAAAACGATCAGAAATGCGAAAGGAAAGGATAGAGTTTATCAGAAAAGTTGGAATTGGTTCCGAAGGACAGTAATGAGAAAATTTATATCCGAAACTGAGTCTGAAAAATTAGAGAATGAGGTCACTAACCTAAGAATGGATGTCAGAGATTACAAAGCATATATAAACCGTTTCCATGAGTTGCTGACTTTGGTACCACATATGGCGGAAACAGAGGATAGGCAGGTAAGAAGGTTCGTATGGGGAGTGAGCCCCGAAATCCGTGCCAATGTCAGGACCGCAAGGCCTCAGACGTTGGAATCCGCCATGGACTTAGTAACGATTCTGAGCGAGGAATGGTTGAGGCAAGTAGAGCATGCAAGGAGAAATAGGAAGGAAATAAAAGAAAATTTGACAACAAGAAACGGGAAGGTGGATGGAGAAATAGCAATGAAAAGAATACAAAGAGAATTAGGGATGAGACATGCAGAAAATGTGGAAAAATTGGTCACAGAGCGGCAGAATGTATGAGTGGTGAAATGTGTCAAGAATGTGGAAAGATGGGCCACAGGGCGCAACACTGTAGGAGCAAGATTACGTGTGGTAAGTGTCAGAAGAAAGGTCATCATACGAATCAGTGCAGAAAAGATGTCGAATGCCAAAAATGTCATAAGAAAGGGCACTATGCGGATCAGTGTCGGGGCACGGTTACTTGCTATTATTGTAAGGTAGAAGGACACACGAAACCTGAGTGCCCAAAGCTTAAGGAGGCGGAGAAAAGCAAGGGCAGAGAAGGTGGAGCGCCACGGGGAAATGCTCGGGTGTTTGTGCTGGATGCAGACGAGGCCCGCAAGGATGACAATGTCGTAACTGGTATGTTCCCTGTTAATAATCAATTTCTCAGTATACTATTTGATTCTGGTGCAAATAAAAGTTTCATATCTGTTGCATGCATGCCTAAATTGAATTGCACCATACACAAACTTGATACTCCATATATAGTAGAAACTGCCAATGGACAAGAAATAAGTATACCTGAGATAGTTAAGAATTGCCAGTTAGACATTGACACTTCTAAGTTTGAATTAGAATTATTACCTATGACCTTAAGTGGCTTCGATATTGTGTTGGGTATGGACTGGCTAGCCCAGCAACGTGCAAAAATTCACTGCGATACCAAGACAATAACGGTGGAGTCTGCAGATGGTAAAACTCACACTATTGTTGGGGAAAAATTAACAAAACCCAAGAAGATCTTATCCTTACTTCAAGCAAGAAAGTGCATGAGAAAAGGATGTCAGGCCTTTCTGGTAAACGTTGTAGAGTCACCAAAGGAGAAGAAAATAGAAGATATACCGGTGGTCTCCGAATATGCTGACGTGTTTCCAGATGACTTACCTGGCTTACCACCAGATCGGCAAGTGGAATTCCGAATAGATCTAGTTCCAGGAGCAGCCCCAGTTGCGAAAGCACCATATAGATTGGCACCGTCAGAAATGCAAGAGCTAAAAAGCCAACTACAAGAACTTCTGGATAAGGGATTTATAAGACCCAGTTCATCACCCTGGGGAGCACCAGTGCTCTTTGTAAAGAAGAAGGACGGATCGATGAGAATGTGCATCGATTACCGAGACCTGAACAAGTTAACAATCAAGAACAAGTATCCATTACCAAGGATCGATGACTTGTTCGACCAACTTCAGGGTGCAAGTTATTTCTCTAAAATCGATCTAAAGTCCGGATATCATCAAATGAAAGTACGCGAGGAAGATATTCACAAAACAGCCTTTCGCACAAGGTACGGGCACTATGAATTTACAGTTATGCCCTTTGGGTTAACAAATGCACCGGCAGTGTTCATGGATCTAATGAATAGAGTGTGCAAGCCTTACCTTGACAAATTTGTTATTGTTTTCATTGATGATATTCTAATCTACTCGCGATACAAAGAAGGAGCATGAAGAACACTTGAGGAAAATGTTGGAGATATTGAGAAATGAAAAACTTTATGCCAAATTCTCTAAGTGTGACTTCTGGTTGAGAGAAGTCCAATTTCTTGGACATGTGGTAAATGACACGGGAATCCAAGTAGATCCAGCAAAGATAGAATCTATTATGAAATGGGAGCAACCGAAATCACCAACGGAGATCCGACGTTTCCTTGGATTAGCGGGATATTATCGGAGATTTATTCAAGACTTCTCCAAAATTGCCACACCTTTAACAGCATTAACTCAGAAGAATGCTAAATTTGATTGGAAGCAGAAGCACACTGATGCATTTGAATTGCTAAAGCAAAAGTTGTGCTCTGCACCCATATTATCTTTGCCAGATGGAACAAAAGATTTTGTGGTCTATTGTGATGCATCTATCAACGGACTTGGGTGCGTGCTTATGCAACGAGATAAAGTAATTGCTTACGCATCAAGGCAATTGAAACCACATGAAAAGAATTATACTACTCATGACCTTGAGTTAGGAGCAATAGTATTTGCCTTGAAAATTTGGAGGCATTACCTGTATGGAACTAGGTTTGAGGTTTACTCTGACCATAAAAGTCTTCAGCACTTGTTCAACCAGAAAGAATTAAATATGAGGCAACGGCGATGGATGGAGGTGTTAAGCGATTATGATTGTGAGATCAAGTATCACCCAGGAAAAGCCAATGTAGTGGCAGATGCGTTAAGTCGCAAGAATAGGCCTAAGCCACTACGAGTGAGAGCCATGAGAATAAATGTTAAAGTAAATATGATTGATGAGATCAAGGAAGCTCAGAAAAAGCAACTGGAAAAGTCAAACCCAGAAGAGGAAGAAATGATGACTAAAGTACGACAACTTGACGTTGGACCAGATGGAATTTTACGATTGGGAAACAGAATCTGGGTACCTAAGGAAGGAGAATTCCGGGAGGTCATACTGCAAGAAGCACATAAATCCAAGTATACAATGCATCCCGGTGGAGATAAAATGTATCAAAATCTGAAAACCCATTACTGGTGGCCGGGAATGAAAAAGGACATTGCTAAATACATAGGACAATGTCCTGTGTGTCTGCAAGTAAAAGCTGAACACCAAAAACCGGCTGGATACTTACAACAGTTAAAAATTCCAGAATGGAAATGGGATTTGGTCACTATGGATCTTGTAACCAAATTGCCAAGAACAAGAGGCGGAAATGACACGATTTGGGTAATTGTGGATCGATTGACCAAGTCGGCACATTTCCTACCAATACAGGAATCATCTCCGTTAGAACAGTTGGCAAAGTTGTATGTGAAAGAAATCGTTTCAAGACATGGAGTTCCATTATCTATTGTCTCGGATCGGGATAGCCGTTACACTTCTCGATTCTGGAAAGCATTTCAAGCAGCTTTGGGAACTAAGCTACACTTTAGTACTGCTTATCATCCTCAGACAGACGGGCAAAGCGAACGAACCATCCAGACATTGGAGGACATGTTAAGGGCGTGTGTTATCGAGTTTGGTGGTAATTGGGATAGTCATTTGCCATTAATTGAGTTCGCTTACAATAACAGTTATCATACTAGCATCAAGGCAGCTCCTTTCGAAGCTTTATACGGACGTAAGTGCCGTACACCACTGTGTTGGTCAGAAATTGGTGAAGGACAATGGACGGGTCCTGAATTAGTATTAGAAACCACTGAAAGGATCAGGCAAATTCGTGATAAACTCAAGGCTGCTCAGGATAGACAGAAGAGTTATGCGGATAAAAGACGGAGGCCTTTACAATTTAAGGAAGGAGATCTGGTAATGTTGAAAATATCCCCATGGAAAGGAATTATGAGGTTTGGAAAGCGCGGGAAATTAAGTCCACGTTATATAGGACCGTTTAATGTGATCTCCAAAATTGGAACCGTGGCCTATCAACTTGAACTACCTAAGGAGCTCAGTGGAATTCATAATGTATTCCACGTTTCAAATCTTAAGAAGTGCCTGATCGATAAAGATATTGCTATTCCAATTCAAGATATAAAGGTAGATGAGAAGTTGAAATACACAGAACAACCTGTTGAAATATTGGAGAGAGTAGAAAGGAGATTAAGAAGAAGACGGATCCCTATGATAAAGGTCAGATGGAATTCACGCCATGGACGTGAGACCACTTGGGAATTGGAAGCAGATATGCAAAAGAAATACCCCCAGTTATTTGAATAGTAAAAATCTTGAATTCCGGGACGGAATTCCCTTAAGGGAGGGGGAGTTGTAACACTCGAACTCAGAATTTACGAAAATAAATAAAAGTCTCGAACCGGGATTCGAAAGCAACAACAAATAACAAACATGTGGGCTGGACTTCTGTTGCAAACTTAATAATTGTTGGGTCAGTTATAAAAGTCAGAGAAGGCCCAATCACTACAATAATTCGCAGCCCAAGAACCTCTTTGAAGCCCAACCTGCGAAATCCCCTTTTGTCTGCTACCTAGCGAC
This sequence comes from Deinandra increscens subsp. villosa, assembly GCA_039602395.1. Lineage (NCBI taxonomy): Eukaryota > Viridiplantae > Streptophyta > Magnoliopsida > Asterales > Asteraceae > Deinandra > Deinandra increscens. Next base: position 42,202,127 of record JBCNJP010000003.1, on the reverse strand, counting down.
CTCAACAAGGAATTTGTCCTCTTCTCTCTCTTCTTTCTATACATGCATCGCAGAGCAGCAGTGTATTCCCATTCCTTCCAATATTTCGAACAAAGAGAGAAGGCACAGGGCTGAGATTCAAGGCTAGAAAGGATTGAAGCATCAAATCACTGGTAAGTTCTTTCTTCAAGAATCAAAGATAATCTAGGGTTCATAGTTTGGGCTATGGAGAAACTAAATGATGAGTTAAAAATCGAAAACAGGGGGAGTTTGGGAGACGAATCTGCAGCTGTTAAGAGGAGAAATTAAGCCCTAGAAATCATCATTAAAGGTAAGCAATCAATTAGTATTCTTGGTGCAGAAAATTTGATTGTTTTTAGCCCTAATTCTTTAAAGAATGTTGGGATGATGAAGGCATAAAGCTGTGAGAAAGATGAGAGGCTGTTAGTCCCTTGATTTCGTGTTAAAAGAGAGTTGCAGGGCTGGGATTTTTGAAGATAAAAAGAGGGGCTGGGCTGTTGTGGTTCATCAGCTTGCGCAGGGAAGAAGAAGGCAGAGTGTACAAGTTTTTCTGCATCAGGTACAACCCAGTTATGCATGACAGTTTTGTAGAATAAGAAACCCAATTCTGAATTGTTCCATGAGTAGATTACCAGCCTTAAAACCATGCTAAAACCGAGCAGATTATCATAATTGTAATGCATGTTAAGTAACATTTGAGATTCGACTAGAAAAGAATTAAAACTTAGTAAGGTTTAGTATTGGTTCCCATGAATACATAGGTTGGTAAACTTGAAGAATTAGTGTAATGGTGATAAGAATTTGATGTAATTGGGAAAAACCCAGGTTTGGTTTCCAACAGATTAAAAATCTGACCCGCTATGAATCTAGTGTTGCATTATGCAACATTATACAACAACTTTATAAAAATATAAGAAAAATGGCATTTACTTGAAATTCCAAAAATTAAATAATTATAAATACTTAATACTGCAGTATACAACAGTTTTATAAAAATTAAACAACATTTCCTAGAAATTCTAAAGCTAAGTTGATGATCGGTGTTTAGTGTTGCATTATGCAACAATACTGAAAACATAAAGAATTCGAGTTTAATAAAACTTGAAGCGGGTCATAACACACACCATTTTTCCAGAATATGATTAAACATCATTCGCGAGTCGCGAATGTTGGAATACTCAGTATTGCATTATGCAACATTAGTGTTGCATTATGCAACAGTTTACATTCAGATTATTTAAGTTCAATAAAACTTGAGGATATAACATTTTGTGAACCAGTTGTCAACCGAATATATATAATTTGGAAAACACCATAGCAAGCATTGGATTCATAATTTATTTTAAACCCGAATTTTCAATTATAACAAGATACTATTATAACAAATAATTTTGTTATATTTATTATTGACTTAGGTTGACTACCAGTAAAAGTCAAACCATCAAAGAAATTCCTCACCACCAAAGTTGCCAATTAAATCAAGTGAGTTCCGTATTCAACCCTACCTTGTTATGTAACAACTATGGGGTCACAAATTAAATATTGTGGCGCAGCAATTGTGTGCTTTATTGGTTGCCAAAATACTATTGCATGAAATGTGAAAAATACTACGTAACTAGTATGCTAGAATCGTTTGGTGCATGTGTTGTACCCCGTAATCTATATATATCTTACTGGTTGTATTCTAGTCATTTCATGTAGAACAATGATCGGACCAGTAGCACTGTGAAAAATATGTTTAACAGGTCAGGGTACGGCTCACCAACAACTTCATAGTTGTCGATATCAGTGGTTTACAAATTTTGCAGGTAATCAGTAGGAACTCATCATGACCAAGTGAACCCTCGAGTAATAAGAAGATAGTGATCCATCATGCTGTCAAGAATCATCGGGCCCAGTTATTAGCATTCTGTTAGGATGCTAGGTCAAAACCTAATGTTATCGTATTTACTTATAAGATTATGAAACGTAGTAGGCTGTCTGTAACTAAGTAAACAGTTGTTTAATATTATTATATTCTGTTGCTTCCGCGTGTATCTGATATTGACAGCCTGTTTTCCACAACACCTCTCCCGTACCTGGCAGGCGGTTCGGGCGGGGTGTGACATGTCTGATGCATATTAGCCGATATAATCTCGCGTCTGGATCTTTCTCACAAAAATATTTAAGTTATATCAGTTTTTAGTAATTTCGTTTCATTTCTGTTTGGTTTGTTATTTGAATATCTGAAAAATCACAAAAAGATTCTAGGTGTGTTTTAGCTTAATTTTGAAAAATTCCAAAAAGATTTTCGGTGTGTTTGAAAATTTACAAAAATCAAAAAGATTTTTATTCTGCGTTATTTTCGATCAACCGTTAGTGAACGATTCCAAATTATGCCGGAGACAACCAAATGGACTTGATTTCAGAAATTTCATCGGTAAATTGAACGAAGTTTGAGGAAAATTAATGATTTTTAAAACTTCTGAGATTCAATTTGAAAGATTCATCAAGATCAAGGGTTATTTTTGAAAAAATTTCAAATCTCCAAACCTGGAGTTCAGACGACCGAACGTGGAGTTCGGAGGTCCGAACCTCATCATCGGACAAGGATTGGAGATGGCCGAATTAGGAGTTCGGTGCTACTGTTTGTCCGAACGTGTAGTTCGGAGGGTCCGAACTTGGTTGGCTATAAATACGCCAAACCTGGAGTTCGGAGCTCATAGTTTACTGTTATCTCCGAACGTACACCGAACTGCTGCCAAAATTACAAATTTTCATTTAGCTTGTTTTTGGCGATTTTGAGACTGATTCTAGGTAGATTCTTTGATTCCGAATACACTGGTGGACTTAGATTAGATTTTCATTCGTGTTTTGTGGGTTTTTTGTTGGAAAAACTCGTTCGGTTGTAATCTAGTTTCTAGATCTGAAAATACTCCATCTAAACACCGTTTTTAGTAATTAAAAATGGTTTCTATGTGTTGCTTATCAAAATCCAACCGTGGGTGTTAATTTGTAGTGTTTAATTTGGTCGTTTTCACTGATTTTGGAATTCACAACTCTCGGATTTCTTCAGACTCCGAACCTGGGGTTCGGAGACTCCGAACATGGGGTTCGGAGGGAGCTCGGACAGAGTTCGGCGGGTTTCAAATTTTTGATCAAATGTTGTTCGTTTACGCAAATGACAATGATTTGACAAAATCAGTGATTATATCTGTTAATAACATGGAATTTCATGAATGTTTTCTTTTATGTGTTTTCAGATATGGCGAACGACTTGAAAATTGGCGATAAACACATTATTTGTGCACATATTGGTGTTGCACGAGGCAAACTCGATAAATTCGGAGGACCTGGGATATTTGTTTTTCTGCGGCGGTCGAGAATTTACTATGCTATTACTCAGCAATGTGACGTGTATAGAGACATCATTCTGGAATTTTGGAATACGGCACGTACGATTACTGATGGTCCGATTAGAATCGTTGCGACTATTAAAGGCCGATCGGTTGAAGTGACTGAAGCAGACATTCGCAGAGTTCTTCAGTTAGATTCTGATACAACAACGGCGTCTATTGAATTCCCCCATGAAGACAATGTGGCATTTTTGAAGCAGATTTGGTATACGGATGATCCGAGCAAGGAATGGGTGTACAAATCGTCGCTGAGCATCCCATACACAGTATCTGGCGCATGTTTTGTTGGTCTGCTTGGGACACAGGATTTCTGGTCATGATGAACTCCAGCAGATTATTCTATCTCTGATGAACGCGTTGGTGATGAATAGGCCGTACAATGTTTCTGGAATGATCTTTCATTATATGAGAGACAATCTGACTCTAAGACAAAAGAAAGCTGCAATTTATCCAAGATTCCTTCAGATGGTGCTTAATGATAAATATCCTGATTTGATAAAGAATGCCGCACATAGAATGGAGCTGAAACATATGACTGAAGCTAGTGTTGGTGCTCTGGCATCTTACCAAAAGAAGGCACTAAAGTTTCAGCCTAAATTGAAACGATTGATTGGTTATCTTGCCAATGTCAACTATGTGGCACCGGCAATGGGTGCACCTCTTCATGATGATGGAAGTGATTCAGAAGAATTGGATTATAGCTGGATAGAGGAACAGAACCAAATTCCACAACAAGGCAGAGTGCAGAGGCCTGAGAGGCAAGTTCCGGTGGTTCGAGAACCTGTGAATCAAGAACCAGAACCAGTGGTATCTCAGCCGCCAATTACTAAACCGGTGGTCTCAGCACAGGAGGTTCCTGTATCTGTCGTTGTGACTGAGACACCAGCGGTGAATACTCTTGATGATGAATCTGATGACGATGAAGATTTTCTGAATGCTGAAGTTGACTCTGAAGACTTATCAGAAACAAACAATCCGTTTGTGCGAGTCTTGATCAATTCCAAATTTGTGAAGCTAAAGAAAGGTAGTGATGAACACCTTGCTTACAGAATCAGCAGGAACAAAAGCATTGATCGATACAAAGATCGAGTGTATGATGTCGTGGCTTCGTCTGAATCTGATGAAGATTATAACCCAAATGCCGAGGTGGTTTCCGGCAAAGGTAAACAGCGTGTGACTGGTTCGTCATCTGTAACTCCATCCAAAGGGAGAAAGAAGTCAGTTGTTGGAGGCCGAACTAAGAAGAGGAAAGGCGTAAGCGCACAACAGTTCATTTTACAGCCTCGTTCTGGTGTCTCTACATCAACAGCAATTACTGAAGCAACTACAAATGTTCAGACTTCAGTGTCTGATATCCACACTAATTTCTTGTAGAATTTAATGAATGTAAACCGTTCGACAACTATTAGCACAACACCTTCAGCAAGTGCTGGTGCGCAGTTTGTTAATCAGCCGATGGGGTCTATGCCTACAACTCCAGTGTTTTCGATTGCAACTGCTACTGCTTCAACTCATTCGACACCTGATGTGAACTTCAACTTCGAACAGGGCTCAATTTCTTTTTCTCAAGCAAGTATCCTGCAAAGTGCTTTATTTGATCAACAATCTCAGATTGATGCCTTGAAGGCTAAGTCTGAAGCAGAAGAGAAGACTATTAATGTGCTGAGATTAGATAATAATGATCTGAATCAACGGGTTGTAACTCTCTAGAGTCGGGATGTAGTCAAAGATCAGGAGATTCTGAGATTAAGACGGGCTAGTCAGACTCAGTCCAAGATGCTTCTGGAAATGGATGAGAAATTAATATTCTTGATGGAGAAGTTTAAGTCTCAAGGGGAGATTGGAGATGGCTCGGGTTGTTCTGAAGATCCGATGCGATTTGTGAACGATGATCCTGATCAAGATGACTCTCAGGGGAACATTGGTGGAGGACCAAGCCCATCATGAACTGCGGGATTCGGGTGCTGGAACATCATCTTCCCAGGGAGAGAAAGACTCACTTGAAGCTGTTCCGATCACTTAGATTCCATCTGATCAAGCTGCAAAGAGTATGAGTGAATTTGCTGAAATGTTGCAAACGCTCGAAGAAGGGGAGTTTGTTGGTGACTTGACGGCTGAAGAGCTACAAAGGGTGTTTGATTTAAATGATGAGGAAATGAGGAAAGCGTCTGAAAAAGCTCCAGAGAAATACAAAGATCCTGAACTAGAGTCTGATGAAGACATGGAGGGTATATTTGAAGAGGAGATTGAGGTGGAGGATATCACAGAGGAAGAATATCCAGATCTGTACTCCAACTTCAACAATAATCAAGCTGGTGATGAGTTTGAGGTATTTCCTAAGGAGAAGGATGCTGAGGTCGAGGAGAGGTTGAAAAAGAAAGAGTGTGAAAAACCTAAAGATCCGATGGTCAAGGAGGCAAAGATTCAGAAACAGAATCAGACATTTAAAGAATTCATGAAAGCCTTTCATGCCAATTATGTACCACCTCCGAAACCAATCAAGCAGAGATCGTCTTTCAAATTCAAGGCTCAAGTGTCAGGTGAAATTATAAGTTGGATGTATGCTTCAAGCTTGAGGTGCTATGGGATTAAAAGAGAACATGGAATCCAGTACTTCAAGTGTTCAAAAGATTTTAGCAGCCTGCCGGTTTTGGATGTTCGTGAGCTGACCAGAAAACCTTTCTGCTATTATGGCAATGATGCAATGGGTATGCAGTTCAAGAAGATACTTGAAAGGGAGTGTCGGGAAGGATTTCAGTTTTTGGATCCTCAAAAGCCAAAGAGACGCCGATCCCGAACAAGGGTCCACGAAAGAACTGGCAAGAGGTTGATAATCTTGGTGTTTCCAAAGAAGCCAGATGTGATGAAGAAAATTCCTCTGATGAAGATGCAACAGGATTTCATCAAAGATCTGAGATGGTGGTATTACAATGAGAAGACATGTGAAGCAGATGTTGTGTTGAAAGATAACAATCAGGTTGTGAAGATATATGATCCTATGTGGCTGATTAACTTGTCAAAGGCTGATATAGACGAGCTTTATCACAATCCAATCTTGTATCAACCTGATTACATGGAGCAAGCGCTGAAGTTCCAGAGGGTGATACGAGTTTGTTTTGCATTCAATATCTATGCTGGAAATAACCATGATTTGATCCGGAAGGGTGATGGGGCTACTGCAGATGTTCAAGGCTGATGAAGAACGGTCCAGCTATTGCCAAGGGGGAGTTTGTTGATACATGATATGGCAATGAGCTGGATCCGACAAAGATACGAAGATTTCATGTTTTGGGTCTGATGGCCGAACTCCGGCCGAACCTTGGCCGAGACTTGGCCGAACCTCAGGTTCTGATAAGCATAGGAGTCGGCATCCGATAGACTATAAATAGTTTTTGTTTGTGTCTTTGTAAGTAGTTTTTGAGAGTGAGCGAACTTTTGTATGTGAGATTGTGTGTGTACTCTGATTCTCTTGTTAACACGTTTTAATGAGAGATTGAGTTTATTTACATTGTTGTGTTTGCATTCTCACGTATACGATTGTTATCGACCAAACCGATCCAACGCTCAGTCACTTTCAGAGTGGAAGTGGGAACACATATCAACGGACTTTATCACAAAGTTACCAAAGACCTCTAGTGGTTGCGACACTATCTGGGTGATCGTTGATCGACTAACAAAGTCCGCACATTTCCTGGCCATCAAGGAAGAATACAAGACGGATAAGCTCGCTAAAATTTATGTAAAGGAAATAGTTTCCAGGCACAGGGTGCCAATCTCCATTATCTCGGACGGGACGCCCAATTTACCTCCCACTTATGGAGATCGCTGCATAAAAGGTTGGGTACACGACTTGATATGAGCTCGGCATACCACCCTCAAACGGATGGACAAAGTGAGCGAACTATTCAAACACTTGAGGACATGCTGAGAGCATGTGTTATAGATTTCGGGAACAGTTGCGAGACTCACTTACCCCTAGTAGAGTTCTCTTACAACAACAATTACCACATGAGCATTCAAGCAGCACCATTTGAGGCACTGTACGGGAGAAAGTGTCGATCACCTATCTGTTGGACGGAAGTTGGGGACAGCCAACTTGTCGGTCCAGAACTGGTGCTTGAGACGTCAGAAAGGATCGTTCAGATCAGAAACCGAATGAAGTCGGCTAGGGACCGTCAAAAGAGTTACGCAGACAAAAGACGAAAACCACTTAATTTTGAAGTTGGTGACAGAGTTCTTTTAAAAGTGTCACCTTGGAAAGGTGTCATACGCTTTGGCAAACGTGGCAAACTGAACCCACGCTATATTGGACCATTTAAAATTGTTAGCGAAGTTGGCCCGGTAGCGTACGAGCTAAACTTACCAGAGAAATTGTGTGGTGTGCACAACGTCTTTCATGTGTCAAACCTGAAGAAGTGTCTATCAGATGAAAGTCTAGTAGTACCACTAGACGAGATCTAAGTCGATGAACAGTTGCGCTTTATCGAGGAACCGGTCGAAATCATGGATCGTGAGGTCAAGAAGCTCAAACGAAGTAAGATCCCGATAGTTCGGGTACGTTGGAACTCGAAACGTGGACCAGAGTTCAAGTGGGAACGCGAAATTCAAATGCGAAAGAAATATCTACAACTTTTTGACAAACAGGCGGCGACCAGTAGAGGTATGAACTAAATTTCAGGTCGAATTTTTTTTTCAACAAGGGGATGATGTGACACCCCGTAAATTCAGGTGATTTTCTGGACGAACACGAACAATTATTTATTCGAACATACATTCATTCATACGTCTAATAGGATTGTTAGATGTGTTATCGAGTCCACGAATAATCATACACGAGTTGAGTCGGTCCTAAACATTGGTGACTAATTAATAGAGCATTACTCAAATGTACGAAAAACTTTACAACTTGTTTGGTGTGTCTTATTATTTTGTTTTAGGTTTGAACTTGGGGGACTATTTGTGACTTAGCTAGACTTTCTAGGGGCCTCCTTGTCATTCCATAAAACTAATTAAATGGATCAGCCGTAACTGACATCCACGATTTCTGCAACTAATCCCAAAAGATCACGTATATCCCCTTCGTTTCCCCTCTTATACGGCTATCCTCCACCATATTGCGATCAATCTCTCCTTCTTCTGCTCCCTCCCTTGACGTACACAGCAACTACGGTTGTTCTACACAACCGTGAAGGTCACAAAAGGCTGCTGTTCGGCCTCTTCAGTCCGACACAAGCCCCCACAACAAGCACGGTTCGAGCGAGCAAAGGTAAACCGTCTAATCCCCCTCGATGCTTCTTTCGTTTTTTTACGAAAACTCAAATGGTTTTAACTAGAAATCTGTATGTTCATTCGTGCTACTGTGATATATGCATTATGTGCTATTTGATTTAAGATTCAATGATGTATGAAGTTCATGTGCTAACCGGATAAACTTACTAGTTCAAAAACCCGATCTCGCACGGTGTGTATGTTACAAAAGTTTTTTTTTAAACAAATTCTGGATGTAAAGCTTAGTCTCCTACGGACGTGGGGTATTGCTTTTGGCTGATGGGATGTGTAGGTTTAAGGCAGGGGCGGACCTACCCTATGGGTAGGGGTAGCCCCCGCGACCCCTGAACCGTTAACGCGAAGAAGGAAAATTTTTCGGGGTTTTACGTTTTTGGTATTTTGCGACCCCTGAAACGAATTTTTCGCGACCCCTGGAAGAAATTTTATGGTTATTACCTAAAAATATGATCAAAAGCCCCTTGAAAATATGATCAAAAGCCCGTTAATTACCTAAAAAAAATATCGTGGGGGGCTGCCCCCGAACCCCCATTAGTCCCCGCTACCCCTGATTTTCTTTCTTAGATCCGCCACTGGTTTAAGAGTTAGGTCACCATGAATGAACCTGTCGATTAGTGGGTATGCATGGGAAAGAAGATGGGCAGACAAAATTAGTTTAATAGAATGGGATCTGGGTAAATAACAAAAATCGAATTGTGGCCTGGTGGTTTGCGTGTTCGCTGGTTACTAGAGGGTCGCGAGTTCTAATCCCACGCACTGCAACATTTATTTTTTTTTCTTTAATTTTGTTTCACTACTTGGAAGATGACACCAGCATACAGATTAATAAATTAGGAACTGAGTTAAAGTGTCAAAGTGAAAACTGGCCTAGTTGGTAGTATGCATGCAATGGGACTGATGGGTCGCAGGTTCAAACCTAGGGCCCAGCAGAATTTGTTTTCTTTTTATTTTGGTTCCTTTTAATCCTTTCAACCCTCCCATTGTGAGATAATTTAAGTGATACATGGTGTTAGTGACTGATATGTTATATATTCTCTTGAAAGGTGTTATTTTTGAAGCAAAGCATGACACACAAATTATATAACTACATTTTTCTTTTTTTTATTCTTATTGTAAAGGATCGAAAATACCCTCATGCGATACCAAAGTCTATGATCACTGTGAGGAATCCGGTGATCACAGTTGATTCAAGAAACAATGAAAAATAATGCAATGAACAATAAAAACACTAAACAAATGATTACCGAACGAAGAACACTTGAACACAAATATGTCAATCTCTAGGAGGCTAGAGAAATCGACTAACACTCTTGTATTATCACGCAACCAACAACCTTTCAAAGAGAGAAGCAATCTATATATATAGGCTAGTTAAGTGTGGAGAACAAGTTACCACAAAAGCCCTAAAAACACTTAATGAATTCGGCCTAGGCCCAAGGAGACCGAATTCAAGTGCTAGCCCACATGTGTTAGCCCAAAATGTCTATCAAAGTTTACCCAAACCAATTACACACAAACTCAAACAATCATAAACAAAGACTAATGCAAAATCCTTCAAAATATGTCTCTACAATCTTCCCCTAGGCTTTAGCATTAGCAGCTTCCATCTACATTCGGAATTGCCTTGAAACATTCACAATGACCGGTGAATACCACAGTTTCTCCTCGATTATCCTAGCAAGCCCCTTGGTGTAATCCTTTGCAGCTTGTTCATCGTGTTCTGCATGTGCAATTTGATATCGACTGAGCACCTTAATGTCCACTTCATAAAATCTCAGTAGATCATGAACCTCCATCACTGTCATAGTCTTGGATTCACACATGATCTTGGCAGTACCAGAATAACTACAATAAGCCCAAGACTTGAAGTCTGACAAACACCCTTCAGCATGCTTCATGGGCAATGGGATTGTCTTTGTCTTCTCAGTAGGAGGATACATCTTCTGACTGAACCTCTTCTTCGTTCCTCCAAACCACAATCCTGTATACTTCTTCAATTTAGAATTAACATGTGGAAAATCAGCAAACACTTTGAATCCACTCCTCACAGCCTTATCCAACTTCTTCCAGAAATGGTTTGCATAGTCATTATTGGATGGATTAAAGAGAGGTGCTTTATGCAGTGAGATCAGATCCACTGTGGTCCAGGAGTAAAACCGACTCCATTGCTTGTAATACTCCAAAGGGCTTGGACCCTTTCTCCTGACCACATACATATGCTTTTCTTCGTCATACATCCAGCTTTTAACTTCTTGCATGATTCCATGACTATCATGATAATGCTTACCAAGCTGAATTAGGTATCTTTCGGGAGGATAAGCAAACGTTGAAGTTTCCCACAGACCATCTCTGTTTGCTGCAGGAGTTGTCATGTAGTCTACTTCTCTAGCATCAATCTGTTCCTTAGGTTCATCATTAGCAGGTGGCTCAGAACTCTCAGGAGCATCAGAACTAGCCCCTTTGTCACCAGAAGTTGCATCACCTGAGCCTCCATCTTGTGGATCTTGATCTCTTGTTCTGGGTTTGCTCTTCTTAGAACCACTAGGCTTCCCTGTACCCAGATTCTTAACTTGTTGTTGTAACTGACTGATTAAGTTGGAGAAATCAGTGTTGATTCACTTTTGCTTTTCTAGAGCAGTTTCATGGTTTTTCTGCACATCTATAAGTTGAGAAATCAGCTCTGCTTGATTCATAGTCTTGTCCTCTAGACTCTTTATCTCTGCTATTAACTCCTTTTCCAATAGATACTCAGGAGTTTCAATTGCCTTTCCCTTGTCAGCCTGTGAAGGTAGAGCAGAAGATGAAGAATGTCCCTGAGTATAGGACTGTCTTGTAGATGACCTGGGGGGTAGCTGGCTTCTAGGATCTCTTCTTTTTCTTGTTGGGTTTATTGGGTTTGCAGCAAGGGCCTCTTTCATCAATTGAGCTGCATGAACTGCCTGAGAAGTCAAGTCTTCATTCAGAGAGGTACCTAGGGTAGGATCCCGGGTAACCTTCTGCTTCTTTGCTATTCTGACCTCTGGTTCTTCAGACTCCTCATCTTCAAGGATCACATCATCAAGGTAACTTCCATAGTCCAATTGTTCCTTATCTTCAAACTGCAAAGCATTAATCCTTATATCATCAGTAGGCATCTCATCTGCCCATGCATCATCAACCAGAATACTAACAATCTGCTGTGTTGGAGGTGCACTATGTTCTTCTTCCACAAATGCAGTGGCAGGAGGTTGAACTTCAGAAAAATTACGAAACTTTTCTCCAAACACATATCCAGGCTCTGCTTCTCTTTTCTTGGGATTTATAAGTGAGAACACATCAGGACCCATGGGCTTCAAATCAAGAATTTCACCAGATCTCCTAAGATTAGGATACCTAGAGTCCAATACCAATTGTATGAACCTGGGTACTGCAGAAAACATTTCATCATCCCTCTCAATTACTGACTTCACATCTTTAAATACAGCCTTTGACCGGTTGAATCTCCATCCTCTGATAAGTGCAACCATTCCATGTGTGTGTAGCCTGTTGAGCTGATCACTTGAACTCTTTTTTAGCAATAATACTCTTTTGCTGGTAATGCATAAGCATTCTAAAGTATGGAGGAACTAGAGACTTCAAGGTGGGAGGTGAACTGAGTGTGTAACCTAACTGAGTCAGGCATTCTTTAACTTTGTCTTTATCAAGTTCAATGGGATCTGCAGCTGTGTCGATGAACCTCAAAGCCTGTCTGAATACTTCTTCAGTCAGCACCACATTTGTCTTTTGAACTATAGCATGTATCTCCTTTCCATCTTCAGACACGACATCAGTCTTCCAGAAATCCAACAGCATATCCTTGTACATGAGTGGACTGGCGGTCATAGCATACTTCAAGCAACATCTGTTCAACCCGTCAATTAGGGATTGGTAATTCTTCTTGTGAATAGCTTGGGGATCTCCCAGATATGCCACCTGGTTGTGGCCTTTGGCAAAATCTAATACCCTGCAAACACAAACACAAAACAAACACGAAAGCAGAACACCACAAACCAATTTATCTCATTAAACCATAGCATAACACTCAAAGCCCTTTTAATAAACTTAGGTTAAAATCTTGGGCAGCATAACGACTTAGAAAAGCAAGTTTTCTATAAATATAAGGCTGACCGAAAACCTAAGGATCCTGATCGGAAACCCATATAGGTTGATCAAAACCCCTTGGTTCTCGATGACATTGAACTGCTTTGATCGAAAACCACATGGGCCTGACCGAAAACCACAATCCTTGGTCGAAAACCAAAGTTTTAGATCATAAATCCTAAGGTTTGATCGAAAACCCTGATTTTCGGCCGAAAACCCTGGTTTTCGCCATGTTATCTCAATCGAAAACCCTAAGCAACATCCGAAAAGCCTTTCGGCGTAATCGAAAATCACTTAGAGGTGTTCAATCTTCAATCATAATGCATGTAGGCTTCGAAGAGTCTAAAGACCTAATCGAAAACCCCCTATGCATGGACCGAACAACCCCTTTTCTTTTCCATAACCATACCTGCAATAGATTTCAAAATCACAGTTTCCACAATTGTTTCAGAAATCAGTGGTGTCGCACCCAATACACAACGAATCGAGCCAATCCCAACCCTTAAAAGCTAAAAATTTCGACATACATTGTCACGAGCTTAGGTTGTTTTGCGACATGTTTGATACGGGGACTCATTGAGTGCAATGCAAAGCAATCGACCACTTCAAACGACCTCGGGTGTGAATTCCGACCGGAAAGAAACCTTCCGATCAAAATTTTGGTGGTCGGAATCGCCGGTGATCACGTGGACAGTGGCGGCAGGGATGGAGGTTGGCGGTGGTAGGTAGAGGCGGCCAATGGGGGGTGAGGAACTCGGGGTTTGGTCGCGATGTCGGGGCGATCATGGTAGTGGTGCTGGTTTCGTGGGAGACGGACGGGAGAGGGAGATCGATGGTTAGGTTTAGGGTTTTAAGAGGGGGTTTTCTTGGAGAAGAAGAATGAGGGGAGAAGAGTGGGCCGGTGGGTTTTGAAACAAGTGGATAAGATTTAAAAAAAAATTCACTTTACCCCCTCCATGATTCCCACCCTTTTAAAACATAACCCATTTAAAAAAGAACTAAGAATTTTCCACAACCTTTTCGGTTCAAGGCATACTTTTCGATCCAAACCATAATGCTTTTCGGCCCAATTTTTTTTTTCAAACTTCCCCTAAGATTTAGCCCGAGAGTTTTAATCCGACAATCTCAAAACTTAAAAAAAAAAAACTAGACTAAAGAAATGAAGATTAAAAATTTAACTAAGCTATATATATAAAAAAACAAAATAAACTTTCTAAGTATTCATGTAAAACAAATATAAAAATTTAACACTTACACGAATTTCACTATCCACATCTGACCTTAATGATGGGCATTTTAGGGATCAAACCAGGCTTTCTGAGGCTGAGGAACCCTTTTCAGTTTCAGCTACTTCGCCCGTTCTTGTGATTGCCGGTATATTTGTCCTTTTTAAACTCATGCTACTTTCGCTTACTTGGGCAGTTTATCACTTTATTTATCTTTTAGGTATATTAATTATGATGACGATCAAATTCACACACATAAGTCCTAGGTATAAAGTGTACATTCCATCAAGTGTATCAGTTTTCCCTACCACAAATTTTTTACGACACCTCTCCTTAAGCCTAACACCGTGCTCCATACTGGGTTGAGAAGAGAAAGAATAGATCACGAGGATTTTGTGGGATAATATACAGAGTCAACTGAATTTTTGAAACGTGCTTAATAATGCTCTTATCAGTGACAGGGCTTATGGGTTTTGGACGCTTGAGGGTCTCTTTTGATTTGTGCGTATTGGCATCCTTTTTGGTTTTATCAATGTGATCTTTTATTGGTACGTGGATCAGGGAGGCTCCAGGTCTCTGCCATCGCAGAACAAAGGAGGCCTGACTCATGTACAACATCCCCAGGTCATTGCTCACGCAAAGCAGAGGGGATGGGATTTTTGAGCATAGCATCAAAACTCAGAATCGGGCGTGTGTCTCCGGAACCCTAACACACAGTTAAATGGAAAATTGTACAAACCTAAGTGTGTGCTTCCTATCAGGCCTCATACGTTATCTTTAAGTGTAGTGACCAAACATACCTTTTTATTGATTACAGCTGAGCCTACCAAGCACATCGACCACGAATCGCTGAAAACCCATTTACGGATCGTTTCTATGGATGAGACGGAAGTTTTGTCATTGAATCATGTTGAATGATTACATAACGAATGAGTATACAACAATTAAGCTCTGGGGGAGGTCGGACAGAACCTCCCCTCTCAACACACAGACACAAGACAGAAACTTACAAAGAAATACAAAGACGAATCTATTTATACTTCTTCATAAGGTCCGAACTCGGCACCTCCGAACTCTGTCCGAACTCCTTCCGAACTTGGAGTTCGGCCATCAAAGTTCGGCCAACTCCGAACCTAGAGTTCGGCTGAGGTTCGGACCTCAGTTCATGTCTTCGACAAATCAGTCTGTTTGACAATTCGAACAGTAACGACCACACAAGGTTCATGCATCAACAAATTCCCCCTTGGACGTTACTGTCGAATCCAGACATTGATCTTCTAGCAATCTTCAGTCAGCTTGCTACAGACATCTCTATCAGGTATGCAGGAAACAATTCGAATCTTGTACAATCTCCACAACCAATAAAATTCCCCCTAACTTCAAACACAACCATCCAATTGGAACCGGCATGTATGATAATGGTTCACTTCATAAGTTGTATCCAGAAATTGTAAAGACACACGAACATCACTGCATCTTGATAATAATCTTCAATCTTCATCGAATTGTAACACATTCTGATCTTTATGAAAACAGACACGATCAGCATCTTCAATCACGGAAATTTCCCCTCAGCATCAAATCCATCCCAATATATTACTCCGGTAAACGTATATCTCGTTGCAGACTGGAATCTGACCAAGTCTTTCGACAACTCAAGAAAGTATCGGGCATATGACAGAAAGTTCCAAACCATAATTGAAAACTTTGACATATCGGTTCGCACGAACATCAGGTATTATACCACATTTCCATGAAGATCAAAAACCACCATCATCCCTGCTAATTGCTTTTGAATATTCACTTTTTTAATTATAAAACTTTGAAAGTTTTAGGGTCCCCAAATTCCCCCTAAACAAGTGACATATTCAAATCTTCAATTTCTTATGATTCCAACCCCGCATTCTTGTAGTGGAATGATAAACTCAAGTGGCCCGCAACGGAATCTTTAATCTCATTAATCTTCAGTTTGTGTAGAAAGATAATCTCCGACAAACGTTCCCAAGTAATCATAACCATGTCTCCGAATCTCTGTCCATCATCAGAAACACGTATTCTTGAATCTCTGTCCATCATCAAGAACAATGACTACCCACAAACCCATTTCTTGAAATTCGATCACTAACTCGTAACAAATATCGTGATCTGGATTTTCTTCAAACATAACACGCCACAACTACCGAATCAAGGGTAAACACGATAGCTGATCCGCTTCTTTGAAATTTCCACCTAACGGGGGTTCGGGGGCAGCGCCCCTGAGAAGCGGGGTCCAAGGGGTTTTTTTTTTCTTTGAACAAAATTGCTTCATCAAAAATGCATCCGAGCTCGTCCGAACCTTGTCCGATCTACCTCCGAACCTGATCCTCCGAACCCTCTCCGAAACTGACCTTCGGACCTAGTCCGAACCTGACCTTCGGAACCACCTCCGAACCTGACCTTCGGAACCACCTCCGAACCTGACCGAACGAGATATATAGTCCGAATGCTCTCCGAACGAGCTCCGAACTTTCACCGAACTACGAAACAGACTCCGATCCTTCACCGAACTCCTCCGAACGTACTCCGAACCTGGTGTTCGGAGCGGTTATGCCGAGCGTACTCCGAACCTGGAGTTCAGAGCGGTTACACCGAACGTGGAGTTCGGCCGAACGCGAAAAACCAAAATATTTCGGAAAAACTCACTAGATTCAGAATTTGATCAAATTTCGACAACCAGATGCTTCTGTTAGGTAAAAACATGACTCAGGAAGACTCGATTGATCAAAAACCAATCAGAAACACTTTCAATCATCCCTAACTGGAGGTTTAACGTCTCAAAATGAAGAAAAACGATAGATTTCGACCATAGAAAGAGCCAACAGCTCTGATACCAACTGAAAAACCGTTTACGGATCGTTTCTATGGATGAGACGGAAATTTTGTCATTGAATCATGTTGAATGATTACATAACGAAGGAGTATACAACAATTAAGCTCTGGGGGAGGTCGGACAGAACCTCCCCTCTCAACACACAGACACAAGACAAAAACTTACAAAGAAATACAAAGACGAATCTATTTATACTTCTTCATAAGGTCCAAACTCGGCACCTCCGAACTCTGTCCGAACTCCTTCCGAACTTGGAGTTCGGCCATCAAAGTTCGGCCAACTCCGAACCTAGAGTTCGGCTGAGGTTCGGACCTCAGTTCATGTCTTCGACAAATCAGTCTGTTTGACAATTCGAACAGTAACGACCACACAAGGTTCATGCATCAACAATCGCTGCTTTTCGCATCCACTTTACGCGTGTCAGCCACCAAACACCTGGAAATTTATATCATTTCCCAACCTGATCAATCAAAGCCAGAAAAATGAAAAATTTAAAAGCACATACTCAATTAGGGGGAATCATATGATGTATCTATTTTTCCTTCCCCTTGCTTTTTGATTTTCTCTTTTTCATCATACTAAAACAAGAAATAAACACTATTTTTGTATTTTTGTGATATATATATATATATATATATATTATATATATATTTGTTTAAACAAGATAAAGAAACTATTTACATAAATATACAAGCAGTTGAGGTGTCAGATTACTCTTCAAAGGCAATCATGTGAAGGCCTTTGAGACACATTTCAAAATTAGCACGAGGGAGGGGTTTGGTAAACATGTCCGCCACGTTGTCATCCGATGAGACCTGTTCCAAGTGAATGAGCCGTATAAAATGCACTTTAATGTCAATGTGTTTTGTTTTTGAAAATTGAACAGGATTTTTGACAATTTAAAGTGCAGCAGAATTATCACAATAGATAGTAGTGTCATAGAAATTCAAACCGTAATCATGCAACTGATGTTGCAGCCATACCACCTGTGAACAGCAAGCAGATGCTGCCACGTATTTTGCTTCAGCGGCGCTTTTTGACACCGTATGCTGCTTCTTGCTCTGCCATGACACCAACCTGTCTCCTAAAAATTGTGTTCCTGTTGATGTTGATTTCCTGTCAAGCTCACAACCTCCATAATCTGTGACATCCGAGAATTTCAAGGTTAACTTCTGTTAGACAATCTCCGTTAGTTACATTATAAGTGTTAACTTAGTAACTAATGCTTAACTAGACCGAATACGTCCACGACCTTTGGTTGATCACCGAACCCGACCATATGTGTTATGTGTTTATTTATTTATTGTTATTATGTGCAACGTGTTTAATTAATTGATTTTGAAAATTGGCCCTTTTGGTTGCCAGCGAAACTACCGAGCGAAATTGTAGATTCGCTCGGTAGACAAATTTTCGATTCACACGAATTCAAAGTCAGTTTCGCTTGGCCAGCGAAACTGCCAGCGAAACTAGCTCCTGACCTATATATTTTATAAAACCCTAATCTTCTCATTTTACTTACATTATTTCTCAAAAACACACACACACTCTCCTGAATTCTGGTCAGCTGAGAAACACCACGAGCCATCGTGATCTCAACCTCGAGACATCACCCATTCGGATCCTAGATCAAACCGTGAGTCTCCAAAACCATTTTCATGCATATTCTATGTGTTTCCTTAAAAAGCATGCTTAGATCTTCATGAAATCGCGTATGCTTGTAGTATGATGCTTAGGAATGCTAGATCTATCATAAAGTCTGTAACTTTACGTGTGAAATCAAGCCATAATGAAGATTCATGCTAGTTAGGTTAACTTTGTGCTAAAAATGAGCTTTGAGGTGTTTTTGGTGATTTGATGATGAAAACTTATGTTTAAGGTGTTAAAATTGCCTCTGTGATGTTGGTTAATGTTTATGCATGCTAGATATTGAATTACATGATGTATGGAAGCTGTTGGATTGATTTTTGACTAGCGAAACTATGCACTCTTTAGGCGAAACTGTAGTTTCGCAAAACCCTTTGAATATTCATCCAGTGACACTATACAGCGAAACTATAGTGTCGCCTGTGAAACTAAGTAACGAGACTACCGAGCGAAACAACCATAGACCTTGTCCCTGAACAAAAGTTCAAACCAGTTTCGAGCGAAGCTATGCTAGCGAAACTGTGTCATCAGTTTCGAGCGAAACTAGCTAGCAAAACTGTGTCATCGGGTAATCCCTAGCGAAAATGATGCCCGTGCACATAGCGAAACTGCGTAGCAAAACTGTAGCGAAACTGTACCAGACCAAAACCCAAACTTGTACAACTTATTTGAATGATTATGCCATGACTTACATGATTATGCAATAATGAAACATGCTGTGATTTCTGAGTTATGTGAACCCTCGTTTATGATCAACCATCGGTGTCGTGTGTCGGTATGTCGTGTCATAGTTCCAACGTGCTATGTTATGGGCCATAGTGACGTAAGTTAAAGATTAGACACAAAACTAATACTTAAGACCTAAACGTGTTCTTAGGTCTTCGTTAAGCAAACAATACTTGGATTATTTAGCAAGTGTAGCAGTGCAACCAAAGGTGAGTGTCACTAACCCGTTTACTGTGAGCCCGTTTGGGACACACCGAATAACTCAATGAAAAACAATGCTGACAACCTTATGAGTGCTATGCACCTCTTTTATGAACTCGAAACCTTATGAGTGCCATGCACCTCTTTGATAAACTTGAAGTGTTTTATGGGAAACACTTGTAGAACTTAAACAAACTATTTCTGAAACGAAACTGAAAACATTTTGGAGATTCATGAGAATCTGGTAAACCGTTTTAATATTGCTAGTGTAGGTTAAAGTCTAAATCACATGATATCACATGATCTCTAAGGATTTCCTTTTAACTGAAAAAGTCCTCAACTTAATTGTGCCATTAATTGTAAAGCGAGGGGATGTTGGGTAGATCTACTGGAGTTTGACAAACTCCGCCTCGTGACACTGGAGGTGCACGAAGGTACAATATCAGCCTATCTGACCGTGATCCCGAGAGGACACGGGGGAGGCAAAGCCGCGATGACGTATGTCCGCAAAACAAAATAGATGATGGCGATGCCACTACAATACTTATTAGTCAGCTTTGGTACAAACTTCCTTAGTGCATGGAACAACGGATTAGCTACCCGCGATATCAGTTGAGCACTTTAATTTTACAAAACTAGTACATACCCGATAACGCATGTTACGGACATTACTTTTACTAAATCACGCTACTATGATTATGGACTGGTGTATTATCACTGAGCATTGCTTTTCACAAATAAATATTACATAAGTATATGTTGACACAATTATGATTATGAGACCGGGCCACTGCGTGACAAGCCCACTGTGAACTCACCAACCGTTAGGTTGACACTTGTGTGGTTTAAACTTTTGCAGATCGCTGAGGAGTATCCGGAGCGGGTTGGCATGGCGCATGAAGACATTTTACTTTTGTTTAAACTAAATAGGGAATTTAAAACAATGATTTTGTAAAGCACGTGGTTAGTGCTAAGACAATATTTTCCGCTGCGTATTGTGAGATTTTATTTATGACATATGTTTGGACTAACTCTGATTCGTTTAGTATTTGTAACTAATGGTTGTGGTCCTGGTTTGCTCGCACCCCTTAACGGTATGAACTCCGTTAGTGGTTATTTGGGGGTGTGACAGATTGGTATCAGAGCGATAAGTTGCAGAGAACTGGAATCATATTTGAAAAACGATTTGGAAACTGCAACTTGAAAACCTTAGTTACAAACGAATAAATGAATTCCCAAAACAAAAATTTTCACGTGCCAACCTGGGATACTCGCTATGTTGTGTAAGTAAATGCTTCGTACGTATGTATATATATATATATATAAATATATATATAGACCGTGACTAAGTAGTCTAACGGAAAAACCTTAGGAAAATTTCACACACGAATACGAAATGCGAACGCTAATACGCACACTGTTCCGGGGGAAAGAGACAACGAAACGATTCTACACGCTACGTCCTGATTTCTACTACGATGACTACGCCGACGGTGACTTTTATGGGAAAGCCGACTTTCGACGATAGTACTTACGACTTACGGCGTTCTCCGACGACGCCTCAATTTCGCACGAAAATTTTTCTGGACTAATAGTGGGATAACGGGAAATTGTTAATATACATATTATGGGATATGTATAAAGTATAACTGTGACTGAACACTGGCTACTTAAACTGTCCAGAAAATGCCTGGAAGAGGACACGGGAGGAACAACATTAACCTGACACCTGCACAACTGCAAGCTATGATAAATGAACACGTGCATGCCGCAGTGGCAGCCGTCCAAGCTACCTTCGCCACGCAGGGTAATTATTATGCCGGTTAAGGCACAAAGCGATTATATTTTGACTTGTATAAACTTAAAACCCGAACTATTTATGCATCAGGAAACCTCCATCACTGCACGTTTAAGTCCTTCATGGACTGCAAGCCGATAAAGTTTTCCGGCAAAGAAGGAGCGGTAGGACTCCTCAGGTGGATCGAGAAGTCTGAGAAGGTCTTCTCTATATGCAACTGCCCTGCTGAGAACAAGGTGAAATATGCGACTGGTACCTTTGAGGGAGCTGCTCTCACCTGGTGGAATGCCGAAATCCAGATGATTGGGTTAGATGCGGCTAATAACATGGAATGGGAAGCGTTTAAGGAACTGATTATGGAGGAGTACTGTCCCCGTGACCAAGTGAAGAAGTTAGAGGGTGAATTCTTGAATCTGAAAATGACTGGGTCTGAAGTCGAACAGTATACTGCGCGTTACCACGAGTACGCGGTACTATGACCAACAATGGTTGATGCTGAATTCAAACGCATCGAGCGTTATTTGGAAGACCTCGCGCCTCAAATCAAAGGACTAGTGACTGCCAGCAACCCCACAACCGTGCAGCAAGCCATCCGTTTGGCTCACAAGCTTACTGATCAGGAAATTGAGAAAGGTACACTTCCTGCAAAAGCCTCAGAGAAGACTGCCTTAAGTGGCAAAAGAAAAGCTGATGATGAAGCTCCTGAAAACTCAATGAACAATCAGAGTGTTGGAAACAACACGGGGAGATCCTTTAACTCCCAAGGTCAGAGCAAAAGGTCTGGAAATAGCAGTGGTAACAACCGCCAAGGCGAAAATGGTCAAAGCAACTACAAGGGTAACCTGCGCATGTGTAACAAGTGTGGGAAGCATCACGCTGGTATTTGTAGAAGGAATTTGAACTGTGAAAGATGTGGTAAGAAAAGCCACGAAGCAAAAGACTGCTGGGCAATTTTACCTAAGCAACAAAACCGCCCAAGGCAAAACAACAACAACAATCATGGCAACAACAACTATGGAAACAACCGGGGCAATGTGAACAACAATGGTCAGAACCGTAACAACAACAATGAAGCTCCCAGAGGAAATGGTAATGGGAACTGCTATGAATGTGGTGCTCAAGGCCACATTAAGAGGGACTGCCCACAGTTGAGAAGACAGGGAAATGGAAATCAGGGAAACAATGGTGGAAATGGTAATGGCGGAGGAAATGGCAACGGAAATGGCAACAACGGGAATGGTAACGGCAGGGGAAGAGCTTTTGTTATGGGGCAAGGAGAAGCTCGCAACGACGCCAACGTGATTAACGGTAAATTTATGCTAAATGGTTTCTTCGCTACTGTATTGTTTGATTCTGGTGCTGAAAGAAGCTTTATTTCCACTAAGTTTGCTAAGCTAATTAATGCTAAACCGATTGACTTAGATGCTAAGTATGTGGTAGAACTAGCGAATGGTAAACTTCATGATACGACTCAGATAGTTAAGGACTGTAAGTTAGAACTAACTGGCCATACGTTAGGAATCGATCTTATGCCTTTCCCGATTGGTAGTTTTGATGTCATAGTAGGAATGGATTGGTTATCTGAAAACCGAGCCGAAATTTTATGTCAAGAAAAAGTGATTCGTATTCCACTCGAAGAAGGTAAAGTGTTAACAGTTCAAGGTGAGAAAGGTGGAACAGTCACCGGTATTATTTCGTTTCTTAAAGCTCAAAAATGCCTTCGTAAAGGACACCTCGCAATCCTTGCAAACGTCACCGACACGACACTTCCCGAGCGTAGAATCGACGACTACCCGATAGTCCGCGACTTCCAAGATGTATTTCCTGAAGATTTGCCTGGTTTGCCTTCATTTCGACAAGTCGAGTTTGGAATCGACTTAGCTCCCGGAGCGGCTCCGATCGCACGCGCCCCGTACCGTTTAGCGGTAAGTGAACTCAACGAACTCTCTGCACAACTTCAAGAGTTACTCGACAAAGGATTTATTCGTCCGAGTTCGTCTCCATGGGGAGCACCGGTATTGTTTGTTAAGAAGAAAGATGGAACGTTCCGAATGTGTATCGACTACCGAGAGCTTAACAAGGTCACGATCAAGAATCGGTATCCACTTCCTCGAATCGACGATCTTTTCGACCAACTGCAAGGTTCGAGCTACTTTTCAAAGATTGATCTACGGTCTGGATATCACCAACTCCGTGTTCGTAATGAAGATATCCCCAAGACTGCTTTCAGAACTCGTTATGGTCATGACGAGTTTTTAGTTATGCCGTTTGGGCTAACTAATGCGCCTGCTGTGTTTATGGATTTGATGAATCGGGTGTGCAAGCCGTACCTCAATCAGTTTGTGATAGTTTTCATTGACGATATCTCAATCTACTCCAAGACAAAGGAAGAACACGAGAATCACCTACGACTTATCTTGGAATTACTCCGCAAGGAACAGCTTTACGCCAAGTTTTCAAAGTGCAATTTTTGGATTCGCGAAGTCCAGTTTCTTGGACACATTGTTAATCAGGATGGAATTCATGTCGACCCAGCTAAAGTGGAAGTTATCAAGAATTGGTCTACTCCGAGAGCGCCGACCGAAATCCGACAGTTTTTGGGACTTGCCGGATATTACCGAAGATTCATCAAGGGTTTCTCGCAATTGGCCCAACCCTTAACAGCTTTAACGCATAAAGGAGTGCAATATAGATGGGGTGAAAAAGAAGAACACGCGTTTCAAACTCTTAAGGATATGTTATGTTCAACTCCGATTCTCTCGTTACCCGAAGGGGTTGACGACTTCGTGGTTTACTGCGTTGCATCCATTCAAGGACTCGGTTGCGTGTTGATGCAACGAGACAAAGTGATTGCATACGGGTCCAGGCAACTGAAGGATACTGAGAAGAATTATACAACACATGATTTGGAATTAGGAGCCGTTGTATTTGCACTCAAGATTTGGAGACATTACCTCTACGGAACAAAGTGCACGATATTTACCGACCACAAAAGCTTACAGCACATCTTTGAACAAAAGGACCTCAACATGCGACAACGAAGGTGGGTCGAGTTACTAAATGATTATGACTTAGCAATTAAGTATCACCCGGGAAAAGCCAATGTTGTGGCTGACGCCTTAAGTCGAAAAGAGTACGACAAGCCTCGACGAGTACGAGCGCTGCAACTTACCATTCACACGGGACTGCCGGATCGAATCCGCGATGCCCAACAAGAAGCTTTAAAAGAAGAAAACTTCGCAGCTGAAGCACTGCGAGGGGTGGATGGAAATTCTGAAATTAAGTCCGACGGACTCAGATATTACAATGACAGAATTTGGATTCCTTCACTTGGAAATCTCCGTGAGCTCGTGATGGGCGAGGCTCACAAATCAAGGTATTCGGTGCACCCTGGATCGGACAAAATGTACCAAGATTTGAAGAACTTGTATTGGTGGCCGAATATGAAAGCCGACATTGTGCGATATGTGGCTAAGTGTTTAACATGCTCAAGGGTTAAGATCGAGTACCAAAAGCCTTCTGGATTATTGCAGCAACCAAAGATCCCGGAATGGAAATGGGAGGATATCTCCATGGATTTCGTAACAGGACTGCCTCATCGATCAAATCGACCGAATGCGATTTGGGTTATCATTGATCGACTAACCAAATCTGCACACTTTATTCCAATGAATGAAAATGACAATATGGATAAGTTAACAAAGCTGTATATTGACCGAATTGTGGCACTTCATGGAGTGCCTAAGACCATTATCTCCGACCGAGATCCTAGATTTACTTCCCGACTGTGGCAATCTATGCAAGACGCACTGGGAACCAGACTGGATATGAGTACAGCTTATCACCCGCAGACCGATGGTCAGACGGAACGAACTATTCAGACTTTGGAAGACATGCTCCGAGCTTGCGTTCTCGACTTCGGTAAAGATTGGGAGGCTCATCTTCCGTTGGTGGAGTTCTCCTACAACAACAGTTATCATACAAGCATCGGTCCAGCACCTTTTGAAGCTCTTTATGGCAGAAAATGTAGATCGCCCGTGTGTTGGGCCGAAACGGGTGAGAAAGGACTCACCGGACCGGAAATCATTCATGATACGACTGAACGAATTATTCAAATCAGAAAGCGGATAGCCGCAGCACGTGATAGGCAAAAGAGCTATGCCGAAAAACGCCGTAAACCTTTGAAGTTCGAGGTAGGCGACAAGGTACTATTGAAGGTATCTCCCTGGAAAGGAGTGATACGCTTCGGAAAGCATGGAAAGCTGAATCCTCGCTACATCGGTCCATTTGAAATCATCGGGGAAGTAGGCCCGGTGGCCTACCGATTGCAACTCCCTGCAGAACTCGATGGAGTTCACAACGTGTTTCACGTTTCTAACCTGAAGAAATGTCTGGCTGAAGACACCGAAATAATTCCTTTGGAGGAATTGGAAATTGACGAACATTTGAGATTTATCGAGCAACCGGTAGAAATCATGGGACGCGAGGAGAAAGCCCTCAAACGTAGCAAGATTCCGATCGTCAAGGTTCGATGGAACTCAAAGCGTGGACCTGAATATACTTGGGAACGAGAGGATCAAATGAAGAAAAAGTATCCTCACTTGTTCGGGAAAACGTCCACGGAAACTCAAGGTATGGTTTAATTTTGGGGACCAAAATTCCTTTAACAGGAGGAGGATGTGGCGACCCTAAAACTTTGCTTTCTTTCCCCAGCAACTACAACGACGACGACAGCCGAGGCTGCGAACGCTACAACGCAAGAATAATTTTCGGGACGAAAATTCCATTTACAAGGGGATGATGTGACATCCGAGAATTTCAAGGTTAACTTCCGTTAGACAATCTCCGTTAGTTACATTATAAGTGTTAACTTAGTAACTAATGCTTAACTAGACCGAATACGTCCACGACCTTTGGTTGATCACCGAACCCGACCATATGTGTTATGTGTTTATTTATTTATTGTTATTATGTGCAACGTGTTTAATTAATTGATTTTGAAAATTGGCCCTTTTGGTTGCCAGCGAAACTACCGAGCGAAATTGTAGATTCGCTCGGTAGACAAATTTTCGATTCACACGAATTCAGAGTCAGTTTCGCTTGGCCAGCGAAACTGCCAGCGAAACTAGCTCCTGACCTATATATTTTATAAAACCCTAATCTTCTCATTTTACTTACATCATTTCTCAAAAACACACACACACTCTCCTGAATTCTGGTCAGCTGAGAAACACCACGAGCCGTCGTGATCTCAACCTCGAGACATCACCCATTCGGATCCTAGATCAAACCGTGAGTCTCCAAAACCATTTTCATGCATATTCTATGTGTTTCCTTAAAAAGCATGCTTAGATCTTCATGAAATCGCATGCTTGTAGGAATGCTAGATCTATCATAAAGTCTGTAACTTTACGTGTGAAATCAAGCCATAATGAAGATTCATGCTAGTTAGGTTAACTTTGTGCTAAAAATGAGCTTTGAGGTGTTTTTGGTGATTTGATGATGAAAACTTATGTTTAAGGTGTTAAAATTGCCTCTATGATGTTGGTAAATGTTTATTTTTTTGGGTAAAGGGTTACCCCGGTGATTCTATTGATACCCAAAACAATGAAGAACAAGTAGTGAGGTATTCCCACACTAGTTCATACATGGGACAGGCCCCAGTATGTGACAAAAAGAATCAAACAACCAGACAAAACAAGCAAAACCAACAGACTACTAGTCTAAAAAACAACTAGTGAATAAAAGAACTAGAAGGAAACCATCTCAGCCTCCATCATCGAACACAATCCAGCCACAGAAGCACCACCCAACCAGTAGCACGAAACACCAAAACAGGTAGTCCATCATTAAAATCCACGTTGGATCAAAGGAGTGCTCGCTCCTTTAGATGAAAAACCCATGAATTTACCTGTAGCATTATCCTCATTCACAACCTCATTCACCATTTTGTTCAGATCCCCATCCATATCATCTAGATCATCAATATGGCCATCCAGAGCCCCATATTTATTGCCAACCGGAATCTGCGATTTGGATGGATCAGGACCACCACCATCATTGCGCTGAGAGCCATCAGCCCCCTTATTACCATTCCCATTAACCGGTCTGTAAACAAACTTAGGCTTTTGGTTGTTAGGATTAGTACCCAACTTTTTCCCGGTTTTCCTCTTTATGACTTTGACAAACCCATCATTATCTATAACAGGTTCGTTCAACGGAGTAGTCGCACATCGTTTTGGACAAGAGTTCAGATCATGGCCAAACAGACAACACGTGGCACAACGGGGAGGCCTCCATTCATATTCAACCTCAATGTTACCCTTCACAAGAGCATCACCATCTAAATCAGGAATTGCGATGGTTAAGTGATCTTTAAAGCTCATAGAAGCAGAGATCTCCACAAGTGCCCTAGCAAAACTACTTCTACCCCATCCATCAAGACACATAGAGGCAGTATAAGAGTCGAGACATTTTGGCTTACCAATTTTTGAGGCAAGCATGCTTAACCCATCATCCGTATAGGCAGCAAGAGGCACATTATGTAATTTAACCCAAACAACCGTCTCAGTAATATCATCTTTTTTTAGTTGAGTTGTAGGGGACCATAAGTTAAGAAAAATTGGCCGATTACGTATTAACCACAGACCACCTTCCAACGCACCCATCATGCCCTTTATATTCTCAAATTTGAAGAAGAAGAACCCATTAGCATTCATCATCGTTTTTTCCAATCCAAATTTTTTCCAACTTTGACGAACAAAGTAGTCCACCACAGGAAACGCAATCCGTTCCCCCAGAAAATAACCATAGAGAGTGTTTATGCATGCTAGATATTGAATTACATGATGTATGGAAGCTGTTAGATTGATTTTTTGGGCTGATTTACGGGTTTTTAGCGACTAGCGAAACTATGCACTCTTTAGGCGAAAATGTAGTTTCACAAAACCCTTTGAATATTCATCCAGCGACACTATACAACGAAACTATAGTGTCGCCTGTGAAACTAAGTAACGAGACTACCGAGCGAAACAACCATAGACCTTGTCCCTGAACGAAAGTTCAAACCAGTTTCGAGCGAAGCTATGCTAGCGAAACTGTGTCATCAGTTTCGAGCGAAACTAGCTAGCAAAACTGTGTCATCGGGTAATCCCTAGCGAAAATGATGCCCGTGCACATAGCGAAACTGCGTAGCAAAACTGTAGCGAAACTGTGTAGCGAAACTGTACCAGACCAAAACCCAAACTTGTACAACTTATTTGAATGATTATGCCATGACTTACATGATTATGCAATAATAAAACATGCTGTGATTTCTGAGTTATGTGAACCCTCGTTTATGATCAACCATCGGTGTCGTGTGTCGGTGTGTCGTGTCATAGTTCCAACGTGCTATGTTATGGGCCATAGTGACGTAAGTTAAAGATTAGACACAAAACTAATACTTAAGACCTAAACGTGTTCTTAGGTCTTCGTTAAGCAAACAATACTTGGATTATTTAGCAAGTTTAGCAGTGCAACCAAAGGTGAGTGTCACTAACCCGTTTACTGTGAGCCCGTTTGGGACACACCGAATAACTCAATGAAAAACAATGCTGACAACCTTATGAGTGCTATGCACCTCTTTTATGAACTCGAAACCTTATGAGTGCCATGCACCTCTTTGATAAACTTGAAGTGTTTTATGGGAAACACTTGTAGAACTTAAACAAACTATTTCTGAAACGAAACTGAAAACATTTTGGAGATTCATGAGAATCCGGTAAACCATTTTAATATGGCTAGTGTAGGTTAAAGTCTAAACCACATGATATCACATGATCTCTAAGGAGTGCCTTTTAACTGAAAAAGTCCTCAACTTAATTGTGCCATTAATTGTAAAGCGAGGGGATGTTGGGTAGATCTACTGGAGTTTGACAAACTCCGCCTCGTGACACTGGAGGTGCACGGAGGTACAATATCAGCCTATCTGACCGTGATCCCGAGAGGACACGGGGTAGGCAAAGCCGCGATGACGTATGTCCGCAAAACAAAATAGATGATGGCGATCCCACTACAATACTTATTAGTCAGCTTTGGTATAAACTTCCTTAGTGCATGGAACAACGGATTAGCTACCCGCGATATCGGTTGAGCACTTTAATTTTACAAAACTAGTACATACCCGATAATGCATGTTACGGACATTACTTTTACTAAATCACGCTACTATGATTATGGACTGGTGTATTATCACTGAGCATTGCTTTTCACAAATAAATATTACATAAGTATATGTTGACACAATTATGATTATGAGACCGGGCCATTGCGTGACAAGCCCACTGTGAACTCACCAACCGTTAGGTTGACACTTGCGTGGTTTAAACTTTTGGAGATCGCTGAGGAGTATCCGGAGCGGGTTGGCATGGCGCATGAAGACATTTTACTTTTGTTTAAACTAAATTGGGAATTTAAAACAATGATTTTGTAAAGCACGTGGTTAGTGCTAAGACAATATTTTCCGCTGCGTATTGTGAGATTTTATTTATGACATATGTTTGGACTAACTCTGATTCGTTTAGTATTTGTAACTAATGGTTGTGGTCCTGGTTTGCTCGCACCCCTTAACGGTATGAACTCCGTTAGTGGTTATTTGGGGGTGTGACATAATCACTGTCAGAAAATGCCTATAAATTAAATCCAGAATCCTTAGGATACCAAAGACCAAGCCTAGGCCTGCCCTTCAGGTACCTAAAGATTCTTTTAATAATAGTAAGATGGGAAAGTTTAGGGTTAGCCTGATATCGTGCACATTGACATACTGCAAACATTATGTCGGGGCGGCTTGCAGTGAGGTACATCAAAGATCCGATCATCGAGCGATAGTTGTGTTCATTTACTGACTGCCCTTCCGGATCTTTGGTAAGTGGCGGACGTGCTGCCATTGGTGTGTCAGCTGCCTTGGAATCTGTCATCTTATACTTCTCTAAGATTTTTGTCACATACTTTGCTTGATGTACAAGGATCCCGCTTTCACTCTGTTTCACTTGTAATGCAAGGAAGAACTCCATTTCCCCCATCTGGCTCATTTCAAACTTCGTCCTCATGACTTGCTCAAACTTTTTGGCACAATTCTTCATTTGTGGAACCAAAGATGATGTCTTCCACGTACACCTGAACCATTATGATATCATTCCCAACCTCCTTTCTAAATAGAGTCTGATCTACAATCCCTCTGACATACCCGTGTGCTAGGAGGTGATCAGTAAGAGTTTTGTACCAAGATCTAGGTGCCTGATATAGCCCATACAAAGCTTTGTCTAGCTTATACACGTGATAGGGATGTTCTTCATCAATAAACCCTGGAGATTGAGATACATAAACTTCTTCATCCATGTCAGCATAAAGGAATGCTGTTTTCACGTCTAGCTGATAAACAGTGAAGTTCATGTATGAAGCATATGCCAAGAACACCCGAATTGCCTCCAACCTGGCAACTGGAGCATATACCTCATCATAGTCAATGCCTTCTATTTTCTTGTGCCCTTGAACCACCATTCGAGCTTTGTTTCTGACAATCACCCCATTGGCATCTTTCTTGTTTTTGTAAAGCCATCGAGTTGTGATGACTTTCTTGTCAACTGGTTTCTCCACTAACCTCCACACCTATAGCTTTGAAAATTGTTTTAATTCCTCGTGCATAGCTTCTACCCAGCTTGCATCTTGCAGTGCCATAGATATGTTTGATGGTCCGATTTGAGAGATAAAGCAGGAGTACATGCAATGATTGATGTTGCCAGAGGTACTCTGTGTGACTACTCCGGATGCAAGAGGTCCAATGATATTCTCCAGCGGATGATATTTGTGAATTCTTGTTTATGCAGTTGCTGGAACTAGGATTTCAATGGGTAGATCTGTCTGTACAAGTTCTTCATCATCCTGGTCTGCCATAGTTTCTGGTTCAGCATCAGTTGTTGCTGCCTCTGATTGAACTGCACCTGCTTCTAATTCATCTGTTCTCGTCTCAGTTTCTTGAGTAGCAGGGACAACTTCCACTATTGGATCATTCTCAGCAACATGTTGAGTTGGGGAAATTGTCACTGAGGGACTTGCAACTGCATCTTCAAATAACTCTTCTCGCAATCACTGGATCCATCCTAAAAGGTAAAAAGAATTGATTGTAGTCGAACACCTGAACTGGACTCGTGCCTCCGTCTGATGGGTTCTCCTCAAGCCAATCCACATTTGTTGATTCAATTACCATTGCTGTTCACTTGTTGTAAACCCTGTATGCTGAACTGGCAGAATAACCTACAAAATAACACTCATCTGATTTAGCTGCAAATTTAGGTAGGTTAGTGTTAATTAAAACAGTACAAAGACATCCAAACGCCCTGAGATGCCCAATTTTGGGCTTGTCAAGATGTATTAATTCATAAGGGGTCTTCTGATGTCGTTTGTTGATGAGAACCCTATTTTGTACATAACAGACTGTGTTGATTACTTCAGCCCAGAACATGGTTGGTAGCTTGGAATCACATAGCATCGTGCGCGCAGCTTCAATTAACGTCTGATTACGCCTTTCTGCAACTCCATTTTGTTGAGGAGTGTAGGGTGCACTATAATGATGCTCAATTCCCTTCATCTTGCAAAAGGTATCCATGATCTGGTTCTTGAACTCTGTGCCGTTATGACTTCTGATTAATTTGACTTTCAGGTTTAGCTTGTTCTCAATCACATTGATGAAAGCTTTTAAGATCTCTGGTACTTCGCTTTTCCTTGACAAGAAAAATACCTAAGTGAAACGAGAAAAGTCATCAGTTATAACTAAACAGAAGGCACAACGATTTAAACTTAACATATTGACTGGACCGAATAGGTCCATATGAAGCAATTCCAGCACCGAGGAGATTTTAGAGAACTGTTTGGGCTTGTGTGGCCGCTTGTGTTGCTTCCCCTTGGCACATGCCATACACTTGTCTTTTACCACGAATTCTCTGATTAGGAGATCTTTTACAAGTCCTCCTCTTGCCAAGCGATTTAAGTTTTTCAAGTTTGTATGGCCCAAGCGCCGATGCCAAAGTTGAGTTTGATTCTCAGCTGTCTTGGAAAGAAGGCACACCATTTCAGTTGTGGGTGGCTTTGTCATGTTCAGGACATACGAGTTGCCATATCTGGGTGTACGCATTAACACCCAATCATCAGGAATGTAGCACCCAGGTTTAAGGATTAAGCACTCTTTGTTGTTGAAGAGCACTGGGTATTCCTTGTCATAGATTTGTGACACACTTAGTAGACTGTGCTTGAGTTCAGGAACAAAGTTGACATCATGGAAGCTCAGACATCCATTTCTGACGGTGCCTCTTTGACTGATGTGTCCTCCAACTCCTCCAGCAAACGACACATATCCTCCATCGTATTTCTCTATGTCTTGCAGAACAAATATGTCGTCTGTTATATGCCTGGAACAACCACAGTCAACATACCAAAGGTTATTAACAGGCCTCCTTGGCTGTTCTTGCATTCATAGGACAAGTTAGTTAGATTTGGGTACCCAGACCTTTTGTAGACTGGGTGAAGTAGGGCTGCGGTTGTTGGTTTTGGGCTGAACAGCTAGTGGCGATACAGTTGTGAAAATGTGTGAATGCATGTCCTTTTCTTTGTTGGGAACCTTTTTTCTCTTTGAAGGAATTTGGTAAACTTTTGATTTGGTAGGTTTAGCTTCATCAAACTGCTTAGAGTGTTTTTTATACACTCCTTTGGGAACATACTTTTGGTTTACCTTCTTTTTAACATTCCAGTTGTCATGAGAAAAATATTTATCATGCAAAACAGGTTCAGGCACTGTTACTGATTTTTTCACAGATTTATTATGTTTTTGGGAATTAGTTTTGTGGTTGCCAAGTGTTTTTTGTGTTAGTTCGGTTTTCTATCCCTTTGGTTGAGAGGGTACATACTTCTGCACCTTTGGGCTTGAAGATGCAGGCTTTTTCTTATCACCTTGTGCCTTTGGTCTGGGAGGCACACTGTTCTGCACCTTTTGTTTGTGAGGTGCAAACTTTCTGGTCATTTTACCTTTGGGCCTGTTGGTACCTTTTGCTTATCATTTACCTTTTTAGGGACAGGTTTGTTGTTCATGCCACCATATGATTGCCCATGATTATTTTTTGAGTGAGTTTTGGGATAGTAGGGTTCATATGGCCTATGTAAGCAATTCCTTGC
This sequence comes from Deinandra increscens subsp. villosa, assembly GCA_039602395.1. Lineage (NCBI taxonomy): Eukaryota > Viridiplantae > Streptophyta > Magnoliopsida > Asterales > Asteraceae > Deinandra > Deinandra increscens. The sequence goes on along the minus strand of JBCNJP010000003.1, from coordinate 42,168,659 downwards.
CACATGTCCGGGATTTCCACACACATGGCAAGAGTGCCTTTTTTGGTAAGCGGGAGTTTGTGAATAAATTTTTCCTGTGAATATCCAAGATAGTTTATCATTTTTACGTATCCAAATAACTTTTCCTCTAGGCCTAGTTGTTAACACATACTCCCGCTGTACCGGCACAAACTGGTCATACACCGAGTTTACCTCAGGATATGAGATAACATCGTGTGGCCTGTCCACCTGCACATTCTTTATATTCTTAGCATCACAAACATCCTCATTCACAATATTACACACAGAAGTATTTAAATTCACACCATTATCAGAATCATTCAAACCAGAATTAGTAGGTTTGGGGCCAGCAACCTGTGGTCCCTTACCCCTTCTCAAAATTCTAACACGCCTTAGAGGTTTAGACACTTTATCATCACATGCACCATAACTAAAGTTGCTACATAAAGAGGTTTTTATCAAAAACATTGGAATCAACAAGTTTAAGTTTGGACCCATCAATAGGAAAACCATATTTATTCCAGTCAAATTTTTCAAAAGACTCTTGACTTGAAAGACTTGAGGTTTCAGCCTTTTCACTTCCATTACTGCTAACTACATCTGCACAAGAAGTAGAAGTGTTAGTGGAATTAGAAGTAGGAGATGAGATTCTTATTGGGCATTCAGAAATTATTTTGTCAATATCAGCTAAAGAATCTATTGTTCCCTTTGATGGTTCAGGTTCAGAAATCATTTTATGCATGTGGGGCATGGGAACAGTGTGAGTTGAAGTCTCATCTTTCTTATCATCCCCAAAACCTAGACCTGAATTCTGTTGAACATACTTCATCCTAACATCAGATTTATAGAAAAGAGACCTTGCTTCCAGCATTTTTGATTGAATCTTATTATTAGCGTCTAATTTACTTTGAGATTTAGCAAGTTGATCTCTCAATTCTTCTACCACTTTTGTTAGTTCTTCAACTTTTGTGTTAGCAACTCTTAGCAAAACTCTAGTGTAACTTAATTGATTGTCAAGATTTGTCACATCTAGCTTAGCCGCTTCATACTTTTTGTTAGAACATGTTTTGATGTCTAGTTCTAGGTCTGTTTATGTAATTGAGAGTTTTGTATATTCTGGTCTCAGCGGACCAGAGGCGGACCAGATGGTACGCCGGACCATCTGGTACGCTGGTTAGTTGGTCCGCTGGACAGAGTTTGTATAAATTGTTTTAGCTCGTTTAGAGAGAGTTAGTTGTGAGAGTTGTGAGTTTAACTGTGTGTTTTCAAGTGTGTTTACTCTCTGTAATCTCTCTCTGTATAACCAAGCTTGCAATCATTCGAAGATCTATTATTTACCTCGTGTGTTACAATTCCGATTATAATCATGCACTAGCAAGATCCAATACGTCTTTAACAAGTGGTATCAGAGCAGGTTTGCTCGATTGCAGTGATTTACAGATCGGTTTTGGGTTTTAGAGAGAGAAACAACGTTTGTGGTAAGAATTTCATCAATTCGTCTCATTTTCACGTCAATTCAATATGGTTTTTACGTTCAAAGTGTTCCTGGATTGTTTTGGTTGAGTTCTGCATTGATTACAAGCTAAAACACACCAAAATATAAGGATGTCCAAACCCGATGCCAGTAAACTTAGCTGTTGGTCCGGTGGTGGTACAGATCAAGAACAACTGGTCCGCACGTTGATCTTCATAAGGAAAAGTGGTCCGCTGATTGTGGTCCGGCAGGTAATCTTCATAGTTTGGTCCGTGGCGGTTTCGGCGTACTAGTTTGGTCCGTCAGTTATAATTTCACCGTACCAGTTGGTCCGCTGATAATCTGGTCCGTTGGTTTGACTTTGGTCCCGAGATCGATAGTTTGGTTCGGTAATAGCATTTTGGTCCGTTGGTTTGACTTTGGTCCGGAGATCGATAGTTTGGTCCGGGGTTGGTTATTTTGGTCCACTTGAACAGTTTTGAGTAACAAATCATGGATCCGTTCCAGGCTTTTGCAGCAATGTCGTCGACCGTTCAAGCTATACTGAATTATGATAACGAGATAGGAACTACAAACAAAGTTCCAAAATTGATGAGATTTGAAGATTTTCATAATTGGAAAACTCGTTATGAATCATACATTGGTGTGACGGATGTTACGGTATGGACACCAATGTTGGATGGTTATGAAGTTCCAAAGTTTCAAACTGGTGAATTGGCTGGTCAAGTAAAGCCGTACAACAAGATGAATGATGCTGAAAAAGAATCTTTTAAGTTGGAAAAGAAAGCTTATTCAAATTTAACAATGGCTTTACTAAAAGATATTTTGCATCAATTCAAAATACATTCAACTTCAAAGGCTTTATGGGATGCGTTATGTGACGCCCACTCCCAGTCTTGGCTCCAGGAGGGGTCACGTGTCGGATTTACTCATGAACACATGGTACAACAGAGATAACTAAGCAGCGGAAATTAAAAACTTTTCATTTATATATATAAAGAGTTACAATAGTAAGGAAGATAATAACATAATCTATAACTAGATCTTATCTATAGCTATGCCAGTCTACTACCGAGTCATTCCTGATAGCTTGCCCATCTAATCTGCCCTTGCTAGAGCCCTTCCCTTGCTACTTTAAACATCACCGATACCTGACATACATGCTTTTAAAGGTCAGCTTACGCTGGTGAGTTCTAAGTATTTAAAACTTTTACCTTTCCTTGAAAGGTTTACTTCAAACATTTGGGCCTAACGACCCCTTCTTTATAACATTTACCAGGTATAAAACATTACAGAGTTATACCAAAATTTAATCATTTATCCTTTATCAGGTATAAGACATAACAGAATTATACCAAGACATTTAATCATATATCCTTTATCAGGTATAAGACATAACAGAATTATACCAAAACATTTAACCATTCATTCTACTAAGCATTGTTTATTGGAACCACGTTAGTTCCTCGAGCAACCGTCGCCACCCGAAACCTTTCATAGAGTAACCGTCGTTACCCTGGGGAACCGTCATTCCCCGCTTCTAGTTGCACAACCACCTTTTCCCTTTTCACTAGACAATATCTGCTTCGATTAAAACCTTTTTAACCTTTTCAACATTTTCAACCTTGTAAACCTTTCCATCCTTTTCAAAAGTCCATTTAAATAGCTCTTGTATTTGGACTCATAACCATTTCAACACCAGTCCATCACCCGTATATGAAAATAAGCGTTTTATAAATATAATGTTATGGGTCTTGCATAACAAGGCTAATAAGATCATATTTACCAGACACTTTTCCACATACATAGGCTTAGACCAAACATTCACGTTTTCCATTTCTCAAAGCTTTATATAAAAGTTTTATCCTTTACATTACCCGTTTATTATAACCTTCCCGAAAAGAGTAATAACAGGTAATAATAACTTTAAAACAGTTATAAGTATTATAACTTTTCCACGTATGTGTATCAACATAAAACAAGTAAAGGCATTTTAGATATTTTTAAGTAAACAGTTGAATATATATATATATCATTGCATGTATATCAGCCCGAAAACATTAAAACATTTAAAAGTGGGCTCATAGAACTCACCTTATTCTCTTAAGCAGTTAATTCAGGGAAAACCTCCGCTATGCCTTCCAATTAAACCTAATCGCGTATTGTATGACGTTAACACAAGGTTTAATATAATAAACATTTCCTATGTTTATTCTAATACTTCGTTATCTTAATAATATTAACTTATTAAGTTCATTCCTTTTAAAAGGTCAAAATGACCAAAATGCCCTTTAGGCCATTATCCTTATCTTTTATTGATAACTATGAAGACACACATTCCTATATGTAAACGCTCACTCCGGGATCGCCCAGTGAGGGATGCCATTTCCCAGTTGGGATTTATGTGACACCCTCTCTTTTGCCAGAAACCCCGGTGTACAGGCGTCTACCCTTCCGGTCCGCGCGAACTTCTAAATATCCGATTAACTCGGTATCTGAATACTTTATCATTTATCCATTTTAACTTTATATATACTTATAATATATATAAACATAGTTCCATGTCAAAAATCAAGTCTCCATACCCTTCGGATTATTTCATATTAAATAATCATATTTGGTAACCCTAATTTCCCGTTATTCTCATTTCTTTATCAAAATTTATTTTCATTCAAAACTGACTTAGGGTATTATCCGTTATAACTTTTTATAATATGCTTTAAAATTTCAAAGCTTGATTCATTACCGTTTACTCGGGTTTGAAAGAACAGTGTCTAGAAAACCCTAATTTCTCATTTCAACACTTAAATATATATATTAACATATTTTAAATATGTTTCAAACATATATTAAATATTCTTTAACCCGATAATTACTTTATAATTATCGTTAACCTTTATATTAAATATATATGTTTATATATATATTTAATATTTAAATCTTTTCTTTTAATCAATTTTATTTAAATAAAACTGATTAATAATTATATATTTATTCGTCTTAAATATATATTTATATCATTTATCCTGTTCTATTATGAATTGATATAAACTTTAACTCAAAATATAATATTTGTAATAATAACAAATATTTAACGTGATTACCTCTTGACGGGTCGTGAAACGAGTCCGAATAACCAAGATAATAAAGTGATCCGTTTTAGATAAACGAATAGTCCTTCCTGACTAGTTTCTTGCCATGAGCATTTCCCCGTTGTCGGTTTGTTGTTTGGACCTCGTTACGCCACCGAAACATCACCCGAAAGTGTAAACGGGTTTTATTAACGTCACTAGTTTACGCCCCGTTTGTCGCCACCGTGGACCACCTTTAACGACCGTCGACCACTGCAACCATTCTCCACCATCACGGGTGTTCACCGTTGTCGTCGTAGTCACCCGTCGTTAATCATACGTCACCGAAAATCATCCGAAAGATAGAACGTCGGGGTCGTGTTTTACCGGGTTTACTCGAAAAGAAACCGTTAACCACCACCTTCATCAACGTGATCGATGTTGTGGTTGTTCGGAGGTCGCCGGTTGTTGGAGCAAGGGTTGTTGGCAAGTGACGGGTAGTGTCGGAGCTGCTGCCGCTCGACAGTGCTTGCCGGAGAATCGCCGGATTCAAGAGGGTGACATGTGCTGCTGGGTCACTGGTTCGATCGGTGGAGACCGCCGCCGGCGTTGCAGGTGGGCCGGAGAAGGAGGCCAGCTGGGGGGGCTGGGCTTCGCCGGAAACAACAGCAGTAGGTCGCCGGAGAAGGCCAGGTGGGTCAAAGAACGTCGGGAGCAGGTCTGGGTTCGTCGGGTAGCACAGCAGCTCCGCTGCTTCTTCTGGGTTTGTCCGCCGGAGTGGAGCAGCGTTCTCGTCGGAAAAACGAACGAGGGGGCTGGTTGGGTTTGAACGGAGGGAGGGGGATATGGATCCGGCCGTTCGGCCTCTTCTCTTCCCTCTCTATTTTCTTTTTATTCTTTTTCTTTCTTTTTGTCGTATGCATGTGTGTTTGTGTATATTTGATGAATTTGATTCTGCATGTTATGTGTGTATATATATATTACGCAAGTGAACTGAATCAGTAAAACAATCGAACGAAGTATTTGACCACGTATGTGATGAGTAAGGTTTTTAAATGATGAGTCATTCATCAATTCGACAGATAGAAGATTGAAAAGTAAGGAACAAGTAAATATTAAAGATATATGGGGTAATATCAATAAGTAGGTATTATACCCGATATTCCAACCCCGTTAAATAATTTAATATTTCGTAATCGGTTCACAAATATTACCGAACATCTAAAATGTTACGTGAGTCTAATAAATATAATTATTATATTTATTCTTCGGTTATAACGTTGATTGGTGAACATTCGATATTTATACGTATAGAGCGCGTGTTCAAACGGCGATGCAGTCGCGGCCGTTTTATGAACTGAATACATTCTCTCGACTGAAATATTCAATAAATATTATAATAATTATTTATACTTTACCGAGGCGTTATAATCATTTCGAACGGCTAACCGAATTGATTTCGGTTATTATCGCGTAACAGCAATGGTTACCGATTCCACCTTCTTTCGTGTCGAATATCGTAAATATATTTTATAATGATTATAAATCAAGTATTTAACAATACCTGATATTCTACTTTCGCCTCGGTGTTATTTTCATGACGTTCGTGCCTAAATACGGTTTATTACAAACCGGGCCTAAATTACTATTTCGCGTTTTCCCGCTTCGTTATAACTCGGATCTAAGATCCGTCTGCGCCAACGGTCTTTATTTTTCGTTATCTATCATATTCTATAATTTCGCCTCTTGACATTTCCTCGAATGTCGTGCCGAATATTCGTACGCGAATCGTGGCGTTTCTCTATTATACGTATATATATTATATCACATGTATTAATTTCAGCTGTTTGACAGATTTAACACACGTATATATTTTTAAGTCATAAAATTTTGGGGTGTTACAACTCTACCCCCTTTAAATAGGGTTTCGTCCTCGAAACTTATTCAAAATGTGATTTAATCTCATAAATGAGATCCTCACATCTTACATTTCTTTTCCCGGATCAATCCGGAACCTTTTCTATGCATCTAATGCATCCATATCATATGAACCATACTTGGTTCCTAGGCTACGATTTTAACATCGTAACGAACTTTCTATGACAATCTATCATTTATCTCTATTACCTATAAGGTAATACTTTAACTATTCTATTTACGAAGTCTCGTTCACAATTTAAATGTGAACCACATTTCTATAACTGATGCTAGTACTCTTAGGAATGAATCCCTAACGAACAGTCTAGCTAACGATTTAGGAGAAATACGTTTCTCAAAATAGAGGAACTGTTCCTTTTATCAATCACATACTATCTAGGCGGTGTCATAACTCTTTAGCTACATAGAGGGCAGCCTGATTATGATTCCCACCGGAATTTGCTTCGAAATTTTTAAAGTTGAAATTTATCGCGAAGCTTCTGCCATTCTGTTTTAATGTTCTACGTACGTTAAACATTTATCCGTATGCTATAAGATTTTTGAACTTCTTTTCTGGACATTAACAGTCCCTCAGTCACTTGTTAGTAAGTGATATATATTCATGAATGCTACTTATTTGTTTTCCACAGTGGCCCGTAATATCTACCTGCACGAGACTAATTCTAGTGCCACATCTGGTTGTACCTTAGGTGTATATATATAGGATGTACCAGCAGCGTATCCACCACACCCTGGATACAACTAGAGGCGTACTATTACTAGTCTAGTGCAGGGTGATGTTACTATTCTAACCACAACAAAATCAGTATAATTCATGACTATCTATTACTTACTTAAATAACTAATTTGGACATTCTGCGTACAACCTCGTTTGTTGTTTGCATCTCTTGAGTGTAAACACTTTTGCGGCAATTTCCCTTTTCCATTAGGCCTAATCGGTAATGATCGTACCGATGCCCAAGTTAATTTGTTCATTACTTCATTTCATGCCTGCTACTGATTAGGATTCCAAAAGGACTTGACATCTTCTTAGTCAACCTAATGGTGTTACATCCTTGGAAAGTCTTAGCGGCTTTAGATGTATTAGCATAGCCTCTCTCTTTTCCTGATCCTCAGAACGTCATTTTTCAGCATGCTCAGTTACGAGATTTCTGGGATTGAAGGAGCGTTCGTTAATCAACACTACTAATCACTTGTAATGATTATTTTGCTTCCGAAAAGCCGTTCTCTTACAGTTTCATTCTTACTCCTTTAGCTGGTGCTAATCTGATCTCAGATCATTTTTGGGGAATCGTCTTGCTCTTTGTAGTTGTTTGAATAGTTTGTTGATCCTTAACAAAGGATATCTGCTTTTCACTGACAGCTTCTTCTTGCAGTCTATGCATATCTTTGGCTTCCATCCTTTGTCTTGAAATTGCTGGAGTATCCTAAGGTGATATATTTGGTCAAAATAAATTTTTCTGGCTTCTGTGGGAGATAACTGGTACAATGCTTATTGTTTCTGGCGTTGTTGCTTCTGGCGTTACTTCTAGTGTTGCTCCTGACGTTGCTTTTGGTGTTGCTGCTTCTGGCGTTGCTTCTCATGTTACTCTAACGTTGCTTTCGGCGTCGAGTTGATTATGGAACCCCATTTCTTGATTTGACGAGTTGTTCATTGGATTCACTGGTACGTTCTTCGGCTTCTTGGTTTTGCCTCTGAGTCAATGGCATACATCGAGTATGACTTACCTCTTGACCCATGTACTTTCACGTTTTGTAATCTTTACTGCCAAGCCATCACGATCCTTGCATATGAAGTCGAGTCTCCTTCTGGTTACAGATAGTTTACGCGTAGCATCCCGCAAGCCAATTCATTAAGCATCTAAATTTTCCATTGTCATCTCTAGCTTGACATTGATCTCCAGAAGAAAATTTGTCAAATACTGATCATTTACTCGCATCGGTGTAATACACTGTGTGACAATTTCTAATATCGAATTCAGACTTCTAAGTTTGAAATTGCTGCTAATATCGAATCGTCAGGCTTGTCCGTGTATCAACATTCGTCTCGAGGACATCTATCTTGACATCTTTGCATTTGTCCTAAGGAAGACGTAATCCTAAGTTGTCTAAGGTAGCTTGACTACGGGATTCCTTGACTGTGACGACCCTAAAACTTTTTCTTTCTTTCCCCAGCAACAACGACAGCCGAGGCTGCGAACGCTACAACGCAAGAATAATTTTCGGGACGAAAATTCCATTTACAAGGGGATGATGTGACATCCGAGAATTTCAAGGTTTACTTCCGTTAGACAATTCCGTTAGTTACGTTATAAGTGTTAACTTAGTAACTAATGCTTAACTAGGCCGAATACGTCCA
>JBCNJP010000003.1:42131153-42159317 GCA_039602395.1 Deinandra increscens subsp. villosa | reverse complement strand
TTCCTGAAATGTCATTGCAACTCCAGTTGGCTCCTCCAGTACAACAACCAATAAGCATTGTTATGCCTGCAACTACTATATCTGAGATTTCTGAACAATTAAGACACCTGCATGTTGAAAGTGAGTTCTTAGATCTTGGAAGAAACGCGTTTCGTGAATTCTATGCAAACACTCATGCTACCGATCCTCGCAGCCGAAGCGTTGTAGTTGTTACTAAAGAAGCAGTTGAAGCCAAAGAAGCATTGGAGATCCAGCCTCTCAGTATGATTCCAGATGATATCTTCAATGAATATAACTTTGGCTGAACGTCTGAATAATCTTATTTATGACTCCAGTGCTACAAACTTCATAAACCTGGAGTTCACAACTGACGATGAGTATGACGAGGAGATCATTTATGAGATCAAAGACGAACCATTTGAGATTGTATCTCCAACTCCTTCGAGATCTAAACATGTGGAAAGCGAGCCTCAAATTGTAGATGATGTTAACATGAAATCAATCCCTTCACCAGTTCATCATTCAGAAGAAGAACAAGTAAATCAAGAGGGACCTTCATCCCAACCTTCAGTGCCAGAATCTACTGAAACCACCACTGGTGCTGCAAATGAAACTGTTCAAATTCATCCAATAACAAGTGTAAGTGGTGGTCAAGCTACAAATAATCCGACCTCATCACAAGAAGCTGGTCCTTTTGGTAGACCTGACAAAGGTAAAAGGAAACTGACTCCTGAAGAGGTTTACGAACAGGAAATGGAAAAACAAAGAAAGAAGGAAGAAGCTATCAGAGCTGCTAAGGAAGAAATAATTCTTGAGAGGACGCTGGATGAGATTTCCAGACAAGAGGCTATCAGAAAATTGACAGAATCCAGCCGTCCTCAATCGAAAATTGGCCCTGGATCAGAAAACTTTGAGCCAAATGATCAAAACACAGATGAGGGAGAACCTAGAATAAGATTAATCCTCAACTTAGCTGGATACAATGTTGATCCGTCTGACACATCAGAAATTGCAATATATGTCAGAGAGCTCATATCTCGTGGGATTCCCTATCCTACTTGATGACTCTCACGGATGCACAGCTAGTTGAACTGTATACTGAAAAGCAAGATATGGAGAAACATCTCTAAAACTACAAACTTGCAGATAAGCTTACTGATCCTCGAGCAAATCCCTTTGCTGACCCTAATAAGAAGTTTGAATATGTGCAATTCTATGACAATCTGCGGGAAAAGATATGAGAGATGCATGCATAGTATATGCCTCCACCTCCAGACATCCTTGATCATGTTTCACCTCCACTCAGTCCCACTACAGCTACGCTTGGTGTTAACCGAATGACCAAAAGAGAGTTGCAGGACTTTGCTAGACGAGAGGGGATATGCTCTCAAAAGCTATAGCAGAAAGCAGCTACCTGGTCTACGGAAAATGGTCAAAAACCACATTATTGAAGAAAATAAGAAGGTCAAGCGTCAGCAAGACGAACGAGAAGCAATAAGGGTAGAGGAACACCGAAGGAAGGAAGCCCCTACCTTGGTTGACGACTGGAAGGAAATGGCACCATATCGGAAAGCCTTGGTGCAGTTCACTGCTAAAAAGCTCAAAGATATGCCTCCTAACGTCGAATCCGATGATGGGATGAAAATCCTTGGTTGGAAATATGATCACGAGTTTAAGGCATTTATTGTCAAACGCAGAAACGGATTTGTACAATTCTTTGCCAAGATAAGAGACCTCCTAAATCTGTTCTCTTGGGAGTTGAAACAACTTAGGTGGCGACAGCTGATCAACCACTCAAATGATCCAGTGGGTAGAGATGTTGAAGAACAAATAAAAGTCATCTACAACGTTAGTTCAACTCGCCCCCTCAAGAACCTTTCTGCAAAATACTTACGTCAGAAAAACCTGGATCTTGTGACACATCAGGTGAATTCAATAAATAATCATCAATATCAAAATCATTAGTAGGAGGAGGGGTTACCACAGCATCAATTTTTGTCTGCACACCCTCCCCCAGTTGTGCATTAACTTCAACAATCTCCGTAGAATCGGAAGTGATCTCAGTAGTTTTGGAAGTGTTTACCTTGGAGTTATGGGGGGAAGATTTCAAATTCCAGCGAGGAGATTTCCTTTTGGTTACTGCAAGATCATTTGTTTCCTTTGTAACAAATGCTTTTGCGGATCTCTTGATCCTGCTTCCTCCCTTGGTTCGTAACGATGCTTTTGAAGTTACATTAGCATGACCGTCAATGATCTCCTTGTTTTTACCCTTGAGGGTAATCTCACCACTTCCACCAGCACCACTCTTGGTGATCTTTACAATATCAGCAGCATCACCACTTACAGATTCGGTTTCCTGTATTTTTTCAGAATCAGCAACTTCCGGTTGCACATCCATTTGCGATTCAACTTGGTCAACATGCGTTTCTTCAGGACGATAGTCCAAGAAAGAACTGGCAGTTTGCCGAAGAAACGGCATGGACCCATCTTCCATAACGGATCTCCTACGTTCAAAGGTATACCAATCACCAGCCATTGTGATTCTATAAAAAGCCCTAAAAAGAGTGACACTTGGTGATACATTGACAGCCCTACAAGTAGCCTCAAAATGGCTTAAACGAGAAAACCCCTGAATATGCATCTGTGAAATGTGGATCTTAAAAAACATCAAAACTCTCATAAGAAACTTGGTAAAGGGGAGACGATAGTTCCCAAGCTTGAACATATCCACGTAAACCCCAATTTTACCACCAGGGAAAGGGGAAATTGGAGTTTTCGGTAACGGAAGGGTTGGATTCAGTGAAAGCGGCACATTATAACGCTCAATAACTTCATCTAGGTCGCGAGGCAACATAGATGAAAACGAGATGTGCATATTGTGCTTACTCGAATCATCATCAACTTTAACTGACGGAGATACCATGAAAAATGTAGTAAAAAGCAAAAAGGAAATCGACTGACCTTTAACTGAAATCTCGATAGAGAATTAGGGCTCGAAGGAGAATGAAAGTAGAGAATGAAAAATTAGGGGAAAGTATATATTTATATGGGGCAAGAATTTTGGATCAAAATAACCGTTTGAATTTAAAAAATTCAAAACAAAAAACTGAAAACTGTCCCCTCAAATTAATCCCCAACTGACACGTGTACTGGCGGGTATAAAAAGTACTCGAGTACAATTCAACATGCAAGACACGCCTGGCAAGTCAGTTATTATCTACACTTGCAGGAGCGTTCTTTACAATAATACTTTAATATCCTCGTGAAAATGTGACAACTACATTTGCAGAAGCGATCTGTTTTAAAGACAAGTGAAATTTTATGATCTGTTATATCCTGCTTCATAAGCATTTCCTATTGTGATCTTTGCAACTTAGTCCTTAGTCATTTCTACAAAACAACATAAGGACTAGGGGGACTTGATGACCAGATCTATGAAATCGTTAGAAATGGAGGAAATTTTTTGATCTTTGAAATCTATGATTAGCACAAAGAAGGGATGTGTGTTACACTCTTTTTTCCTTAGCATCGGTTTTTTTCCCACAGGGTTTTTCCGAGCAAGGTTTTTAATGAGGTAACAAGTCTAAAACACATGGGGACCTAATAAAGATGATTGATAAAATCTTCCAAACTTATCGGAAGTGCAAAGTACTCTTAAACCTCTAGTCCAATAATTATTGCTCGAATAATCAATGGACTAGGGGGACTTGATGAGGATAGGTCAAGGATGGACATGCAAATGGCTTAGCGGATACATTTCCGATGATAAAGACCTCAAGAGCAAGTGTCGTATAAAGAACAAGTCAGATATGATGCAGTTTCGGATGGGCAAGACGCAAATGCATCCACTATGTATTTTCCCCCAATTATACTCGAATAGATCAGTATCAATAAAACAATCAATTCATCCATTATTTTCCATTAAATAGCGTGTTCCTAGTTGAATTAGAATCTCATATCTACGTACGGTGTGATTTTGTGGTTCATCAAGACGCATGGTGGCCAACCATTTCAATGATCTATTAGATCAAATTCATCGCATACGTATGTCTTTTTTTAACAAGTGTTTGTTCGTAACAACCACACAAAAAAATTTAATAACAAAATGGACCATATCCACATGTAATATTTTTCGATTTCATATACTGTCCATTGTTTCAAGGATTACAAGTAATACTTTTCAAATGTACTCCATTCCAAGGTCTTGACAACAAGTTTCCATTCCCGTCCTCCAAAAGATAAGATCCATTTCTTTGCACTTCCAAAATTTTGTAGGGCCCTTCCCATTGTACTGCTAACTTTCCCTTAGGCTCAACCCTACTAACGTCATTGTTTCTTAACACCAAATCCCCTTTCTTAAATTGATATACCTTAGCATGTGCATTGTAATACTTTTCCATTTCGGATTTGTATCTGCTTTCTCTAATGGCAGCCATTTCCCTTCGTTCCTCTAGCAGATCCAAATTCATTCTTAACTCTTTATCATTGTCTCTAACCTCAACCATCCTTTGTGTGGGCAAACCAACTTCCACCAGTATAACAGCCTCTGTTCCATATGTTAAACTAAACAGGGGTTTCGCCATTACTAGTTTTTGGCATGGTCCGATGTGCCCACAACACATGTGAAAGCTCATCGACCCAACCTCCACCTGCCTTTTCCAAACGCATCTTAATCCCTTCCACCAAACTTCTATTAACACGCTCAACTTGACAATTCGCTTGAGGATAAGTTACAGATGCAAAAATTTGTATGATACCCAATTCTTCGCACCATCCTCTGAAAGGATCGTCTGCAAATTGCTTCCCATTATCCGATATTATATGTGTTAGGACAAGTTTCTGTGTGTGGTCGTTACTGTGCGAATGCATTAGGATTAAATGTATGTAATGATATCAACATACCAACTAGCGTGCCAGTTGGTACGCACGTACCAATTGGTACGGCGGACCAAAGTGGTTCGCCAACTGGTCAACCTATAAATAGGTTCGGTGTGTTGAACATCTTCAAGTTTGGTCATTACTCTTTGTGAGTGTTAGAGAGAGAGGAGGTTCTGTCCAAACCTCCTCCAGAGCTTAATTGATGTATACTCTCTCGGTATTGTAATAATTTGACTATCATTGAATGACATGTCGTGTACGAACTCCCGAAGACGGATCTCCAATTATGTTTTCGTGAGGATGAATATTGTGAATCCTAAGAGTAGTTGACTCAGAAACTTCCAGATTATTTAAACTTGCCCCTGCTACTTCTGAACTTGATAAATCACCAATTGGTAACGAATTTGGCACATAAGAACTTATACTAGGCAAATGAATTTGATCATCAACAAGTGTCGATTCAGCTTCATGAAAAGTACTTTCATCATCTTCAGAAGAACTCATTGTTTCTAAACTAGACACTGTCTGACTAGATGAAGCAGCAACCGTAGAAGAACTTGGAAGCTTAGGAATCCATGCTCCTGTTCCTGAACTCTTCATTGAGTATAGCAAAGCAGCTAACACATCAGGATCTTCTTCATCAGAATCAGATTTTGCATCCGTGAAAGAATCAAGTAAAGACTTGTAATCAAAAGCCCGACTATCAACCGATTTGGATTGCATAAAAGTATGTTTTTGTGACACCTCGTCCAAAAGTCAGGTCAACACTCTTTACTTTGACTTTAGATTAGACCTTTTGTGCTTATCCTGTCTATGGTTTACTAACCGGCAACTGTACGTAACCGATGAAAAACCGGACGTAAACTGATTCCCACGTTTGTATTGGAAAATGCGCCCAATAAACATTAAAGACCATTAAGGAATTAATGGAATTTTTGCAATAAGAAAACAAATATAAAAATGTACTTTTTATATATTTCGTAAACATGTGTCACGGGTATTCACCATCGACATGGGAACATTTTAAGCGATTACGTGACTAGAAACAACTGGGATTCTAATCACTCATGGTAATCGAGCTTAAAACTGACGCAAACAAACGAAACAGTCTTCGTTGCATTCACGCGTACCGAACCGGATCAACTTGAGAAAACAAAAACAAATCATGTCAAACAAACTAAAACTGTTTATGTAAAGTGTAAACCAAAAAAAAATAATAATAATAATAAATTCAATACTTGTCGTTGTCAAGACTTAGCCAAACGATATAACCGTTAACCCTACTGGGCCCGGCTAGGCCCAATAAGCCCAAAATGATCCAAGCAAGCCCGAAACATTTCCTGGTAACCTGACTCGACTAACCGATCGTTCAAGCCAACCCGGAGGCCCGACCCGCGGCCCAACGGCCTTGGGCCGAACCCGAACCCTTTCCCCTTGCAGCCACTCGAGAACCGGCCCAACCGGTTTCTCTGTCTCTCTCTCTCTCTCGCGGCCCAAACAGAAAACCGGCCCGGCCCACTATTCATCCCATGGGCTTCGGCCCAACCCTTTAACCGAGATGCGCATGGGCTTCGGCCCACTTCCAAATCTTTTATTTAATTAGGTTTTTAGCCAAACAATTTTTTTTATAAAGTTAGCCCACTAGCCTTTTTATAAAAATTGGTCCATCAACCTACAACTTTCACCACCTTTGTAGTTAATTTTTCTTGAGCCATATTTTATAAAATTATGATTTTTGGAGACTCCTAAACCCTTCATATTTTATAAAAGATCCCACCTTTATAAAATACTTGCAATGTTTATAAACTAATTCTCCTACAAGTTACTAGCCAAGTAAATTAAGTGGTGGTTAATATGGACAACAATGCTACCCTAACCCATCTAAATATAGGCTTGGTTTGCATACAAGATTAAGACATGGCTAGATGGTTAAAACTAGTGTACATGGGTTATTACACACAATTTGGACTATAAATAAGTGATCATCCTCACCACAAACACTTGCACCAAACCATCACCCAACACAACTCTCTCCACTCTCCCTCCCTCTTCCCTTGTGTTCGGCCAACAGCCCCTCCCCTGCCGCCACAGCAGCCACCGCCTGCCACCAGTCGCCGCCCCCTTGCGCTACCAAAAGCCGCCGGAAACCACCCCCTTCTTCCACGGTTTCTTCTTCTTTCTTTTGTGAGTTTTATAACTCATCTTTTCTACATTTTCAACACCCAAATCATACCCCCAAGTCTTGACAACAACCATTAAAACACTACATTTTATTTAATCATCTAACTCTTCTTTAACCTCCATTCTTTTCTTAGATCTTAAACATTTACTTGGTGTACTATGAACTTAAAAGAGCCAAGTAGATGGGGTGAAACACTTGTAGAAATCAAACGAAAGTATACAAGTGCACCTAGATCATTATGTTTACTTTCATGCACTTATGTTTATATTTAATTTTGTCCTAACACTATGTGTTAGTAGATCGTCATTTATTTAATATTGTCCTAACACTATGTGTTAGTAGATCGTCATTTATTTAATATTGTCCTAACACTATGTGTTAGTAGATCGTTATTAATTTCACTAACTTGGTCCTAACACTAAATGTGTTAGTAGATATGTTTACATTACATATTAACTTGATAAAATGGTCCTAACACTAAGTGTTAGTAGATATGAACAATCAAATATGTTAATAGACTTATAATCTTAACAAAATGTTAATAAATGGAAAAGTATAAATAATCATGTCACATGATTATTTAATGGCTTGGGTTGGTTAAAAGAAATAAAAGATGACAATTTCTTGTCATGAATTATTTTATAAAACCTAATCCAAAAATGATAAAAAGATCATTTATGTCAAATGATTAAAACACTTGGACTTATCATAAATTTAAGATTTCTTAAAAATTCTATAAAAAGGCAAGAAGATCTAACGTTTGTCTTTAAAATGTGGATCTTTATAAAAATAAATGATTTTTATAAAAATATAGACAAGTCTTACATGTTGGGAGACTTAATAAATTTTATGATCATTTTGATAACTCAAAACGATCTAGACATAATGACGTTGCGTAGTAATAAAACCGGGACCAATACGGCGATATACGCGATAACGTCGGGATACGTAAATTCATTTAAAGACATGGCTCGTTTTATAAAACGTTTAAAGGAAAAATCTATAAGTCCAAGTGATGTTTTAAAATCATACATTTCTCGTGACATTTTAAAATAGTATAAATATTTCATAAATATTTAAACACATTATCTATTTTATGACAAGTAAAATAATTATTTTTAACAAATAATTATTTGGGAAACTCTAAGACTTCTAAAGATCGTTTAAATGAACGCTATAATTATTTGTGACAAGAATTATGAACCCATCTTTCCATTAAGTTTTAATATAACTTAACGTGTTGGAAAACATACCAACTTCTTTAAAAATCAATTGAACTAAATAAATAATTATTTAACAAGACGTTCAATAATTGATTTCATTTCATTAATGTTGCCTTCTCTTTATATTTATTTTAACATAAATATAAACTTGAAAACGTATATTTATTTGTACGATAAATACTAATAACGGGTTTTCTAAACGAATACAAACGGGAATAACGTCAAGACTTGACCGGTATCATTTGGGTGACTTATGTTACTCAATTGATCATAGACCTTATGCAAATGTCTTAATTATTTAAATTAGGACATTATTTGCTACTGCTACTTCACGGTTCATTCATTCATCTGCTGATTCAGTGAGTTTCACGGCCCCTTTTCCTTTAACTGTTTTATACTTTGGGGGAGAAATCATGAAATCTGATAAATGCTTTTTACTTAATATTATAGTTTATCTGTTAGCCGTATGACTACTTGTTCTCTTACTGATTGCCCAACTTGGTACATTTTCGTTATAAACGTTTGTATAACCGAATCCCACCATTAATTGATTTCAATTAGTTCTCTACGAAATGATAGCTAGTGAATAGATCTATTTGGGTTGACAACCCTGCCCAGTTCGGTAGCTCTGATCCTGACTCCGTACATTGTCAAGGGGCACACGTCAGTTATTCTGCTCTGTTTAACATCTCTAGGCAAGAGATGCTGGGTGGGTAAACCGTTAGTATTTGAAATCAAGGTTCAGGTGAGATCATACATCCACAACGGTAAACCGAAGTAATATTAAGTATACTGAAATATGTTTTACAACCTATGAATGATAAATCATAAACCTGTGAACCTCACCAACATTATGTTGACCCGTATATAAACTCATGATTTCTCAGGTAAATGAGCAATCACCGAAGGCATGCAAATGGGGCTTAACATCAACTATCGGACCTGCTTCGCCGGAGTCATAGTCCTGACCTATCCCAAATAAACTATCTTATGCTTTATTTAATAAATTAAGACTTCTTATTTTCAAATGTAAGACATTATCATTTTCACCACTTTTCCGCTGCAATCTAAATGATGTGATGTTTTATTATAACGTTTGAATATAATTAGTTGTTCAATGAATCATCGACTATGATTCCATTCACGTTCACACCCGAATCTGTTGACCAGGGTGTGACAGATTGGTATCAGAGCCGTGGTTATAGTGAACCAGGATAAACAAACAAACAAAATGAAAACTGAACCTGGACTAAAACCCACTCCGAAGCTACCATTTGCATGCAAGACCGCTTCTCCAACATATCGGCTTATGTTAACTTATGTGCTATACATACTTTGCTATTTCCTTACTTATTCATTTAGTATATACGTTAGTACTAACTTTGTCTTTTCTTGGGATATTATCACAAAGATGACTTCCAAGGGAGTCATTTGCATTTCCGATTCCAGAGAAGACGACGATATAGATGTAGCTGACTATAAACCATCCCCGGAGGACCATGTGCCCTCCAGTCCTAAGAGGGACATACCGATTGTCGGAACTGTCCGTCACTCCTTCATACCCTCATTTATCATAGATGCCTGGGCAACCCCATTCCTGGAGGCTACTTGAGAGACTGCCTAGCCCCTACAATCGAGGTGAGCCCTCAATCAGAGGCGGTGACACACGCCGTCCTCTGTCTGGCATCTCTGTACTCACTGACGAGCCGATAGCGGACACCGTAACGCTACTAGTAGCACGCTTGCGTCATCATGAGCTGGCCTTTGAATTATTTGAGAGCGACATTGCTCGACACCTTACTGTGACTGACCATCGGGCTCTCGAGACCCGGATAGCCAGGATTGCTGGTCACATGAATGTCTTCCAGGACTTCATGGACACTATTCATGCTCACATGACTGGTGTCAACACAACCGTCACTAACCTCCTTCTATCAAACGAGGCCCTCCATGCGAGGCTCGCAACCGTAGAGGATTTCATTGGACGTGTAATGACCTTCATAACCCACATGTCACAGATCACGACCACCCTAGCCATACCCCCAGGACCTCCATCATTCTAGATAACTTTAAATCTAGCCTTTGTGGACCACCATTTTAGCATATCTATATCTTGTATGTGGTATTTCTGGGCTGCAAGCCCAAGACCAAACATGTCTCACTTTGATCATCGAATGTTTTGTAGTTAATATGGTGGGAATAGAAATTAGTAGTATGGTTATGCTAATGATCATGATTGTTGTTATCATTATTGATATTATTCGTATGGTTATCTTTATGGCATGTTAATCATTCGCATTTGCTATATGCCTTTCTATCCCTTCTATCTTATACTTCTTGGTTGTGTTTGCGCGTATCACGGTATCATTGGTATATGTCGTGGCAGTTATTTTCGTACGTTAATAACCTCATTTACATATTATCTAAAGTTTTTCTTTATGTTGAAATTCACAACTTAAAGCAAAATCATGCCGCCTAGACGCCAAACCACCAGAAATGCTCATCCTCCTCCTCCGATGAGCGTCGCTGAAATCGAGGAGATGATCGCTCAGCGCGTTGCTGAAACAGTCGTCGCTGCCGAAACCCAACGTCACGCTGACAAAGGGGCACGCGACCCTCGTGAATGTTCATATAAAGACTTTATGAATTGCAAACCCACCAACTTCAAGGGTTCCGAAGGCGCTGTTGGGTTAATCCGTTGGTTTGAGAAAATGGAGTCAGTCTTCCGCATAAGCAACTGCCCCGAGCAGTACATGGTCAAATATTCCACGTGCGCATTCACTGACAGTGCACTAACCTGGTGGAATTCCCATGCCGATGCTATGGGAACTGACTTGGCCTATGTCATGACATGGGACGAACTCAAACAACTGTTGCATGACGAGTACTGTCCTAGAGAGGAACTACAGAAACTCGAAGCAGAGTTCTGGAACCTATCCATGAATGGAGCCGATGTTGCTGGCTACACTAAGAGGTTTCGTGAACTTGCTCACCTTTGCCCGACAATGGTCACTCCACCCTACAAGAAGATCGAGCGGTACATCTGGGGACTTGCGCCACACATTCAAGGGAATGTCCTTTCCTCAAACCCTCAGGCATTTCAGGATGCTGTGCGTCTGGCACATAACCTTGTCTATCAGGCTAATCGTCAAGGTGTAAACTTCGGCAAGAAATCGCCTGAAAATGAGTCCCTTGATGTCAGTGCCACCCCTTCGTCAAGCAAACGTAAGCGTAAATTATGGAAGAATCACCTGAAAGAACTATGTTAGTTAATCAAGAAAGTGAAAAACTTAAGAAACTAACTAACAAGCAAAGAAAGTTTAAAGAATATAGGGACAGAAAAATTGCTGCAAAAAGAAACACCAAAGATGAAAGGTCTAGTCAAACAAGTGCTCAGTTTGAGAACTTCAGTTTGGACAATGATGATCTGTTGAATGAAGCTCCAGTTGTTAATACTCTAGTACTCAAAGAGTACAGGTATAATGATGCTCATGGCAGACCCAAGACCACTCAGGCTTGGGTCCCCCATAGAAATTAATCCTTTTTGATATGTGCAGGTGCAAAATAAAGGCCAGAATAGCCTATGGGTAGTTGACAGTGGTTGCACTTGCCACATGACAGGGAATAAGCACATTCTGGAAAATACAAAAAGAATCAATGGAGGACCAGTTGCCTTTGGAAGCACAAAAGGCCATATCACAGCACAAGGTGATGTGACAAATGGACTGGTAAAATTTGACAAAGTCAATTTTGTTGATACATTGAATTTTAATTTGCTTAGTGTCTCACAAATGTGTGACAGGAATTTAAATTTAATGTTTAATGAGAAAGAGGCAATAGTTCTCAAACCTGGTGTTAAAATTCCTGATGAATTGATAATGCTTAAGGCACCTAGGAGAGATGGACTATACATTCTGGATATGTCAGTGGCTACACCTTCATGTGGCACTGCTTGCTTTGTATCCAAGGCCTCAGTTGACGAATCTGATCTTTGGCATAGGAGGTTAGGTCATGTGAACTACAAAAACATGAACAGAATTGTAAATTTAGGCTTGGTTAAGGGTCTTCCTAACAAGCATTTTACTTGTTCCGAAAACTGTGTGCCATGTCTCAAGGGCAAGCAACACAGAACCTCTTTCAAGCCAAAAGTTGAATCTTCAATCTCAAAACCTCTAGAGCTTTTGCACATGGACCTATTTGGTCCAACTAGAGTAATGAGTCTAGGAAAAAGGTCATACTGCTTTGTTATAATTGATGATTTTTCTAGATATACTTGGGTTTTCTTTCTCAAAACAAAAGATGAAACTACTGAATTGTTGAAAACTCTTGTCATTAATTTAGAAAATCAATCCAATCTTAAAGTTAAAACAATCAGATGTGACAATGGCACAGAATTCAAAAATCATGTTCTGAATTCATTTTGTGAGGAAAAGGGAATTTTGAGGCAATTTAGTGCTCCTAGAACTCCACAGCAAAACGGTGTTGCTGAAAGGAGAAATAGGACATTAATTGAAGATGCCAGGTCAATGTTGGCAGACTCTAAGCTCCCTGTGATATTTTGGGCTGAAGCAGTTAACACTGCTTGCTATGTCCAAAACAGGATCCTAATTGTCAAGGGAAAGAATAAAACACCTTATGAGCTTTGGAGAAAAAGGAAGCCAAACATTTATTTCTTTAAGCCATTTGGTTGTCCTGTCACTATTTTAATAACCAGTGAATCTTTGCCTAAGTTTGCTGAAAAGGCAGATGAAGGTTATTTTGTTGGCTACTCTGGTGTGTCAAAGGCATTTAGAGTATACAACAAGAGAACTAAAATTGTTGAGGAAACCATAAACGTATCTTTCAATGAGAAATCTGCCAACAATTTTAATTCTCAGCCAAGCTGGTTATTTGATATTGATGCACTAACCACTGCTTTCAACATAACTGTTGATAAGCCTGTGAGCTCTCCAGTGCAGGAACAAAACTTTAACAGGTCTACTGATGAGCATTGGAAGAAAAACCAAAATGTTAATGAGAAGTCAATCTTCTTCTCTTCAATGAGTTCAGAACCTGTTTTCCCAAGAAATGACAAGAAACTGACTGAAATAATTCAAATTGAAGAAGAAATTGTTCCGCTTGAAGTTCAAGCTGAACATATTTCTCCGGTTCAAGTTCAACCGGAAAATCAAATCTCAGAAATTGAAGAGAATACTGAATCAGGGTCTCATGAAGCTGGAAACTCACATGATAACTCATCAAATGAGCTCAATTTAGATCATCTGATCTACAATTCAGACACCAATTCTCTTGAATCAGTTGGTGTTTCAGATTCTATATCACAACTTGAAAATGTTGAGCTTGACCACAGACTTCCTCAGCTCAACATTCCCTCAAATGGAAGAAGCCATGAATGTCCTATGTTCATTGATAGAAGAATCAACAGAGATCACCCAGCAGGAAATATTATTGGAGAAGCTTCAGCTCCAGTGCTGACAAGAAGTAGATCTGCAAATGCAAATATCTGTTTGCATGCTGCATTTTTGTCTCAAGAAGTACCCAAGAAGGTAGGAGATGCCTTAGAAGACAACAGCTGGGTAGAGGCAATGCAAGAAGAACTATTTCAGATAAACAAGCAAAAGGTTTGGGAACTGTGGATCTGCCTGATGGAGCAGAACCAATTGGAACAAAATGGGTGTTCAGAAACAAGAAAGATGACAAGGGAATTGTTATCAAGAATAAAGCAAGACTGGTTGTGCAGGGCTATGTACAGGAAGAAGGCATTGATTATGATGAAGTCTTTGCACCAGTAGCCAGGTTGGAAGCAATCAGAATCTTCCTAGCCTATGCTGCATTTAAAGACTTTCAAGTATATCAAATGGATGTGA
The DNA here is from genome assembly GCA_039602395.1 of Deinandra increscens subsp. villosa. Lineage (NCBI taxonomy): Eukaryota > Viridiplantae > Streptophyta > Magnoliopsida > Asterales > Asteraceae > Deinandra > Deinandra increscens. Next base: position 42,145,167 of record JBCNJP010000003.1, on the reverse strand, counting down.
AAAGTGCTTTCCTGTATGGCCTCCTGGAACAAGAAGTTTATGTCAATCAACCTCCTGGTTTTGAAGACCCTCACCATCTGAACAAGGTATGCAAGCTAATCAAAGCTTTGTATGGTCTCAAACAAGCCCCTAGAACCTGGTATGAAACTCTTTCTAATTACCTTCTAGTGAATGGCTATAAAAGAGGAGCAATTGACAAAACTCTTTTTGTTAAAACTGTTGGTAATGACATGTTAATGGTACAAATTTATGTTGATGATATTATTTTTGGTTCATCTAACACTTTGTTGTGCAAGGAGTTTGAAACTTTGATGCAGTCAAAATTTGAAATGAGCTCCATGGGAGAACTAACCTTCTTCCTAGGGCTTCAAGTAAAGCAAACTGCAGACGGAATCTTTCTGAATCAGTCAAAGTACATTCAAGACATGCTGAAGAGATTCGACATGTTATCATGCTCAAGTGCCAAGACTCCAATCTCCACTTCCCACAAGTTAACTAATGACTTAAGTGGAAAGCCAGTGGATGTGCACATGTATAGAGCAATGATAGGTTCTCTGATGTATCTCACAGCTAGTAGACCTGACATCATGTTCAGTGTTTGCTTATGTGCTAGATATCAATCTTCTCCAAAAGAGTCACACATGCTCGCTGTTAAGAGAATTTTCAAGTACCTAAAGGGGCAACCCAAACTGGGTTTGTGGTATCCCAAGAACTCTGACTTCTCTTTCAAAGCATACACAGACAGTGATTATGGAGGATGTTATATAGATAAGAAATCAACTTCAGGAGGATGTCAATTTCTAGGAGAAAGGCTTGTCTCTTGGCAATGCAAGAAACAAACATGTGTTTCTACTTCAACTGCAGAGGCTGAGTACATTGCTGCCTCAAGTTGTTGCAGCCAAGTCCTTTGGATCCAAAATCAGATGCTTGATTATGGAATCACATTCATGGAGACTCTAATTCTTGCAGACAACAACAGTGCCATTTCCATTGTTAACAATCCAGTGAAGCACTCCAAAACCAAACACATCGACATAAGGTATCACTTTATTAGAGACTGTGCTGAAAAGAATTTAATCAAATTATTTAAAGTTCACACTGATCATCAATTGGCAGATTTGTTTACAAAAGCCTTCGATGAGGCAAGATTTTCCTACCTCATCACAGCCATTGGGATGATGAACTTTGAATAAAAAAATTTTTTTTACAACTTTAATAAATGAAAGAGATGTACTCAAAGAGTCCGTCTCTTGATACAAAAAGAAAAAGAAAAAGAAAATCTCTTGTGTTAATTTTCATTGTCAAAAACTGTTGTTAAGAATATGAGAAATTGACACAAATTTTCAAAATTTATGTGTTTCGGATTTTCCGGTTCAAGTTCAGGTCCAACCTGAAAGCATAACTTTTGAAATTCACCAGGTGAACTTCAAACGGAAAAATGCTTTAAATTTGACGTGAAAACTTATTTTTGAAAACAATTCTTCCAAGCGGAAAACTTGTCCGCTTGAAGTTCAACCGGAAGAAATTTAGTTTTTAAAATAAAGGAGAAAATGAGTTCCGCTTGAACTTCCGGGTCAACAAAGTCAATGAGTCATTCAATTACCCGGAATGCACAATTTACTAAGCGGATATTCATTTATTTTACCCATTGAATTTTTTAACTGTTCAATTCCGAGGTTTCAGTAAATTAACTTTTGGATAAGGGCATGTTTTAACCAGTTGTACTGTATAACCCCTAAAGCACCTGTCCCATCCGTCAATGAACCGTCGATTTACAACCTCTCTCCTCCACGTCATCTCCGAAAAGGTAAAAAGCCCTAAATTACCGTCATTTTCCCATTTCTCGCAATACAACTCAGATTTTACTCCCCAAACCCTCTCCAACCATCTCCGATTATCTCCCACAAAACCGTCGACATTCTCAAATTCCGTCAACAATGGCTCCAAAAGGGAAGGCCAGTGGCAAGAAGCCAGTTGGTGACTCAAAATTTCCGGTAGAACACAACTTGATGGCATACCTGGAACCGCCATCCAAGACTGAAATCTACAATGAAATGATCGAGTTCATCAAAAGCTCTCACCTCCATCATGCGCTTACTGTAGAAGCCGAAATTTTTGAAGAGGTGATGGAAGACTTTTGGGTTCACGCTAGGGTTACCGATGAGGCTAGCGGAAGTGATAAAATTGTGTCAACTGTCCAAGGGAAGGAAGTTGAAATTGATGAAGCAAAGGTTCGAAGACTGTTGAAACTAAGGGATGAAGGTGGATACGGAGAATTAGATCAGAAGAAATATCTCCGTCTATTCAGAAACATTGGTTATGGTGGGTCCCTGCACAGCAAAACTATCAAGAAGGGGCAGTTACCATACAAGTGGAGATTTCTTGCACACACTCTTCTGGTGTGTTTATCTCCAAAGAAAGGAGGCTTTGATGAGCTCTCCGGTGAGCAAGCCTCTGCCTTCTACGCTGTGGTCAAGGGTGAGAACTTCAACTTTTCCAAACAAATTTTTCAAGCCCTAAAATCCAATGTTCATTCTGAATATGTATACTTGTATCCCAGATTTTTGACATATATTCTCAAAGAAGAGTACCCCAATATAGTATGGCTTGGTACAATTTTGCATCAAAAACTTCTGAATGAGAAAACATTTTCAAATCTTGCTTTAAATAAATCTCCATTTCTTGGAAGGGATACTGACCACCCCTTACCAATTCCAAGGCAATTTCCTGATAAACCTGCTACTGTAGAGGTTCAACCGGAAATTGTAGGAGTGACTGAGCTCCCTGCTCAAGATGACAGAGCTGTAGACCTAACAGTTTCTGATCCCACATCTGTCCCAGCTTCCTCTTCACTAATAGTCTTTCAATCCAAAAAGAGGAAAGCCACCACAATCACTTCCACTGCCACCTCCTCATCAAATTCACCTCCTGTCATTTTCAAAAGACAGAGAAAAGTGGTTACTAGGTCTCCTCCACCTAGCACCACCAACCAACCTGAAGCTTCAAACCCCGTTCAAGGCAAAAAGCCCAAACGGAAACTGGTAAATTTAGGATTATCTCTTAGGGATGAACCTTCTGTTGAGGGGGAGTCATTAGAAGCAGATGTAGCTTCCCCATCTGAACATCTTTCACCCTTGCAACCCCTGTCACCCAGGAGTGACAGTGCTTTCAATCCCGGCTTAAATGAAGGTGTTATTAACTCACCTACCATATTACATGAGAACATCCTGATAAGCCAGGACACTGTAGCACTGCAACCCCACTCCTCACCGGAGGTGAATCTCAGTGGTTCTGAAGAGATTCATGCAGAAAGGGCTGCTGCTGCCCAAGTATCCCAACTGGAGCTTGGTGTCAGCAGTAACATAAATAAGACCCAATCTGCGGCAATCTTCTCTGAATCAGCACCCGGAAGTCCTTCATTGGAACCAAGGGTTGTTGAAACAGCAGAAGAGAATCCCAGGTGCCAAGAAGCCATGGGTACCAATGCTGATCAATTTAGGATTGATAGCTTGGTTATTTCCAAGGATACTGGCAAAAAGCCAGTTGAGGATAGTCTTACACTACCTGAATTGACGAAATTGTACCTTTCTCTGCAAGCACAGGTTGAAGCTCTAAACTCAACTGTTGCCAAACTGGCTCAAGCTGATCCTACTCCAACTGAAGCAGGCCCTTCAAACCCTACCAGAGATGCTGAAGAAGTTCTTGTAACTAATGAAGCTGATACTGTCAAATTGGGGGAGAAGTTACTGTCAAAACCTGTTATTACTGAAATTGAAGAAGTAGAAAGGATACCGGCTGAAGTAAGAGCCACAGCTTGCCAAAAGATTGGCATTAACCCTTTTTCTGTTGAAGAGAGCTCGGTAAACATGAAGTGCAGTCAACTGATTGCTATTTCTCCTTTTGAGGACCCCAACCTCACCGAGCTTGTTCAGTCGTCCATGCTGATTGCTGGTGCTCTCCCTGAGCATATCAACATGATCACAACACTTCTGAAAGATGTTATTTTTCCGGCTGAAAGAGCCAGTGATCATGTTTTAGGCAACATTGCCTCCACCAGCAAGGCAGCAGCTGATATGGAAGAAAGTACTGCAACTGCAGTAGTTGGTACTTTAACTGAAGGAGAAGGAGAAAGTTTGATCGGTGAAGATGAAGGAACCGAGGTACTGGAGATTACTGACAAAGAACCTGAAGTCACCCAACCTCAGGTGGTGACTGATGGTCAATTATTAGTTCAAGCGGAACCTCAACCGGAAGTTCAACCAGTAGTTCCAGGAGAAGGAGGTCTGAATGTTCAACCGGAACATCAAATACCAACCCAGGTGAATGTTCAAGGTCCTAGCTCCTCAATTTCTGGGACTGTTGAAACACCTATGGTTCAACCGAAAGAGCAAAGGAATGAAGAAGCTGAGGATGTGGCTAGATCACTGCTAGCCTTAAGGAGTTCAGAAACAGTTCAAACTGAGGAACCTGTTCAAGCTGATATAGCTAAAACCATTCAACAGGTAACTCAAACTCCTGAAGCTGAGGCCATAGTGAAAATGGTTGAAAATGCCAGAAGGGTTGCTGAGGATGAGAGAATAGCCAGAGAGCTCCAAGAAGAATTCGATCTATACATGCAAAACGATGTGTTTGAAAACCTTCTTGAAGAAGCAAAGACCAGGTCTTTCAACTGGAGGTTAAAGGATTATGATTTGGATACAATGTCTGAAACTAATAGGCAGAGGTTAATTGCTATTGCCTCTCAATTGCCTACCAGGCTGGTAAAGAATGATGAAAATTACCATCTGCTGAAAAAGATTCAGAGGGCTCTTGTGATCAGAAATTTGAAGAAAGAGGAAGAACTAGCTCAGATGCAGGTTAAAGGACTCTGCAGCTTGATCGACAAAATTTTTCATGAGCTAAAAGGAGAAACTGCTGCTGTCAATCCTAACCTGGTGATGCCTTCACCATCAGAGCTGGTCTCAGGTACTATAACTGCTAATGTTAAACCTGAAATTGATGATATTGCAGATATACCACCCCCGCCTTCATTTATTTATGATCCAAACCCAATGACTACAACAACTTCATCCATTCTACAGTCACTTCCCATCATACCTTACAAACCTCCACATATCCCCAAGAAGCTTGCTGCTGAACTTGCCAATCCTAAGTTTAGATCAGACAACTTCACACCCATCACTCCCTTTAAAAGAAGCCTCCACCTACCATGGACTTCTCTGACATTTTTCCACCTACTCCACCCTCAAGCCCAACTCCTGAAACCATTGAACCACCTCCAAAAACCACCCTACCTCCACTCACCATAAGAGAACCTTCTTCCACCACCTTCACCAAACCTACTGAAACTCAGCCTGGTCCCTCTTCATCATCTGCCAAAGGCAAAAGACCTTTTGTGCAAGAATCTGCCAGTGATTCTGATGAAGAGAGGAAGATGAGAAAGAGGAAGATGATGCATGACAAAATCAAAAGAGATCAAAACAAAAGAAGGAAAGGACCACCCAGAAAGAATAAGATTGTTGGGTGGACGGTAAATGAAGATAATTTTGACTTTTCCTTCAAATTGGCAAATGGTACAACTCAGGTGATAAATGCTCACAAGGCCACTACATTTCTCAGTGCAATGCAAATGACTGACATCATCCTAAAACTCAGAGAAATTATGAATCCTTCAAGGGCAGAGCACATGTTAAGGCTTATCATTGAACCAACTGTGCTGGATTGTGGAATGCTCTATCGAAGTAATTTAGATGATGATTCCGCAGGAGAAGAAGAAGAAGAGCCTACCAGTGAGATCAAATTTATCATCTGGGAAGAAGAAGAGAAGCTCTTCTATGTTCATAGAGCCGATGGCACCTTTACAATCCACGAGTCCATTTCTGTTCAAGAAGAATGGAACGAAACGGATTGGGATTCAATCAAACATGTAAAGGTGACCAAAACAAACATCAAAGAGCTTTCTCAAAACCTTGATGCCAGCATCGGATTTTCCAACAAGTAGGTTGTGGAGAAGAAACTTTTTGGGTACAAGTCAATTTTGAAGATAAACATTGAAGACAATGAATAATTTGACAGCATCAGCTTAGGGGGAGATTGTAAGGAAAAATAGAGCTTGGAAGATTTCCGGCTGAAATGCCAATTTTACTAGTTCCGGCTGAAGTTGAAGTTGAAGCCGAATTCATACTTCAAACGGAACAGGCAGTTCAAGCGGAAAGAAGTAGTTTTGTTTCTTAGCGAATATTCCGGGTGAACTCGTTTATCCACCAGATAAAGAGTTCAACCTGACTTTTCCTGAGAAGTCTTTTCAGAAGTCCAATCCTACAAAAGCTTCTCGTATGCTTCTTAATCTGATTCAAGCCGCTCTCCTAAAGTAGATTGTTGCTGCCAACACGCAAGTCATTCTGTTAGAGCATATTCCTATGCTAACGTTGTGTCTCGTGTATTGTATCTAGACAAGAGCGTCTGTGTGAGTTAGTTAGTTATCTGGCCGGATCACATGATCCGCCGGACCAGTTGATACGGCGGACCAGATGGTCTGCTAGTGGTCCGCTGGCTTATGACTAAGTAACTATAAATAGTACGTGTTAGAGAGAGTTAGTTTAGTTCTGTCATTTGCAACATCTTAACTGTGTGTAAACTGAGTGTGTTTCTCTCTCTACATTGTATTCTCTAAGTGAATCAGTAAAGCAAAGCTTTATTTACTTCTTGTTGTTATCCAATTACCGAATCATGCAGTAGTAAGATCGTCTCGTGCTTTTGCAAGTGGTATCAGAGCATTCCAGGTTGCTCTACTGCTGTGATTTGGTAAGTTTTCGGAATTCTAGAGAGAGAAAGTTTGGGTTTTCTACGTTTTTCATCATTTTTTCATGATTCTGAGTGTTTCTGAGGATAAAAAATGATTTCTGAATGTTCCTGGAGTGATTTCGCATCATACTGATCCAGTGTCTAGCTTCAATTGTCGAAATCTGTGAAAATCAGTTGATTTTTGCGTTTTCTGAAACTGGTCCGCCTGACGAACATTTGATCCGCCGTTTGATCCGCCCAGCAATCTTCATCAGTCTGATCCGCGACAGTTGCAGCGTACCAGTGTGATCCGCTGAAAATTTTAGTCCACCGTACCAGTTTTGATCCGCCGTATCAAAATCTGGTCCGCCGTAAGAAATTTGATCCGCCTTGTTAATTTGATCCGGAACTGATCCGCTGGTAGTATTTTGATCCGCCAATTTGTGTTGATCCGCTGGCAGAATAGTAACCTTCACTAAAACTGACGTAACTTGCAAACCGTTTGGAGTTACGGAACCCAATACCAGCCAAAACGTTCGTCTTTCCGAGATCTAGGACGTGTACCCGCCTACGGCCAGTACCGTCAAGTTTTAACCCCCAAAATCCGCTTGGAAGACGCCCGTTTTTCAGTTTTAAGTTTTCGCATTCGGTATTGAAATTTCAAAATGAGCGATTTTCACGCTTTTTCAGCTGTTCAATCATCAATGCAAGCCATATTGAACTATGATAACGAGATAGGAACAACTCAGAAAGTTCCTAAGTTACTTCGATTGGAGGATTATGAGAATTGGAAGCAACGATTTGAATCATTTGTTAATGCTCTTGACATTGATTTGTGGATTTCTATTGAACAAGATTATACATATCCTAAGAAAAATGGAGAACCAATTCCACGAAGTGATCTTGATGAAGATCAAAGGAAAGTTTATGCCAGAGAAAAGAAAACTTATGCAAATCTCACAATGGCATTACCAAGAGAACTTTTGCATCAATTCAAAAACTGCACAACATCAAAAACCTTATGGGATGCATTGAAGGATAGATGTGCAGGAAACGAGCAATATAAGAAGAGTCGAAAGAAAGTTTTGTTAAAGGAGTTTGATAACTTCCAGCATTGTGAAAAAGAGAGTATTGCAGATTTGATTTCTAGATTTTCTCATCTGATTAATGAACTCGATATTGTAGGAGTCCAGAAAGAAAAAGATGACTTGAAGGAAAATTTCTGGAAGCTTTACCGGAAACATGGGAGAATTTTGTTATGATGCTTTCTAATGATTCAAATTATTCAAGTTGGACTTTCAATCAATTGTTAAGCAAGTTACAAGCTCGAGAAATGGAATTACTTGTAAACAAAGATTATTCTGAATTTGTTTCTGCTAAGTGTGAGAAGAGGGAATCACAGTGTTCAATCAAGCATGTTGGAACAGATGAGAAGATAGGGTCTGAAGAAAAGTTGGCTGCTGAGCTTGTTCAAGCTAATAATTTGAAGGGTATTAAAGCTAAATTTACTGAGGTTGCTCAAGCTGGTTCTTCTACGTCTCAAATGGATTTATCAAAGTTACCTGGTTATAAACGATCTGGTTTGGGTAATCATAATCACAAAGTTGTTCAGAAAGTTGAGAAGAACAAGCCAAAGAAGACTCCTAAGGAGAAGAAAGATACTAGTCTTGAACAAATATATCATCTAGCTCAAGTATTCATTTCAACAATGGAGAAAGGATTTGGAGGAAAGCAAAAGAAGAAAGGTTCATCTGTAAGTTCACCGAACGAATCTTCTTCATCTGGTTCTAATGCTACACCTCAGAGTCCTACTTCGAAATGGGTACATTCTAACCGATTTCAGATTTTTGATGATGTTTCTGATGAGTCTGAATTTTCTGATAAATGTTATCCTGTTCAGGACAAGTCACAATTTAAACGTTCATATCGTTTGTGCTATCAATGTCGCCAAAAGGGACATATAGCACAAAATTTTCCTGTCACTGTTAAAAGAAAATTTTCTGGAAAAACTGCCACGTTAATTGATGAATCCGGCAGAATTTTTAATGACTCACCAACATCACATTTTAAATCAACACATTTCAAAAGTGAGTCTAGTGTTGGTGATTCATCACAAGATGATGTTTCTGTGAAAACTGCACCTGCAAAGATGCAGTGGCGACCTAAAGTGGTCAGCAAAGCTGCAACTGACTTTGTGGAGGACACTGGTCGACCAGAAGCTGTGTGCTTCGGGTCATTTGAGTACTAATCATTTAAACCAGTGTGCAGGTATTCCTAGAAGACCCGTTGGTGATTGCAAAGTTGCTGATGGAGGAGTATTTTGTGTTCTTAACTTAAATTGAATGCTTCATATTTCTACACTGAATTTTTCTGAAAGCTTAAACTGAAAAGGTATCAGTATCGATTGGTCAATTTTCTTTCTTTTACATTTTGTATGTAGGTTAGGGGGAGAAAATTGAAAAGACAAAAATAGCGTTTTTTTGTTTTTGTTGGTTTTAAAATGAAAATCCAAAAATAGAGTTTTCATTTTAAGGGGGAGAAATTGGAAAATACAAAAACATCAAAAAACAGAAAAATACAAAAATATTAAAAAATGAGAAATTGTATCCGACATGATTGGGAAATGATGGTACATTGGCTTACGTGTCTGACTCATGGATAAATTAGATGAAAAAGCCATAAGATCATTGTTTGATGTACATGGTAGGCTCAGCATTAAATCAGAAAGTATTCAGATGTGATAAACACTAAATACTAATGCTTGACCAAGTGGACAACATCTTGATGCATATCTCATGATATCTAAGAAAAGATATGTGAAAAAGAAAATGAGAAGTCACTGTGTATACATGTGTTCATTTTGCAAAGATTTAAACTTGTTTGATTTTCTTTATTTTGTCAAACGATCGGACTTTCTCTGCGTGTCGAAAGACCGACCTGATCGTTGTTCGTTTGACGTTCTGCTTTATTTTCTTTGGTGTTTCGTATAACTCATCGGACTTTCTCTGCGTGTACGGGAGTACCGACCTGATTGTTGTTGGGTTATACAATTTCAACTTGTTTTATTTTCTTATTTTGTTAAATCCGAGGCCTTATCTGCGTATCGAAAGATCGACTTAAGGTAGACGATTTAACGTTCTTATTGCTTTTTGCATGGAACACAGTTGACTAAATCATGAATACAATCATTATGTGATTAAATCACTAATGAAATCACAAAGTGTGATATAAAAAGCAAAAACATATCTGAGTATGTCTGATAGTGTGGGGTACACTGGTTAAAGCAAATCTAATCAATTCAATAACATATCCAGATGTTATGAGTATGATTGTGCCTGAGTTTAAGATGGACAAATTATACCAGTAATCGACATGACTTATGTGCTGAATTAATTGAAATTGAAGTGTAGTTCAGCATGTCATGACCAATATGATCCCAAGTTGTGATCTTTCTCGCAAAAGACAAAAATAGTGTATGATTCAGTATTTCATTTTTGTGTTGCATTTATGTTTTATATCTGAAAACTCAAAAAGATTTTAGGTGTGTTTTGATATAAAGTTTCAAAAAGCCAAAAAGATTTTGTTTCTTATTTGTTTTCGATCGATCGATACTTGATACAAAATTCAAAATTTCAAAACTATATCTTGGATTCTCGAAGAGAAGTTTTGCGCCAAGATTAAATTAATTTTCAAAAGAAAAGGAAAACCGCGTTTCTGTCTTCTGAAATTGCAGGTTATCTGAGTGAGACGATTCAAGCATGGTGAAAGGGGGAGTATGTTATATCTTTCACAAGTGGATCTTGAAGTTCAAAGATGATTCAAGATTGATCCAGCCATGCAAGCTCTGTTTCTAACATGATTTCAAGTCAATGATCGGATGTAACAATGTTGCAGATTGAAGACTGAAGTTTAGTTGGAATATAGATACACTACACGTTAAGGGGGAGTTTGTTAGAGCATATTCCTATGCTAACGTTGTGTCTCGTGTATTGTATCTAGACAAGAGCGTCTGTGTGAGTTAGTTAGTTATCTGGCCGGATCACATGATCCGCCGGACCAGTTGATACGGCGGACCAGATGGTCTGCTAGTGGTCCGCTGACTTATGACTAAGTAACTATAAATAGTATGTGTTAGAGAGAGTTAGTTTAGTTCTGTCATTTGCAACATCTTAACTGTGTGTAAACTGAGTGTGTTTCTCTCTCTACATTGTATTCTCTAAGTGAGTCAGTAAAGCAAAGCTTTATTTACTTCTTGTTGTTATCCAATTACCGAATCATGCAGTAGTAAGATCATATCGTGGTTTATCACATTCCGATTGTCGATGTTTATTCTTTTGGTAGTTTACATTTGACTTTTTGTATTTACAGTCTAGATTAGATCGCATGAGATCAATGGCTGTCATTGATCTCATCAGCACTATATATAGCATGTAATCTCTTAGCTCAACAATATGTTCATCACTTGTAATAGTGTAGCTTTGAGTTAATGCAAATAGGGCCGAATATTCGATATATCGCTGTTTTACTATTCTGCAAATCAAGCATTTACATTATACAAGAATTCAATATCGCTTAAGTAAAGTGAAATATAACTTTAATTCCGCAGGGTTATATTTGCAAGTAAAGGGCTCAGTTTTAGTTCATTCATAACTAATATCGATCCTACACAACACAACTCTCTCCACTCTCCCTCCCTCTTCCCTTGTGGCCGGCCAACAGCCCCTCCCCTGCCGCCACAGCAGCCACCGCCTGCCACCAGCCGCCGCCACCTTGCCGCCACCAAAAGCCGCCGGAAACCACCCCCTTCTTCCACGGTTTCTTTTTCTTTCTTTTGTGAGTTTTCTAACTCATCTTTTCTATATTTTCAACACCCAAATCATACCCCCAAGTCTTGACAACAACCATTAAAACACTACATTTTATTTAATCATCTAACTCTTCTTTAACCTCCATTCTTTTCTTAGATCTTAAACATTTACTTGGTGTTTTATGAACTTAAAAGAGCCAAGTAGATGGGGTGAAACACTTGTAGAAATCAAACGAAAGTATACAAGTGCACCTAGATCATTATGTTTACTTTCATGCACTTATGTTTATATTTAATTTTGTCCTAACACTATGTGTTAGTAGATCGTCATTGATCTAATATTGTCCTAACACTATGTGTTAGTAGATCGTCATTTATTTAATATTGTCCTAACACTATGTGTTAGTAGATCGTTATTAATTTCACTAACTTGGTCCTAACACTAAATGTGTTAGTAGATATGTTTACATTACATATTAACTTGATAAAATGGTCCTAACACTAAGTGTTAGTAGATATGAACAATCAAATATGTTAATAGACTTATAATCTTAACAAAATGTTAATAAATGGAAAAGTATAAATAATCATGTCACATGATTATTTAATGGCTTGGGTTGGTTAAAAGAAATAAAAGATGACAATTTCTTGTCATGAATTATTTTATAAAACCTAATCCAAAAATGATAAAAAGATCATTTATGTCAAATGATTAAAACACTTGGACTTATCATAAATTTAAGATTTCTTAAAAATTCTATAAAAAGGCAAGAAGATCTAACGTTTGTCTTTAAAATGTGGATTTTTATAAAAATAAATGATTTTTATAAAAATATAGACAAGTCTTATATGTTGGGAGACTTAATAAATTTTATGATCATTTTGATAACTCAAAACGATCTAGACATAATGACGTTGCGTAGAACCGGGACCAATACGGCGATATACGCGATAACGTCGGGATACGTAAATTCATTTAAAGACATGGATCGTTTTATAAAACGTTTAAAGAAAAAATCCATAAGTCCAAGTGATGTTTTAAAATCATACATTTCTCGTGACATTTTAAAATAGATTAAATATTTCATAAATATTTAAACACATTATCTATTTTTATGACAAGTAAAATAATTATTTTTAACAAATAATTATTTGGGAAACTCTAAGACTTGTAAAGATCGTTTAAATGAATGCTATAATTATCTGTGACAATAATTATGAACCCATCTTTCCATTAAGTTTTAATATAACTTAACGTGTTGGAAAACATACCAACTTCTTTAAAAATCAATTGAACTAAATAAATAATTATTTAACAAGACGTTCAATAATTGATTTCATTTCATTAATGTTGCCTTCTCTTTATATTTACTTTAACATAAATATAAACTTGAAAACGTGTATTTATTTGTACGATAAATACTAATAACGGGTTTTCCAAACGAATACAAACGGGAATAACGTCAAGACTTGACCGGTATCATTTGGGTGACTTATGTTACTCAATTGATCATAGACCTTATGCAAATGTTTTAATTATTTAAATTAGGACATTATTTGCTACTGCTACTTCACGGTTCATTCATTCATCTGCTGATTCAGTGAGTTTCACGGCCCCTTTTCCTTTAACTATTTTATACTTTGGGGGAGAAATCTTGAAATCTGATAAATGCTTTTTACTTAATATTATAGCTTATCTGTTAGCCGTATGACTACTTGTTCTCTTACTGATTGCCCAACTTGGTACATTTTCGTTATAAACGTTTGTACAACCGAATCCCACAATTAATTGATTTCAATTAGTTCTGTACGAAACGATAGCTAGTGAATAGATCTATTTGGGTTGACAACCCTGCCCAGTTCGGTAGCTCCGATCCTGACTCCGTACATTGTCAAGGGGCACACGTCAGTTATTCTGCTCTATTTAACATCTCTGGGCAAGAGATGCCGGGTGGGTAAACCGTTAGTATTTGAAATCAAGGTTCAGGTGAGATCATACATCCACAACGGTAAACCTAAGTAATATTAAGTATACTGAAATCTGTTTTACAACCTATGAATGATAAATCATAAACCTGTGAACCTCACCAACATTATGTTGACCCGTTTTCAAACTCATGATTTCTCAGGTAAATGAGCAATCACCGAAGGCATGCAAATGGGGCTTAACATCAACTATCGGACCTGCTTCGCCGGAGTCATAGTCCTGACCTATCCCAAATAAACTATCTTATGCTTTATTTAATAAATTAAGACTTCTTATTTTCAAATGTAAGACATTATCATTTTCACCACTTTTCCGCTACAATCTAAATGATGTGATGTTTTATTATAACGTTTAAATATAATTAGTTGTTCAATGAATCATCGACTATGATTCCATTCACGTTCACACCCGAATCTGTTGACTGGGGTGTGAAAGTT
>JBCNJP010000003.1:42005950-42130653 GCA_039602395.1 Deinandra increscens subsp. villosa | reverse complement strand
GCACCTGATTGTTGTTGTCACATAAACAAAAAAATACGTGGCTAAAAGGGTCCAAAGGCTATATATTTGGCCACGGGTACAAAATATGTGTGGCTAAAACGAGAATTTCTTACCTTTGGCCACGCTTTTTTCAAAACAGTGGCTATGCGTTATCAAAAAAACCGTGGCCAAAGCCACTTTTTGACGTAGTGCTAGTTATGCTTCTGCTTCCACTACTGCCTATTCATCCACTACAGTTGCTTCTACAACATCTACCATCTCTTCTACTGATCTGAAACTGGCATTACATCAAACAAGACTCGATGAGTTAGAATCCACTAATCGCCAGAAACATGCTATAATCAGGGGTCTGAAGAATTTGGTAAAGGATTGGTTTCCAGAGATCAGGCAAAGGATCGTGAAATTGCCGAATTACAGTCTCGGGATAAAGAAAAGGATTGTGAGATTGCTAAATTGCAACAACTTTCTATTACTCTTGGTGAGCAGTTAAATCTGATGCTCAAAGCTTTACCTGCTCAGGGGGAGAGAAGACCAGATCCCGATGAAAGTTGTAAAGATGATGATGATGTAATGAAATATTTGAATGAGGATCCAGATCCTGAAGGAGGAGTTGGTGGTAATGGTTCTAGTGCTGGTGCAGCGGGAACTTCGTCTGCTGCTGCTGAACCATCTGCTACTGCTCAGGGGGAGTCTTCTGAGAAAGAAGTGTATGATGTAACTCCAATCTCTAGATAAAGTTCCTTTTGCTGATTCTTATGAAGAGGATGATTCTGATGAGAAGATGGATTTTGAAGAACAGCATGTAGAAGTAGAAGATATGACAGCTAAAGAATACCCATATGATCCTAAGGTTTATGGAAATTTTTCTGCTGATGATCAGTCTGGAGGATTCATTTTCTTTGGTAATGATGATGAAGAAAAAGTAGAGGAGGAGTTGAAGAAGAAAGAGTCAGAAACTGATCAACCAGAGTCAAATGAATCTGAAAAATTATCAGATGAAGAAGAGAAGAAAATGCTATTTGATGTTTGGTTGAAAGAACAAAGAGCAAAGAAGATACCAATAGTAAAACCAACCAAGATTGTTGATCAAAAGAAATATTTCACAGAAAAGGTTGTGAAGCTACTGGTAGAATAATCAGTTGGATGTATGACTCAGAACTAAAGTGTTATGCAAATAAAAAGGAGTTTGGGGTGATGTATTTGAAGTAGGCTACAAGATTCAATACTTTACCGGTTTGTGATGTGAGAGATTTGTCAAGAAGACCATTCTTGAATCATGAAAATAAGTTGTTGGCTGAGATTTTCAAGAACAAGCTGATAGAAGAATGTCAAGGCAAGTTCAGGTTTTTAACTCCGCAAAGGCCTAAGTATGTTAATCATCCAACCGATATTCATCCGATTACTGGAAAACCAGTTGTGATCTTAAAGTATAAGAAGCTGATTCAACTGAAGAAAATTCCTTTGAAAAAGCTTGAGCAAGATTGTATCAAGACTTTGAGATGCTGGTACTACGATGAAGAAACTGGAGAAGCAGTGGTAGTGGTTAAAGAGGATAACAAGGTGATCAGATTGTATGATCCAATATGGTTAATCAACTTGTCTGAAGGTGATATAGACAAACTCTATCACAGCAATATTCTATACAAGATTGAGCATTCTGAACAAGCTTTGCAATTTCAAAGAGTGATCAGAGTTTGTTTTGCTTTTGGTATCCATGCTGGGAACAACCGAACTCAACATTGGAATAAGACGTAGACAGAAGCTTCTGAAGACTAGCACAAGATAAGGGGGAGTTTGTTAGAACATGTTTTGATGTCTAGTGCTAGGTCTGTTTATGTAATTGAGAGTTTTGTATATTCTGGTCTCAGCGGACTAGAGGTGGACCAGATGGTACGCCGGACCATCTGGTACGCTGGTTAGTTGGTCCGCTGGACAGAGTTTATATAAATTGTTTTAGCTCGTTTTGAAAGAGTTAGTTATGAGTTTAACTGTGTGTTTTCAAGTGTGTTTACTCTCTGTAATATCTCTTTGTATAACCGAGCTTGCAATTAATCGAAGATCTATTATTTACCTCGTGTGTTACAATTCCGATTATAATGATGCACTAGCAAGATCCAATACATGTTTAACACTTTTCCCTATTTACACTAGCCATATCTTTAAAATTATTTGATTCTCTAGTGGCACGTTCACAATTTAGGGATTCATAATGAAACTTAGATTAAAATTCTTTGTAAACATTAAATACCTCCACATAATGAGAATAAGAACAATTGCATACCTGTGTGTTGCTAGAGTTGGCTTCAGGCCCTGGATCAGTATTCACCATGAATGCATGTTGGTTCATCTTCAGTGCCTCTCTCTCTCTCTGCTTCTTCCTCAGCTAACAGAGCAATGTGTGCAAGACTTAGACTTAGATCATCAACCTGAGTAGACCAGTCATATCCTCCAGGAGTGCTTTGAACAACAGGTGCTTTATCATCAGCGCCTACCTCCCTTTTCTTGACATTCTGTTTTTCATCACTTTTAGCATCTCTTTCAACTTTAGGCTTAGGAACACTCTCTTGCATAGTGACCATAATCATTACAGTTAAACCATCTCAGATTGGCTTTGTTGAAGGAGAGCTTTATGCCTTTTCCATCATTCCATCTTTGTTTCCAGTTCTTGCCATATACTGCTTGGCTCTCAATGCAGACATTCACATTTGATAAGATATGTCCATCTTTTCAAGGTCATATGGGTTCACCTGATTCACATCCTCATGGGACAGGTCATTTGGAAGTAAAGTACCTGCAACCAAAGCTTGATAACAACTCATTATTCCTATTCCCAAAGCAAAACTAGAATCTTTAGCTAAGGTGTTAACATCCAATGTAACCAGGTTAGAGCCATTTGAAGAACTAGCTCCACTGGCAGCTTGAGATATGAAAGCTAGAGGGCTTGATGTCAATTCAACAGTTTGAGTAACTGGGACACTGGGCTGCGATATAAAGGCTTGATTCACTTGTGTGGTAGCCGCTCCAACTCCCTGCTTTCTTGCCCTCTTGAGTTTCTTTTCTTCATAAGCTCTAATCGTAGACATGAGTGAGCTGAGTGTAGCTGTGTTCAAGTCCAGGATTCCTTCCATCACCTCAACTTTGCTATCCCAGTTGGGTGGCAAAGAATAAATCAGCTTCTTGTTGACTTCCATTTGAGTGTATGTCACATTAGCTTCTTTCATTGCTGTGACGATCTTGATGAACCTTTGCAATTGAGTTTCTATATTCTCCCCATGAACGTAATTGAAGTCATTAAATTGTTCTCTAAGATTTTCTTTCCTTGACTCCCGCATATCAGAATTTCCTTCATATGCATCAACCAGAGCATCCCATAATGATTTAGCAGACTTGTACTCCTTGAAAGCTTCAGCAACCTCAGGTGAGAGCGCCATAGTTAATGCAGCAAGAGCCTTCCTATCCTTTTGCACCTTGTCCCAATCTGTGTCTGACCATTCATGTTTCTCATTTATCACATCAGGTTGTCCAGTTGTAGCAGTCTTTGGAACATAATCTCCGGCTTCATTAGATCTCATAATCTTGGGATCATTGTAGTTAGCATAGTTGACGAACCTGTACTTCCAGCTCATGAAGTTTTTTCCTGAGGTCAATCTTGGTGGTCTTGTTGAGGTGCCTATTTGGGCATCCATTTCCAGAGTAGCAGATGAGATACTAGCCATATCGAAAGCCATTGGGAAGGTTTTCGGTTGAGGAAAGGTTTTCGATTGGGGCAGAAAGTGGTTTACGGTTGAGGGTTAACCGAAAGGCAGGTTTTCCGGTTGGATGAGGGGAGAGCCGAAGAGGTTTTTCGACCGAAAGGGGTTTCCGGGTGAGGATCGAAATCACAGCCGAAAAGGTATGGTTTTTTGATCAGAGTGCTTTGGTTTTCGGATGACAAGGTAACCAAGACCCAAGTTAGTCGAAAGCACTATATCAGGTTCAAAGTGATCGAGCAACCTTTGATGTCGATCGAAAACGGTAACCAAGACCCAGTTTCGATCGAGAAGGCAGACAACGGGTCGAAAAGGGTAATAAAACCATAGTAAACCCAAAAACACGGCAGAAAACCTTCAGATATCAGCAGTCTGCCGTTGGAAACCAGCTGATGACGCACGAACAGCTCCTGCAACGGCCGAAAAGCTCAAAAAATGGAACGAACACCTGCAAAACAGTAAGAAAACCTTCCAAACTTACTGAAATACACAGAAAATCTCACGTTAGTCCAAGAAAATCTCGAATCAAGTATCGCGAGAGCCTCGAAACTTGCGTTTCTTGGCTCTGATGCCAATTGTAAAGGATCGGAAATACCCTCACGCGATACCAAAGTCTATGATCACCATGCGGAATCCAGTGATCACAGTTGATTCAAGAAACAATGAAAAATAATGCAATGAACAATAAAAACACTAAACAAATGATTACCGAACGAAGAACACTTGAGCACAAATATGTCAATCTCTAGGAGGCTAGAGAAATTGACTAACACTCTTGTATTATCACGCAACCAACATCCTTTCAAAGAGAGATAAGCAATCTATATATATAGGCTAGTTAAGTGTGGAGAACAAGTTACCACAAAAGCCCTAAAAACACTTAATGAATTCGGCCTAGGCCCAAGGAGACCGAATTCAAGTGCTAGCCCACATGTGTTAGCCCAAAATGTGTATCAAAGTTTACTCAAACCAATTACACACAAACTCAAACAATCATAAACAAAGACTAATGCAAAAGCCTTCAAAATATGTCTCTACACTTATAACTTGCATAAATTTTATTAAACAACTTTTTGTCACCTCAACGTATCTTGCATGCTAAAAGCGGATCTTATTCCATGATCTTAGTAATTGTGCTAATTTGGTTAGATCATTAAAGATTATGTGCGTATCCAACACGTGTATTTGGGGAAATCATTGCATGAAATATATGATTAGGGTGATTTAAAAATTTTGACTTGTGTACTGGGTTCGCATGATTAATTTAGGAAATTTTGTTGCCAAGCATGCTTAAACATAGGAATTGTATGTGCTTCTTGTTACCCCTTTGTAATGACTAGGATGCATGCTAGAAACGTTTAACATGTGCTTACCTGTGATAATTGGAAAAGTATAACCAATCAAACAAACTCGATTGTTAATGAGTCACCAACGTGTCATCAGGGTCGGTTGAGTCAGTCTCGTTGTTAATTCATTGTAGTCTTACACTTTCACAAACATATAGGTGATTCGTAGGAATTCATCAACAGTTTTATTTAAACTTTCTTGCCGAGCTCCCAAGGGTGAGTTCTCGAACATTTTTCTATGAATATTTCATTTAGAGAAGGAACATGCTACAAACAGTTTTGGTAATATAATTGTATGGCTGATCACTGTAGAACACAGGAACGGTATTGCTAATGCATAACAATCTCAATTCGGTAAACACAAAGGTAAATAACACTTCTTTATTGCTCAACCTTTAGAGAGAGAAAGTAAACAGGTTTCACCTTACAAAAACACACAGTTTAGAACTCAAACCTCACAACTGTTCTCCTCTAAACAAGCTAAACCTTTTTATACTAGTTCTGGCCAGTGGACCAACTAACCAGCGTACCAGATGGTCAGGGCGTACCATCTGGTCCGCCCCTGGTCCGCTGAGACCAGATTACACAAAACATAATAAATACAAGACCTAGCACTAGATACTATACATGCTTCTACAAACTCCCCCTTGTCTTGTGCTAGTCTTCTGAAGCTCTTGATTCAGTCTCCTTCCAGTGTTGTCTTCTGTTGTTCCCCGCATGAATCCCAAAAGCGAAACATACTCTAATCACCCATTGAAACTGCAAAGCTTGTTCAGCATGCTCAGCCTTGTAAAGAATATTACAGTGGTAGAGTTTGTCTATGTCATTCTTGGATAAGTTGATAAGCCACATCGGATCGTATAGTCTGACCACTTTGTTTTCTTCTTTCACTACCACCACTGCTTCACCAGAACTTTCATCATAGTACCACCATCTCTATGTTTTGATGAAATCCTGTTCAAGCTTCTTTAAAGGAATTTTCTTCAACTGAACAGGCTTTTTTGTACTTCACAATGATCATCGGCTTTCCAGTTTTTGGATGGATGTCAGTTGGATGCTCAATAAATCTTGGTCTTTGAGGAGTTAGAAATTGAAACTTTCCTTGACATTCTTCAATGAGTTTGTCTCTGAAAACTTCAGCCAATCTACCATTTCCATAATTCAGAAATGGAGTTCTGGATAAGTCTCTTACGTCACAGACCGGCAGTGTACTAAACCTTGTCGCATACTTTAGATAGATGATTCCAAACTCTTTCTTGATTGCATAGCATTTGAGTTGTGAATCATACATCCAACTGATTATTCTGCCAGATGCTTCTCTACCTTTTCTTTCAAAGAATCTCTTTTGATCAACATCTTTTGTAGAAGATTTCACCGGCATCTTCTTCGCCCTTTGCTCTTTCAACCACGCATCGAATAACATCTTTTTCTCTTGTTCTTCAGATAAATTTTCAGATTCGGTTGATGCTGGCTATTCAGATTGATTCTCAGACTCTTTCTTTTTCAATTCTTCATCAATCTTTTCTTCATCATCTTCACCAAAGAAGTTGAAACCTTCCGACTGATCATTATCAGTAAAATTTCCATAAACCTTTGGATCAGTAGGATATTCTTCAGCAGTGATATCTTCTACTTCTACTTGCTCTTCTTCACAATCAACATGTTCCTCTGAATCTTCTTCGTTATACGGATCAGCAAATGGAACATTATCCACATCTTCCACATTTAGAGCAAAAATTGCAGCAAGCTGCTCTTTTGTATAAGGATTCACAAACTCCTATTTTCCTAACTCAACTCTTGTAATCGGGGTTACATCATAAACATGATCATCAGACTCCCCCTGAGATGTGGTAGACGTACCAGCAGCACCAGATGAACCAGCTGCCCCAGTACCCGATCCAGTACCACCCACACCACCTTCAGGATCAGGATCATCATTCAAATATTTAAATATATCATCATCTTTACAACCTTCATCAGTATTCGGCTTCTCCCCCTGAGCAGGTAAAGCTTTGAGCAAGAGAGTTAACTGCTCACCCAGAGAAAGAGATAATTGTTGTAACTTTGCAATTTCACGACCCTTTTCTTCATCTCTAGATTTTAAACTGCCAATCTCACGATCTTTATATTGATCCCAAGATACCAATTCTGCCACTAGATTCTTTAAACGTCTAATTTCATCTGCCTGCTGACGATTCATTGATTCTAATTCATTAAGTCTACTCTGATGAATCGCCAGCTTCAGATCAGCAGAAGAAATGGTTGATCGAGTAGCAGCCGCAGTAGACGAAGCAGTAGCAGAAGTAGAAGCAGTAGTAGACGGTCTTCTGATGATTAACTTCTTAGCAGGTAGAACAGAAGAGCTTTGAACATTCACACTTTGTGTCGTTGGTTGCACTGGAACCGAAGACTGAGGCTGAACCTTTTGTTTCTTAGCAGGTGGACTCTGACCAGATTTTCTAGCATCATCCAGAAATGAGCCTTGTTGCACAGTAGGTCTCCTAGCCATATGTTTGACCTTTCCAGAATAAATTACTTTAGCTTTGCCTTTATCTGCTGGCTTAGACTTTGCAACAGGTTCCTCCATCACAGGCGTATATAATGGATCATCATCGTTATCCTCAACCTGCTTGGTTCTAGACTCATATAGTGAAGTATCTTGATTCTGAGACTTTAAATAGGCAATGTGAGCCTTAGAACCCCTCTTCACTGGAATTTCTTTGGTATTATGTAAAATTGTGACATAATCACCAGAGTCTGAGTCGGTTTCAGATGAACTCTCACTAGCATCATCACCCTTAGACATAGCATCATCATCAATCATCTCATCATTTTGAAGATTAACAGCTTCAGGTTCAATGATATTCTCATGAACAACAGGCTCAGATTGTTGTTGCTGTACAGGTACGTGGTGTTGATTAACAGGAATATTCTGATTCTCTTCTTCATCTTCTGCTATTTCAACAGGAAAACCTTTGTCATCATATTCCAACTCATCATCAGAACTATCAGGATGTTTGGCAGCTCCATCAGCCGGAGCTACATAATCCGGTTTTGCAAGATGACCAATTAAACGTTTAACCGGTGGAGCAGCTTTGTTTCCTTTACGCTTCTGATATATAGGAATCTTCCCAACAGCAACTCTGTTCATGTGCTTCATATCAATAATTGCAGCAGCATTCTTTGGAAGATTTGGATGTAGATCATTCAAGATCATTTGTATAAATCTTGGATACATAATACTTCGCACTTGTTTCGTCAATATATTCTCCCTCATGTAATTAAAAATCCATCCAGAGAAGTTGAATTCTTGATTTAACACCAATGCACAGAAAAATGATAACACTCTCAGATCAAATTCCTCCTGCCCTCTCATTCGATTTCCAAAACACTTGATTATCACATGCATCAGATACTTGTATGGAGGACTCAGATTCGCCTTCAAATACCACGGCACATAAAGTTGACCATCATATTTGATTCTTTTAAGTAAAGCAACTAGATCAGCTTCATCAAATTCTGTAGGATAGGCAGCTTGATCATTCAATTTCAGAACCCTCCTCACATCAGCTTCAGAAATAATCACATCAGTCTCAAGAATTCTTGCACGAATTACTGATGGAACCACTGAACAATCCACTTGTGCTGAATTCCAAAACATCACCAGCAAGTCTTTATATGGAGGACACACATGAGTTGCAGCATATAATATCCTTGATCGTCTAATGAAATCAAAGATATTAAGAAAATGAGGCTTCCATTTTTCTGGTGCATATAGAAATGCACAAACATTGTGTTCACCAATTGATTTGAAATCTGCCATTTCTGTACACATCATCAAAACAAAACATCATTAAAATCATTCAATATAATCATAATTATCAATGACTAACTCTGATTTTATGTGAAACGCTCAAACGAATAACTTTTTTTGAAAAATTTGATGAGCGGACCAATCAGCGGATCACTTTTGTTCATCCGGATCATCTGGTCCGGCGGACCAGAAATGTGTTGACCGCGGATCAAATTTGGTCTAACGGATCATCTGGTCCGGCGGATCAGAAATATTGACCGCGGATCAGATTTGGTCAAACGGACCAGATTGCGGACCAGAATTGGTTGCGGATCATCTGGTCCGCCATGGACCATTTGGTCCGGCGGACGAACAGACACCGAACGGTCTTTTTCGATTTTGATGCATCAATAAGTGTTTGTTTTAAAATCGAACACAAAGGTTTTGATCTAGATAGAATTGCGACCCTGTACATGTTCTCAAGTAGACTAAACAACAAGTGTAACGGGTCTAACCCTTCCAAATTAGTCTCGTCAAAAACCCGAGACTTAAAACTCAAAACATAGAACGATTTAGGACACAATTAAACAAACCGAGACTACCATTAGATGCGTAATGATAAAACCTACCTTTTGCAACAAGAATCACGAGCTATAGTTCGTTATACACCAAGAAATCAGAGAAAAACAGTGATGTGGAGAAAAAGGGTTTTTTACAGAGAAATGAAAGTGGTCCGTGGGTTATGCCAACCCCAGATCAGAATTCTCTATTTATATGCAAAGTGGTCCGCCGGCGTACCACATGGTCCGCCGGACCACTTTATTACAAATTTGCCCTTCAACTTTCAAATTGTTCATTATTCACCCAAAACTTCAGTTTCTTCAAAATTTAAACATGATGAGCTGATTTAGCATCGATTGTGATTCATTTAACCAAGAATTTTTCATCACCGAATTCAGTTGATCAAAAAATAAACCAGAAAGAAAATCTTTTTGATTTTTATCAAATTTATATCAAAACACACTAAAATCTTTTTGGTTTTTCGAACTTATGCTAAAACACACCTAAAATCTTTTTGATATTTTCTAAAATAAGCAAAACAGCAAACCAACAGAAATCAGGAAATTTAAAACGCAATAAATTATATTTTTGTGAGAAAGATCACAACGTGAGATCATATCAGACATAACGCATCATACACATTTCAATTTCAAAATACTAAGCGTGCAAGCCAAGTTGTCTGAGAATACAACCATTTGGTTTATTTCAGCTAAAGCAGGTCATGTTTATAGCTTTCTGATATGAAATTAAGTGTATTTATCAAGCATTAATAACATGGTACCCACATGACCAGGAATACTGGCAAACTGCTTATTTCATTTTTATATTTTCCTTTATTCAAGCCAAGTTACTTGCAGCAGATTTCTCATACTGATAATGTCAACTTGCTTATACAGAATAGATTTCCACAGAGATATCTTGCTCATGATGTTTCTTGCAAAAAGAAATCAGAACCCTAAACAAACAACAATCAGGTCGGCCGGTAGGCACGCAGAGAAAGTCCGATTGTTTAGGAAAATAAGAAATATAAAATAAAGCAGAAGTTGTATAATCCAACAACAATCAGGTCGGTACTCACGTACACACAGAGAAAGTCCGATGGATTATACGAAACACCAAGAAAAATAAAGCAGAACGTCAAACGAACAACGATCAGGTCGATCTTTCGATACGCAGAGAAAGTCCGATCGTTTGACAAAATCAAGAAAATCAAACAAGTTTAAATCTTTCAAAATAAAGCAAGCATACATCAGAACATCTCTTTATTCTGTTTTTGATATTTTCTTATCTTATTCATGCCAGATTTACACAGTATCCATCACGGTGTGTAACCACAATTATCAAGCAGGCATTATCTTTATATCATACTCACATATATCAGACTACTCAGCACATTCAGTCAAAACAAACAAGTACCTACAACCTTTCTTTCTACTCTATCCATGGCAGATAACGTATGCTGATGTACCATCATTTCTCACAAGGTTGGATCAAACTTTCGCAATTTTAATTT
This sequence comes from Deinandra increscens subsp. villosa, assembly GCA_039602395.1. NCBI lineage: Eukaryota > Viridiplantae > Streptophyta > Magnoliopsida > Asterales > Asteraceae > Deinandra > Deinandra increscens. Next base: position 42,119,691 of record JBCNJP010000003.1, on the reverse strand, counting down.
TTCATATATTTTTATGTTTTAGCTTTTTCAAATTTTTTCATGCTTTTTCCTTTTTATAATACAGAAAATACACTATTTTTGTATTTTTCAATTATACTCCCCCTAAAAAGCAGAACAATAGAAAGAAAAAGAAACAAAAAAACGATCAACTGAACCAGATCAAATAGCAGTTAAGTGAGTAACCCCATTGATTTTCAATAAAAATTGAAAGCGAACTTTATCAAATGCTCTTGTAAACAAGTCAGCTCTTTGAAAATCAGTGTGAATTTTTTGCAAATCAATCAGCTTCTTTTCGTAGCAATCACGAATAAAATGATAACGGATATCAATGTGCTTAGTTTTTGAATGTTGGACGGGGTTTTTTGTGATAGAGATGGCAGCAGAATTATCAATAAAAATGGGAGTAGTTAGAAATTCCAAACCATAGTCGCGCAACTGCTGTTGTATCCACAGAACCTGTGAGAAACAGCTGGAAGCCGCCACGTACTCTGCCTCCGCAGTCGACGTTGCAACCGAGGTTTGCTTTTTGCACTGCCACGACACTAGTCGTTCTCCCAAAAATTGACACCCGGCGGTTGTAGATTTGAAATTTATCTTGCATCCACCATAATCGGAATCAGAATATGCAGTGAAGTCAAACTTATTATCATTAGGATACCAGATACCTAGATCCTGGTGACCCTTCAAATAAGCAAAGATTTTGTCCACTGCCATCATGTGAGAAACCTTCGGAGCAGCTTGATATCTAGCACATAAACACACAGCAAACATGATGTCAGGACGAGAAGCAGTTAAATACATTAAAGAACCGATCTTAGCCCTAAATAATGTTGGATCCACTTTGACACCAGACTCATCTGGTCCAAGACCATGAGAAACCTGTATCGGAGTGCTTGGAATCCGAACATCACCAATCTTAAACCGAGCCAAAATGTCAGTAACATATTTCGATTGATGTAGAAAGATGCCTTTGGCCGATTGTTGGACTTGAAGACCTAAAAAGAATCCCATCTCGCCCATTGAACTCATTTCAAATTTCGTTTGCATGACACGCTCAAATTCTTTGCACAATGTGTCATTCGTGCTCCCAAAAATGATATCATCCACGTACACCTGAACAAGCAGTAAATCTTTCCCAAACCGCTTCGAAAAAAGTGTGCAATCTACAGTGCCACGACGAAAACCGTTGTCGAGCAAATGTGTAGAAAGCGTCTCATACCAGGCTCTCGGGGCCTGATGGAGACCATATAACGCTTTGTCGAGTTTGTACACACGGTCAGGAAAGTCGGGATCATAGAATCCAGGCGGCTGCATCACGTAAACCTCTTCACGAATCTTCCCATTGAGAAATGCACTTTTAACATCCATCTGATATACTTTAAATCCATGAAATGCTGCGAAAGCTAAAAAGATTCGAATAGCTTCAATCCGCGCAACTGGAGCATATACCTCATTGAAATCAATGCCCTCAATTTGAAAAAATCCTTGAACCACTAATCGAGCTGTGTTCCGAACAATGATGTCACGATCATCCTTCTTACACTTAAACACTCATCTAGTGCCACACGCTTTCTTAGCATTTTTGGGAAGATCAACAAGATGCCAGACACCCAACTTCTGGAATTGTTGCAACTCCTCCTACATAGCCTCAACCCAAGAAGAATCTTCCAACTCTTGTTCAACATTGGTCGGCTCAACTTGAGACAGAAAACACGAATGAAACATATCATTCTGAACACCCGAATCTCGAATTTCAGCAATCAAAGCATCCACATTATCAGATAACTGATGGCGTGTGCGCACCTCAGAAGTCAAATCTCCAATAATATTCTCTTGAGGATGAATAGAATGAATTCGGAGATTAGTCGAATCAGGAACCTCAACCGTATCAGCAAGAGTATTAAGAGTAACATCTGCATCCTCTGAGCTTGACAATTCACCAGGCATTAAAGTATTTGGGACAGACGAACTTGTGCTTGGTAAATTAACTAGATCAACCAAAGGTATAGATTCAGCTTCATGAAATGTATTGTCATCATCATCAGATGAACTCATGGTTTCTAAACCAGAAATATTCTGACTAGATGAAGCAGAACCAGAAGCAGGTGAAAACTTTGGAATGCATGATCCAGAATTAAGCATGGTATGTATAAGAACACCAGTCATATCTTCAGTAAGCTCATCAGCAGATTCAGAGTGAGCATCCAAGAAAGAATTAAAGAATGTCTTATAATCAAAAGAAGAACTATCAACCGATTTGGGTTTCAGAAAACTATATCTTCGACAATCCACATGCAAATGACTCTCAATGGTCTTTGAAGACGGAAAATAGACACGTTTCATTGGATACTGATAACCAACAAAGATGCCCTCCATAGCCTTAGCTTCAAATTTACCACCACCTTTGAGAACAGTGCATAGACACCCAAATGGTTCGAGAAAATCTAAATTCGGCTTTCTTCCTTTGAGTAATTGATAACAAGTCTTGTTGAACCGCTTAACAATAAGAACTCTATTAAGCACATGACAAGCAGTACAAACTGCCTCAGACCAGAACCGAATCGGTAGATTCGCATCAGCTAACGTAGTTCGTGCGGTCTCTATTAAAGTTCTATTCTTTCTCTCAGCCACTCCGTTTTGTTGTGGAGTGTATGGTGCACTGAATTCATGTGAAATTCCGAAAGAATCACAAAATGCTTTCATCGTTGCGTTCTTGAATTCAGTACCATTGTCGGTACGAATGCGACAAATCTTGTGCTTGTACAAATTCTCAAACTTGGACAATAAACGTTGAATAGTTGCTGGAGTTTCATCTTTTGAATGTAATGACACTACCCAAGAGAAACGCGAGAAATCATCTGTAATTACCAAACAGTAAAAGCTTCCCTCCACACTGCTTACATTCATAGGACCAAAAAGATCCATATGAAGTAGCTCCAATGGAGTAGCAATTGAATTAACACGCTTGTACGGATGAGACTTTTTCTGTTGTTTCCCCTTTTTGCATAGAAAGGAAAACATCATTAAATGAAAAACGATTCTTAGACACCCCCTCAACCAAATTGTGATTAACTAGATAATTCATCTTGCGATGGTTAAGATGACCCATACAGCGATGCCACAAAATCGACACTTTTTCAGTGGATTTGGATAAGAAACATGTAGCCGACACCGTAGACGAGGTCTGATTCATGTTCAAAACATATAAGTCTCAAAATCTGGGTGCACGCATCACTATCCAATCATCAGGAATTTGAATTCCGGGCTTCAAAATGATACATTTAGAACTTGTGAACGCAGTGGTGTACTGCTTATCACATATTTGTGAGACACTCAAGAGATTGTGCTACAACTCTTCCACAAATTGAACTTTGTCAAAGGTAATTTTGTCATTTCCCATTTTTCCTTCTCCAGTGATTCTACCTCATTTATTGCCAGCAAAGGTAACTCCCCCACCATTGATTGGTTTATCATCGGTAAGCAAGGAGAGATTACCAGTCATGTGCCTGGATGCTCCACTATCAATAACCCAAAAGTTGTTGACAGCTGGCTTTCGAGCACCCTGCACATAGTAGCAAAAAGTTAGTGAGAATCTTGACCCAAGCATTCAGCTTTGGGTCGACTTGTGTCTTCTGAAAAATCTTCAGTGGCTTTAGAAGTCATTTTAGGCAGCCACTTTTGCCTGATTACCGGAACAGATGAATCAGTGGTGACATTATCTGAAGATGAACTATCAACTGATTTCTTGGTTTTGTAAAATTTTTCTCTTTTGAAAAAATGTTTTGTAACCACGTTTCCATCTGTGTGTTTTGGCTCAGAAACATTTTCAGATTTCTTTGACTCAACAGCGGAAGCTCGTTTCTCAGCCAAAACAGGACAACGGTTTCGTACATGACCTTTCTGATAACAGTGATAACATCTCCGTCGATCAACAAACACAACAGGAAAATGAGATCCTGAGTCAAGTGAAATGTTACATCAGACGTGTGTCGTGCTTCTCTCCTTGGGGCCTTAGCATTAAATCCTTGCAATTTGTGCTTAGGGAGAGGTTTAAACAATGGTTTAACATAGCCAGATTGGTTATAAAAACCAAATTCATCAACGCCACACTGATCAGCATACCCTTTGGGTTTGACACGATCATTCTTAGTTTTCTCAAACTTTCCAAACTGTTTTTCATATGACCCAAAATCATCGTAAAAATCATAATCTTCACAAAAACCATATGCTTCATAATCGATATGTCAAAGTTTTTAGTTATGGTTTGGAACTCTCTGTCATATGCCTGATACTTTCTTGAGTCGTGAGATTCTCGTGTTGATCTACCGAGAGCACTGACGTGATGTTCTTTGACTGCTGATATATTGGGAGAGACTTAATGCTGAGGGGGAATTTCTGTAATTGAAGATGCTGATCGTGTTGGTTTTCATTAAAGATTGGAATGTGTTACAAGTTTGTGAAGATTATGAATTGTTGTCAACATGCAGTGATGTTCGTGGATGTCTTTACAAGTTTCCGGGTAACGACTGATGAAGTGAACCATTATCATATATGCTCTTGTAGAACCATATACGAATCGTTTCCAGATCATAGAATGATTGAGACGGAGAAATCTAATCATTTATTGTGTCGAATGATTACACCGAAGGAGTTTATATCGTTGAAGCTCGGGAGAGGTTGAATAGACCTCTCATCTCAACACAAATACAAATGACCAGAAATCTAAACATTGCAATCTAGACTTCACCTATTTATAGGCAACCTTCTGCCCAGCGGACCAACTAACCAACGTACCAGATGGTCCAGCGTACCATCTGGTCCGCCACTGGTCCGATGGTAGTCTAGCCTAGTTTACAATCTATACAAATATTCGCACAGTAACGACCACACTAGGAACATGCTCTAACAGATTCCCCCTTGGACGTTACTGTCGAATGTAGGTCTTCATTTTCCAGCAATCGTCATCAGTCAGTCTGCTACATCTTGAAATCTTGAACTTCAGCAAACTTCCCTTGGACTGAATATCAGACATGCAGGAAACAGTTCGAATCTTGCACAATCTCCACAACCAACAAAGTTTCCCCTAGCTTCAAGCACAGCACATCCAATTGGAACTGACATATATGATAATGGTTCACTTCATCAGTCGTTACCCGGAAACTTGTAAAGACATCCACGAACATCACTGCATGTTGACAACAATTCATAATCTTCACAAACTTGTAACACATTCCGATCTTTAATGAAAACCAACACGATCAGCATCTTCAATTACAGAAATTCCCCCTCAGCATTAAGTCTCTCCCAATATATCAGCAGTCAAAGAACATCACGTCAGTGCTCTCGGTAGATCAACACGAGAATCTCACGACTCAAGAAAGTATCAGGCATATGACAGAGAGTTCCAAACCATAACTGAAAACTTTGACATATCGGTTTGCACGAACATCAGAATACATCACATTTCCATGAAGATCACAAATTACCATCATCCGTGAACTGATTGCTATTGAATATTCACATTTTCCATTTTTCATCAAATAGAACTTTGAAATTTTCAAGGGTCTCAATTTTCCCCCTAAACATGTGATATATTCAATTCCCGATTCCAACCCAGCAAGCAATATGTTCTTCAGGTAGCTCGCAATGGAATCACATTATATCTTCAGTTTGTGTAGAAAGATCATCACCGACAAACGTTCCAAAGTAATCACACCCCAGTTTCTGAATCTCTGTCCATCATCAGAAACTTGTTTTTGAATATATGCCCATCATCAAAAACCGTGACTACCCACAAACATCTTTCAGAAATTCGACGACTAATTCATGATAAGCACCGGAATCTGGTAACTCTTGATTGTAAATTCATAGCTACCGAATCAAGGGTAAACCCGATAACTGATTTGTTCTTTAAAATCTCCCTGACCCTTCCCCGTTTTTGAAAACTACCCCTAGATGTTTATTACTGATTAACAGGGGTTCGGGGGCAGCGCCCCCGAGAAGCGGGGTCCAGGGGTGGCAGCCCCTGGCGGGGTCCAAGGGGCAGAGCCCCTGGCTGGGGCCGTGCTCCAACGTACCAAAATCTTCAACGGACCAATAATCAGCGGACCAATATCAGAGGCGGACCATTTGATACGGCGTACCATTTGGTTCCGCGGACCATTTGGTACGGCGGACCAAAAAATAACCGCTCCGGACCACGTTGAAGATTGTCTTCCAGACCAGTTGGTACTGCGGAAGAACACACTAGTACGGCGGTTGAAGATTGCCGTGCGTACCACCCGCGGACCAGCAGCGTACCAGACCTTAAAAACTCGAAATTCTCAAATTTCACTCCAGATTCAAAATGTTGTCGAATTTCTTCAATCAAACACTACTGTTAGGTGCGAAAATGACTCAGGAAGGTTCGATTCACCAAAAATCGACCAAAAACTCAAGGAGTCTCACCTAATTTGATTTTTTTAACGTCTCAAAAACTTCAAAAACGAAATGAGAGCTGGAAATTGAACCAACTGCTCTGATACCACTTGTAGAACCATATACGGATCGTTTCCAGATCATAGAATGATTGAGATGGAGAAATCTAATCATTTATTGTGTCGAATGATTACACTGAAGGAGTTTACATCGTTGAAGCTTGGGAGAGGTTGAACAGACCTCTCCTCTCAACACAAATACAAATGACCAGAAATCTAAACATTGCAATCTAGACTTCACCTATTTATAGGCAACCTTCTGCCCAGCGGACCAACTAACCAACGTACCAGATGGTCCGGCGTACCATCTGGTCCGCCACTGGTCCGCTGGTAGTCTAGCCTAGTTTACAATCTATACAAATATTCGCACAGTAACGACCACACTAGGAACATGCTCTAACAATCACGTATGTGCACACATAACACGAATTGCAAGTCCTTACATTTCGAACCCTTAGTTTATGAGAAAGCGAGGTAATCTTTGGTAGTACTACTGGGTTTGACAAACCCCACCCGCGTTAGTAGCTCTAACTCAACTGGATGTCGAACGGGTGTAAAATTAGCCTAGACAGTATCATCATCGTCCGTGTTAGGCGATGGTGGAAGGCGTTACAAACACAAACAGTCACGCTTCGGTTGCGAACCATATAGTGATAGCATTATTGGCCTTGCTAGCTACAATTACTATTATGATTACCATGGTACAAACATCTTTACAAACATTTATTTTTCTTGCATTGACATTTATGAACTCACCAGCTTTGCGCTGACCCACATAGCATGTCTTTCGCGGGTCTTTGAGGTACGAGCACGCTAGGACGCATATTGCATGAAAGTTGAACATTTTGATTTGCATTTCAACTGTTACGTTTGAGTTTACTTTCGTGTTTGGTTTGAGGGCGCGTGTTTTGCGCAACACTTTTACTCACCTTTACGCTTCTGTATTTCCTAAACTATTTTGGTGTGTTTGCATGGTTTGGTATGACTAATGACTCGGATTCTAGTTTGTCACACGCCACGCGGTATAAACCCCGCAAGTGGAAATTTAAGGGTGTGACATTTGGTGGATCAAGCGTCTGACATGGCACGCCCCATGTTTAAGGAAACACGCCCCGTGTTACCTGACACCGAAGATTCGAGATCAACCTTCTGACAAAGCACAACCAAGCAAACTCGGCTGACCACACAGGTGCGGGCTGAAAGTAATTGGTTGAGAATAAGGGTTGGTAATATTTTTTCACTTCACGGAAGCCTAGATGGTACGTGTTTGTGAACTTGGCTATGGTTACATCAGACGTACACATGCGGAGAGCTAGGTGTGAATGAAACGAACCAGAGTCCCTTAAAAAGGTCATTTTTATAATAACATCTGGTGCGCAGGGTTGTTCCCCTGCTGGTTCATGACGGCGTGTCAAGTACGGTAAGTTACCGTGTTAAGGGACCTCGTAAGTAAGTGGCATTATACCACTTTGTTTGTTTATCAGCGGCACCTTCCCACGGCGTTCGTACTGCTCATAGACGGTTGATCGTGGAGATGGTGAATCATCCTAAGATTCTGAAAGGTGGTTGATCTTCCGTTGGTAAACAATCTTAAAACAAGGTTATAAGAACGGGGTACCAGCTTCACCACTGACAAGTCTCCCAATTGAAACTATCTACGACTGAGTAGACCAAAATACGCCTTTTTAGTGTAATTTAGTTTAGTTTAATTATTTTACTTTTTACTTATCTCTTCACTTGAAGATTACTCAGGTTAGACGTCAACAACGCTGAAGTATCAAGGGCCCTCCTTTTCCATTGTGTCTTTTATCGACCCTGATTCAACTTACCACTACTATACTGCCCACGATGGGTGCACTTGCCCGTGAATGTTGTGAAATCGTATTTGTCAGTAAATCAGGTTTTATAAATGTAAAAGCTTTAAATGCTAAAAAGGTGTCACAAAATAACGCTATATTTTATATATACACCACAGCACGTCACACATCAACTGGTGACGGAACTTTATGTAAATCATTCTGAACACTTTCTTCACTCTTCTCCTGTTTGTAGATGTAATTCAGAAATATCGGTGACAAATTGCAATTCTTTACTTGACGTTGCAAATCCAGAATCTCAATTTTTAATTCAGTAATCTTCACTTGAGCATCCAACAAATCTTTCTGGGAAGCAATGAACTATTCCGACAACTCATTATATTCATACGTATGTCTTCTTCTCAAATCACACTCTTCGAATACTTCTTCGGTAACCTTTTCCCATTTCCTCTTGAAAATAATCAACATCTCTTGTTAAAATTTCATTATTTTCTCGGAATTTGTTTTTTCATCTCGAGGTTTTGAAAGTTCTTCTTGAAGTCTAATTACTTTCTCAGCAGCATTAACAGTAATCTGATTAGCTTTTTTCATATTTCTGTTGAACAAGATAAGCCTTTTCGAATAAAGCTTCAAAATCTTCAGCAACTTCTTTAGCCTCAGCTTTAGCTTTTTCACACTCTTCACTCAAAACTTTCTTTTCTTTGAACAAATCATCATTAATCTTACAAGTTCAGCACACTTTGGACATATTGAAGAAACTTCATTCTGAACTTCTTCTATGTCACTATCATCCCCTTTATCATATATCACACAAGAACTTGTTTTAGAATCAGAATCAGTTACACAACCGTCAATTTCTTCTGTCTTGAAAACAGTATCACAATCCTTTATGTCTAACAACTTATTACTTCCTGATTCTAAACCACTAGATGCTGAATCATATGATTTTGAATCAGTAGATTCTGAGCCAATCTTAATGGTCTGAATATTTGCACAATATTGAGCAACATTCTAGATATTCGCCATATCATCAGACAATGCACATGTCTCACCTTTTTCTTTCAATGCATTCCATTTATCTTTAGCAATGTGATACACTGTGAATTCAAGACATATGTGACGCCTGACCTTACGGGTCGGCGCCACATCATCGGATTTACTCATCAACACATGATTTAACCAGAGATCACAAAAATAGGGGAAATTTAAAAACTTCTATTTATTAACAACGATGATTCTTACAGCGGAAGCATAAACGTAACATATGATATATTAAACATAAGGTAAACTAAAACATAAGATAGTTTAATTCAGCAACCAGCGTCTTCATCGACTCCTCATAGAGCGTAAGCGAAGCTTGACCCATAGGTGCATCAGAAACTAGCATACATACTTTTAAAAAGTCAGCTTACGCTGGTGAGTCCTACCGTTTAGTTCAAAAACCATTTTAAGTGTTTACCTAGTTTTCACAACACACACACACACGCACACACACACATATATATATATATCTATTACTATATATAATGCATATTGGAGAGAGAAAGTGGAATGTCTTAATTTTAAGACGCGTACTACTCTTAAAGCATCATGTACAACATTTTAATGCGTCAAATCTTAAAACCCTTACAAAGTTAAAACTGGCGGCCAAATTTTAAAATTTGAATTCAATCAACCTTAAAACTCACGTAAAATCAGAATTCAGATCTTAAAAGTCGCATTTTAACACACTATCTCTCAAAATTCAGATCTCAAAACTCTCTCTCTAAAAATTCAGATCTCAAAACTTTTGAAGCACGGATTCATCTTCTTGATCAACTATTATCGATGCCATCCTCCAATCAATTTCTCAAGAAAATTCGGCAGTGCTAACCTCGAATCAACTCCACTCTCTAACTCAATCTATCTAAAGTTGAAGAGGCTTTTAAAGTCAAAACCCTAATTCAAGCTCCCATCGTGCCCCTGCCGATTTTTCCTCAATTGTTCTTTGTAGTGATTGTAAGTAATTTTGTTTTATTTTCTATGTTTTACAGGTGTATAAGAGTTCTGCAATTAGTTTGGTATATCTGGTGGAAGCGCACGAACGACTACAAATAGCAAATCTCGCCGACCACATCCTCCACCGCAAACCCTAGATCTGTGTTAGACATAGAACACCACTATGCTTTCTTCCGAATTCTTCTCATGGTTTAAGGTAGTTTTTAATTTTCGGATTTTGCTATACGTTTTGGTGGAGACTTTGGCACTCGCGAGTTTGGGTTTTGAATTTTGACTCTGTAATTGTATTTCACTTACAGTTGTACTTCCTTTCTTCAGATATGTCATCCTCTGAAGCATCAAAACATACTACCTTTTAATAAATTATAAACCACGAATCTGAATCAGTAACATGACTACTGAGCTATTTTTTTTGTGAAATTGAGTATTTGACTAATCAACAGTCCATCTTTTGCAAGGTTATAAATTATCAAATTTGTGTGCATTGTTGGTTTTGTTTTAAAACTGGTTTAAGAAAGCTTGGTTCTACATTAAAGGATACACAAATCCGAGACCTCATGGATGTAGTAAGACTATTACTAAACAAACTTATTTTTATGTTCTGGCGGTTTATATATGTTTCTAGAGGTAGAGAACACAAAAAACACAGTTATAGACAATTATAAACATGTTTTTGAAAAGAATACGATTTTATTAGCGTTATTGACTGTTTTTTTCAGTTGCTATTTAAGCCTTTAACGACGCTAGATATACAGAGTTTACGATTTTGAGTTCTATGATGGCCAGGTATTTTTCAGTTTCCTTTCTTTTTGTTGATTTGTTTACATGTATCATGTGGTGGGATTGTGTATCAAGTCTCAAATACCTCATCCTGAGTTCCAATTGAGAAATGATTTCCATAAAAATAGCTACGGCTTCACACTTTATTAATTTTTAATCTTAAACTATATTCAAATCAGCTTGACAATTGAAAATGGAACGTGAAAATCTGTTGTTTGTTGTAGGTTAATTGAAAATGGAACATCAAAATGGATACTGCAGGTTAATAGCAACAGACTCCACACTCGGGATTTGAATGTCTTCTATTTGGTAGTCCTCTAATTTCTCATTTCTCAATTTATTAGTTTCCTCTAATATCTGTTGTTTACTGCAGGTTAATTCAAATTGGTGTTTTCAAGTTGAATTTTGAGGGTTTGATTGGGTTTCCCATGGCAAAGCACCATGGAACCAGTCAAATTGCATCAGGGAACCATTTACTATTATCTTCTCTGTTATTACTGGCTCAAGTTTTGATAATAACCAAGTATGTTTTATCATCTTCATAAAATAATAGGCAATCTACTATTCCTTTTAGTATACCTTTGTTGTTCTTTTACTTTGAAGGTAAAGATGGGAGTAAAGAAGATCTGAGGTGTAAAAATGGTCAGTATGTCCCTTTAGGTGCAGGTTTAAACAAAGTGTATGCATTATTTATTAATTTCCCTCCACGTCAAATATGTTCTTGATGTTATTTGCTCATACTGTAGTTCAAGCTCCATTTAAGTGTTGAATATAAGCTACTTTCTAAATATATGTGAGACCTATGGGGATATGGTTCAGGTAACAAATCATCACTTTTCTCTAATTTTAAGTGAGTTTAAAATTATTATCAATCGGTACTGGTTGTTGCAAGTACCATTATGAATATCACATTTTAGATAGCTACATGTCTGACTACTTCAGTTTAGTCTCCTTTTATTACTTCCACAGAAATCAAAATAGACGCAACTAAGTGTGTTTCCACTTATACAAGTGTCCATTTGAACCTTGGCCTATTTTTTGACCCACTACACCACCATGACCACCCAGTACTCTTTGCCTATGCATTACCTATAGTGATATTTGGGACTGAACAAGCTAATGCACCTATCTCTATTCTTCAGGTTCTTGTTGAGAAAATGGGACTTCTGGTTTGGATTCTGGTTCATCTGGAGGTTACAGTGACCTTATAGGTATGTCACAATGGCTTTCTTCACTGTTTGTTTTCCATTACTTAAAAGGAAACCTTTTTGATGATCACAACTTAGAAAGGCAGATTTTAAAAGCTTTTAAAGTCTTGGAATAACAATGAAAAACATATATTCTCTCCTGCACACAACAAGCATGTATTGTACATGGATAATAGTGGATTTGATTTGTAGGTATACTTTTTCTCCCAAGCACACACCATGCATGTACTGTATATATTCCTACATGGATAATGATGGGTTTGATTTGTAGATAATGTTATATATATTGTTCTATGTTTAAGGATGGATTTAGTCAGTGTTGTAAAACGCGGAACTAGGCGGCGCCTAGGCGGCGCCTAGGCGGTAATCGGAACTTTACCGAGGAATTTTGGGCTAGGCGGACCATTAGTCGGTTTGGAGGAAAATCGGAAAAAGACGTACCTAGTCGGTGGCTAGGCGGCGGCTAGGCGGCGTAAAATTTCAGCCGGATTTGTATTCCGGCGGCCGGTGACGCCATTTTCGCCGGAAGTCGGGAAGAAGAACCACTGGAGTAGACAAGGAAGAAGGAAAGGAGGCGGGTTCTGTGTTTAGGATTTTTAGGGTTTTATTTAGTTTAGATATTTTAATATTTAGTCCCTCAATCTTTTACTACTTTACAATTCATCCTTAAACTTATTAACTTTTATATTAAAACTATAAAACTAGTTAGGATATTTTAACATTTACCCCCCTCTATATTTACTAGTACACATTTGGTTCTTATATTTATAAATTTATATGAAAAAAGTATAAAAATAACATTATATGTATATATATTTTTTAAAATCATATATAAAATTACAAACCGATTAATCCCGATTAATCCCGATTAATCCCGATTAAATGCTAGGCGGTACTCAACCGCCTAGCTACCGCCTAGCGATTTCTACAACATTGGATTTAGTGTCACCTGATGAATTTTGGCACTTACGGTGCATGTTCAAAGAGTTTCTCATACACTATATATTTAGGCAATCGGTTTAGACATTATGTATAATTGTATACTCGACCAGAAATGTTGTATGTTTATATCAGTTTCTCCGACACGAAATGTGGTATGTTTACATCAGTTTCTTTATCTTATTGTGTGTGTTAAAAGAAATTACCATCTATTTTATATATTTATACTATTATATAATAGATAGACATTTTACAAATCTTTAAGAGATACAAATCTTTAAGCAAAAAATCCTATCATATATTCTGTAGGTTTTACTTTGAATTCAGTCCTAAATAGGACCCGGTATTCGGGTCTACTTCCAGTTCTAAAAATTTCAAAGTTTTTGTTGGGATAATACCAAGGGAGGTAAACCATCACCGGGGTTAATGTTCTAATATGGACTGATTCAAGGTAGTTGCCCTAATATGGATACAAATTATAAGAGTACTTGATTTTCATGTTTTCTTCTTCTTCTTTTTGGTTTTGTTTTTTAATATTATTTTTGAGAAATAAACTTTCGACTTGGTTACTACTAGATTGATAAACTAAAAAAAATAGACTACACCGATACTACGAATGAAAAAACTAACAAATGTACGATAGAATATATTGCGTAAGGATTGATAAACTAAAAAAACTAAGTAGCGTGTTGGGTGATTGTCATCGCTGCCGCATCACGCGGGTTACACCCTATGTCACGAGTCTTATAAATTGCTGTCACCGCCAAACATGCGTGTACCACATTATAAATTGTTATCGTGTCGCATTGCGCTATTAGAAGCAAATATCGCGTTGTAAATTGTCGTTGTCGTCGAACACGCGAACAGAAGACAAATAATGCACTATAAACTGTCGCCCGCCGCAACGCGCGGGTACCCCACTAATATATATATATATAGGTTATAATACAAAGTACTTTTTACAAGCGAACAAATAAACAAATACCGCGTTGTACTTTGTTGTGCCGCTGCAACGCGCGAACAGGAGACGAATAACACGTTATACACTGGAGCCGCCGCAACGCGCGGGCACACGGCTAGTATATATATATATATATATATCACATATAAATTCCTAACACACAATCACCATGATAATATATCTTATTATCTTAACTATGACCCTAGGCTTAACTTCTAGGTTACTATCTTCAACCAACTATTTTGGTTCTCCATGAGGAGTTCGCCCACCACTGCACACTTTGTAAGTACACGGACGGATCTTACTACTGCATGATACAGTCACAATGATTACAACGAAGTAAATAAAGGCTTTGCTTTAATGATTCACAAAGAGATTACAATTCTAGAGAGAGAAACACTCTGAGCTACACACAGTTAAGAAGATAGAACTCATAGATCTTCTCAACTCTCTCTAAGACGAACTATTTATAGTAACAACATACTGGCTGGCGCACCAACTGGCGGACCAATTCGTACGGCGGACCATTGGTACGGCCACCATTGTATGTCGACTCTCTGACTCACAAAGATGCTCTAATCTAGATAGAATACACGAGACACAATGCAGCATAGGAATATGCTCTAACAAACTCTCCCTTAATGTGTAGTGTATATATGCTAACTAAACTTCAGTCTTTAATCTGCAGCATTGCTGCATCCAATCTTCAACTTGAAATTTCTTGTCAGCAATAGAGCTTGCATGGCTGGATCAGGAACACCTTCTCTATCAAAGTGTTTGAAATTATCAAACTCCTTCTTCAAAACCTTCTTTTTACTCTTCTTATACTGATCATTTCCCTCACATCTTTCTTGCAAAGCAGTCCACGAATCATGAGAATGTTTACACATTTTAAATTGATGTAGCAGTTCCTTTGGTAAAGCTTATGTAAAAATTGCATAAGCTTTCTGTTCTCTTGTGCAATCTGCCTCTTGTAGCACATCCAGGTTCCTTTGCAAAATACGTACATTATATTTGTCAACATGATAGACGTACGGTGCATCCATTGCAATCCATAGATCACAATCCGTAGTCCCGACATAGGCTTCAAAACTTTTCTTCTAGTTATGATAGTCTTCAAGTTTGAACAACTTGGGAACCTTTTGACTTGTCCCAATTTCGTTGTCATAGTTCAACAATGTCTGCATTTATGATTGAATCACGGCAAATGCGTGTAAACCTGACAATTTGAATTTCTTGATAACACTGTTTATCCGAACTATATACGAACTCTGAACAATTGTCCGAACTGTTTCCGAACCAGATGCGAACACAGAAAATCAGGGGTGAACAACAACCGAACTGCTTCCGAACTGTTGTTTTTCCAAACCTTACCCGAACTTCGTCCGAACTCAAAACCAACCAAACACCTTCTGAAATCAACCTATGAACAATACCCGAACTATTTCCGAACTCTATCCGAACACGACTTCGTTTAACCGAACAGAAGCCGAACTCTATCCGAACAGAAACGAACTAAAACTTTTCAATCGAACTGAAACGAACTCAGGTGAACTCAGGTTCGGAGCGGTTACTGAGGCGAACTCTAGGTTCTGATGATGGTTATTTGGCAGACGTGCACACTCTCAGAAAATGACGTTTTTGAGGAAAATTGACTCAACCGAAACTGCTGAACACGAATATGAACATTTTGAAGTGTATAGTGTATAGAAATGATTAGAAGTTTGAAAAACGGATGTTTTTGAGATGAAAAACATGAAGAAAACACCAAAACACTTTGTTTATCGACACAAAAGATGAGTATCGAGCTGATCAATCACCAGATAGCTCTGATACCACTTGAAAGAGCGTGGAGCGTGTGAATCGTGATCAACTCATATCTATTGTGTAAACAAAGTAATCAAACTCAAAGGTAAATAAGTCAATCTTGTATTGCACTTAATATCAGAGGTTAAAAGACTCAGAGAAAACACCTTCAATTACACACACACTAGAAAAACTGTTACAAAAATTAGCAACCTATCAACTATATATAAGACCCCGACTGTCCGAACTGAGCCTTGATCCGAACTGCAGTTCGCTTGCCAGTTCTCCCAAGTTCGGACAGGATTCTCCTAGTCTAGGATTTCTTTGTTTTTCTTGATTTCTTCCATGTCTTTGATCAATCCAGCATGTTGCCACATTATGTATCAACATGAACCAAATCAGCAGCCAATTTTTCCTCAGACACTATCGTCTAATCTTTCTCCACCAACTTCTCAACATAAATTTCTTTATCAGTTACACCGGTACCACCAGATACAAATTTAACAGATGTAAGTCATCAGTTGTCTGATTTTCCACTTTCTTGTTCGAGGACTTTGATTTCTTCTTTTCAGATTTCTCATAAACAAATTCAGAATAATCTCCATTTGCATTAAAAGAATTAAGATCAGCTAGAGGATTAGATTGAATAACTGGATGTGGAATCTGATTTATTCTTTGCATCCAAACACCTTTTTGAAATTCTCATCATTGCACAAGTAGCTTGTGAATGAATGTGAATTCTTCAGATTATTCAACTGTCTTTTAAGATCCAGCACCTCAACATTCAAATCTGATATTTTCTTTTGTGCTTCACCCAATGCCTTTTCTGAATCGATTAACTGTTCTGAAGCTCTGTTGAACAAAAACATTTCTTGTCTCATCTGATCATGCGCATCATACACTTCTTATGTAATTTTATCCACTTGTCCTTTAAAGATTTCTACATTCCTTGTCAACAACTTGTTTTCATTTGTCAAGTTTGTGACTTTATCTAATAATTTTGAATGTTCCACTTGACGATCATTTTCCACAGCAATAACTTCATCATGAGCTTTCTGAAGTTCATCATACAATTTCTGAAGTGAATCCAATTTGGCTTTTGACTTGTTAAACAAAGCATCAAAATCGCCATTGACATCCTTTGCTTCATTCTCCCACTTTTTAGCATCTTTGACTAACTTTTCATTTTCATTTTGTAGCTTCGAGATTTGTTCTTTATCTTTAACAACAATCTCATCCTATCTTTTCTGAAGCTCTACAAACTCTTCCATCAACACACTCTTTTCTTTTACTAACTTTTCATTTGCCTTGAAAATCTCATCAGAAACTGCACACTTCTTTTTGTAACTATCTAACTCTTCTTCCTTCTTCCTTTCAACAATCAACCGTTCTTTTTCTTGAACCAATTCCCGAATCTTTCTATCCTTTTGAGCATAAAATTAACAAGTTAACTCATAACCACTAACTTCAGAATTAGAATAACTAGATTCAACTTTTACAGTGGCTATAAAAGCAGATTCATCTGGAAAATCTGTAGCCCAATCATAACCTTATCGAGCCACCATAGCTTTTTCTTCTTTATTGTGAACATGCTTATCTGAATGAAACTTTTCAGATGATAATTGATTGCACTCACGAGCAAAATGTCCTATCTTAGAACATTTGTAACATTTAAGCTTCAACTTATCCAATCCAAGTTTCTCTTCTAGTTTAAAAGATTTTTGTCCATGTTTCTTTCTGAATCTATTTCCTCTTTCAACTGTCATAGCAAACTGCCAATCCATATCTAACTTATTCAATTGGTCATCATCCAACTGATTTAAGTCATCTCCATACAAACCAGATTTACCAATTTGACTAAAAATTGATCCAGAAGACGCTGATATTAATGTATAATGCAGTTAAATCTTCAGCTGTTTGAACAGGGATCAAATTGTTGGTTGATTTATAAGGAATAGTAAAACTGCAACCTGGTTAATAACCAGAATTTTCGGACTTTCTAGCAAGCAAAGGTGTTGGAGCTGGATTAAAGCTTGAATTAGGAAGTGATGTAGCTTTAGAATTCACAGTAGTAGAATTTTCTCCAAAATATATTTCAGGATTTTGAACAGAAGGATGTGCTGACTTCTTCACAATCATTTCCATCACGAGCTTGTAACTTGCTTGTCAATTGATTGAATGTCCTACCTGCATAACTCGGATCATTAGTCAGCATCATAACATAATTTTCCCACTAATCAGGTAAGGCTTTCAGAAATTTCTCTTTCAGTTCATTATTCTCCTTCTTGACATCTACAACTTCAAGTTCATTTATCAAGTGTGAAAACCTTGCAATCAAGTTTGACACTTTTCAATTATCATAATATCGAAAAGTATCAAATTCTTTTCTTCAACACTTTCTTTCGGGTCTTCTTATATTGATCATTTGTTGGGTTTTAAGAACTTTATCAAAGCCATTTTAACTCCTTAAAATGTAAAACGCAGCGGAAAATCAAAACCATATTTGATTAGTTGATGTACACTTAGGTTAGTTGATGTTAAAACTGATTTTAACAAGGATAAGTAAAACCCAAAACCAAGGATCCAAATATGAGTGTGCATGCTATCAAAACTAAAACCAACCATAGGGGGTTTTAGATTTACCTTCTTCCAAGCTCAAGATTATGAAGAAGATGATGTGGATGAACCGGCTTGCTATCTAACTTGAAAGCCTAAAGTGATGATACCCACGAGCTCGAACAACAAACACCTTTGTTGCTAGGATTTGGTGAAGATGAACACTCTTTGTCTCCTTGCTTGAATCCGAATTCCACAAGTCTTTTTCACCCTTGGTACTGATTTCCTTCAAGGAAAAACGGATGGGTGGGAGAGAGAGAGTTCTTGTGCACTAATGAAACTCAATAGTGTGTTAGAGAAGGTAGTTGGGTGTTGGCTATTAAAAGCTCCAAGGGGGAATGTACCTAGACACTTGTATGCATGTCTAGGGACTCCCAACACACTCTCCCAAGTCTATTTGAAAGGGAGAGGCCGGCCATATGATAGGGAAACCAAAATTCCAATTTCAAACTTGAAACTTCTCTCATACTCTTTTAATTAGCAGCCCCAACTACGTATCGTGCTTTGGTCATGTACCATGCGATGTATCATGTCCAAAATGAAATATAACATATAACCTATTATATATTATGTAACAATTTATTTAACCACTTAAATAACATTGTTATCATACTTCTCCAATTTAAATCATCCATATGATTTAATCACAAGTGCAACTATTTATAAACCAATTTCTGAATATCTTCGATTGGTAATATTTATTTGTTTGATCATATCTAAATAAATATTACATTAGGTGTTTGTCTAACTTGTTATTGGGTATGACTCGTCTTGGATCATAACGTACTAGCCACATCAATCTAGTATGTGTTTTGGCAGACCGAGTCCAACAATCATTACCCTCACATCTTTCAGAAATAGTATCCCATAGTTCCTTAGCCATTGTATATTTTCTATATTGATACATTAGATCTTTGGTAATGCCATTGTAAGATAACTATATGTTTTCTTCTCTCTTGCAAATATTTTTCTTTCCTCCGAATGAAACTACTAATCATCTTCGGCTTGTTGGCACTTAGCATCTGATACTCATATTGCATTTTCAATCGGAATCCAACAATCAACATCTTGAGAAAAGATGTAAGATTCAAATCGACTCCTCCAATTGTGGTAATCTTCCAATCGTAGCAACTTAGGAACCTTTTGAGTTATTCCTATCTCCTTATCATAATTCATCATGAGTTGCATCAATGTTTGAGCAACTGCAAACGCTTGATAATCACTCATCTTGAATATTGATGAAATCTGACTCAGCGTACCAATACTCAAACCAGCGTACCACAGTAATGACTTCCGTACCAACGATATTCAACGAACCACTAGCGTAGCAGTCAATTCAGCGTACCAAGACATGGACCAAACCAATTCAGCGTACCAACGTGTGTAGCGTACCATCCTGGTACGGCGTAATAACCATCGCGTACTACCTAAGAAGATTGCCTTCCGTACCAACCAGCAGCGCACCAACCCACCTATGAAGATTGCCTTGCGTACCAATGGATCATCCGGCGTACCATCATCTTAATCGAACGTACCAACAACGTACCAAGCTGAAATCAACTGATTTTTGTGATTTTTGACGTTTTGAGTTGGAAATTACAACAATGATGTGCAAAAACACTCTAGGAAGCTTTAGGAATCATTTTTTTACTTCAGAAACACTCAAAATCAGAAAATTTTGATGAAAGACGACCCAAGACCAACTTTCTCTCACTAGGATTTCAATTTTGACCAAATCGCAGCAGTAGCGCAACCTGCATTGCTCTGATACCACTTGTAAGTACACGGACGGATCTTACTACTACATGATTCAGTCACAATGATTACAACAAAGTAAATAAAGGCTTTGCTTTATTGATTCACAAAGAGATTACAATTCTAGAGAGAGAAACTCTCTGAGCTACACACAGTTAAGAAGATAGAACTCACATATCTGCTCAACTCTCTCTAAGACGAACTATTTATAGTAACAACATACTGGCCGGCTCACAAACTGGCGGACCAATTGGTATGGGCGTACCAATTGGTACGACGGACCATTGGTACGACAACCATTGTATGTTGACTCTCTGACTCATAAAGATGCTCTAATCTAGATACAATACACGAGACACAATGGAGCATAGGAATATGCTCTAACACACTTCATCCCATCTCGAAGGATAGCTATTACAACGACCCAATGCAGCTCCGTCCGTACACGGTTCCATAAGCCACCACTATGGGGAAGTAGCGTCTCTTCATTCTTCATCTTTATCGAAAGGTTTGTCCGCCACTGCAATCGTCATCCTACCATGTCGTAAGATAGCTTTTGCGATGTCCGACTGCCGCTCCGTTCGTACACGGTTCCTTAAGCCACCACTATGGGGAAGCAGCGACCCTTCGTCTTCAGTAGCAACACATGCTCTAACTCTAATAAGTCATTGTAGCAACTCATGCTTTAACTCTATTAGGTCATTTTCTCATCTTAATGACTTAATTTTTAATCATGTACACTACCTACCCCTAATTAAATAACCAGATACTTTAGGTTTGTTATTAAACAGTGATAAGGCATTCATATACTGCAATAAATGAACATCCCCCAATTTACCATTAGTGTATGTATACAAGATGTACCGGCGGTGTATCCTCCACACTTCCAATATACCTGGTAACTTATACTACTATGTATATATATAGGATGTACCAGCGGCGTATCCACCACATATTAATATAAGCAAATACATCACCTATTCTCATATAATCATACATATTCACTAAACGTTTACTAACAATTCCTTTGTCACTTGGCTACCTAGTTTCAAATCAAGTATATACACATCACATTATAATCAACATAATTGCATAACACGTATAAGCAATTCAGTAACAATTTCATCATATAACACGTATATATCAAGTTACAATTATCTTGAATATATTTTCACAAATATTGTATGTATACCAACCTGAAAATATTTAAAACATTAAAACATTTAAAAATGGGCTTATAGAAATTCACCTTATATCTCTAATTGGTTATTCAGACAGAATCTCCGTTATGGTCCACATTTAACCTAATCGCGTATCGGATCGCATTAATGCAAGGTTATTATAAACAATACCTATGTTTATTTATATCTTATTATCTTAATAACAATTTATAAGGGTTTATCTCTTTTAAGGTCAAAATAACCAAAATGCCCTTATAGGCATAATAACCTTTTTATTGATAATGTGAAGACGCGCATTCCTATAAGTAAACACTCACCCCGGGATCGTCTATTGGGTATGCCAGTTCCCAATTGGTATTTATGTGACACCCTCGCTTTGCCAGAAACCTCAGTGTACAGGAACCTACATTTCCAATCCGCACGAACTTATAAATATCCGATTAACTCGGTATTTCTAATACTTTATTATTTATCCATTTTAAACTCACATATACTTATTATATATATATATTATATATATATATATATATATATTATATATATATATATATATATTAACATGTTATAAGACCAAAAATCAAGTCCCCATACCCTTCGGATTATTTTATATTAATTAATCATCTTTAGAAATCCTAATTTCATGTATTTCATGTTTTATTATCAAAACTCATTTTTATTTCAAACCAACTTAGGGTATTAATCATTATAACATTTTATAATATGCTTTAAAATATCAAAGCTTAATTCAACATCGTTTACTCAATTTGGGCAGAACAACGTTATGAAAACCCTAATTTTGACCCGTTAACAAAACATTTACCAAACCTTTTACGATTGTGAAATAAACTTAGAGATTTCTTAAAACACATTATTTTAGGATTACTTACAAAAATTCAAACCCTAATTCCAACCCGATTACCCAATTTTGACAAAACAAGCACAAGAACCCTAATTTCAACACTTTTTTATAAAACATACTTAGAAATCGATTTAGCCAAAACTGAAATAGGTTATTTTAGACCTTAACTATTAGTGCATGACTGCAAAATTTCAGCTTCTAACTCCTCTTGGATTGCTTGAATTTGGCTGATGAACTTTCTAGGCAGGTTTAGGGTTTTTGGATAATGAATCAGTGAATTGGTGGGTGTTTAAGGTGAATTGGATCCGCTATTTATATGCATCAGGGGCGTAGGAGGCTTGGGCAAGTGTCCAGGGTGACTAAGCAAGAAAAACGACCCGTTAGGGTGGTCAATTTGTCAAAATCTTGCGCTGCAAGTCGCAAAAACGAGTTGTTGTCATGTTTTTGTCTGTAAACGGGTCGCGATACGCGACACTAGCTTCGCGGTACGTGAGCCAGTTTGACAAATTGACAGTTTTGGTCCCTGAACCTTTTTAATTGCATTTCAGCCCCAAGATTTCTACCGAATTGTTATTTTATGCTATAAAACACTTAAGGTATATTTCTAGAGGTTTCTAAGGTTCAAGATACGTTCGATTATATACAAATACATATGTATATATTTACATAAATTACGCTTTTAGTCCTCCAACTCTTGTTTAATGCATATTAACCCCTTATCTTTCGATGTAGTTATTGTTTCAAGTCATAAAACATTCCTAAACATGTTTCTAACATTTTCTAAGGTTTGGTTACAATTACGTTTTTATGTATAAATACTATATATATATATATATATATATATATATATATATATATATATATATATATATATATAGTATGTATATTTCACTAATTTCGTTCTAGCCCCTTAAACTTTACAATACTTATCATTTTATGTTATGAATCATATTAGGATATATTTTTACTAATTTCTAAGCTTCAAAATACTTATAATAAATATAAATACATATAATATTTGTATACGTTTATATCTTTATAATAATTACGCTTTTAGCCCTTTTTTCTTTACCGTTAATTATTAACATACGTATTTACATGTATATATCCATCAAATGATTCATGTATCAACACGTTATTCATATAAACACATATTCATCTTATATTTTACTTTCTTTAACGTTTAACACATCCGTTTATGCATATTTCATCGTTTTAGGTATAAAACACGTATTTCTAACGCGTATAACCTATCTAATGCCTGGTCCTTACCACATTTATCAATTAAGCTCACGTATTTATAATATAAACACGTATTTACTATATATATATATCATGTATCTATGAAATTTGGAGTGTTACAAAATAACTCTCTTGAAAGAGCTGTTTTGAGAATGTCTCTGGCTTTGTCTTCATTATCTATCCAAAAAACTTTTTGAGAATGTTTTTTGATGTATTTTTACATGTCCTCTTCCATCAGTAGGCCATTTGAATTGCTTATCAATTATCTTCCAAAAAACTTTGAAATGTTTTTTGATGTAACTCTCATAATCAACTTTCCATTCATGATAATCTTCCCATTTCATCAGTTTGGGTATCACAGGACTAGCTTGTGATGTACTCATTTTCGAATAATTTATGAAAAATCAGTTAAATGTGCTAGAAAATCTCTTTACCAAAACCGAAAACGGACACTCCAAAAACTTCAACCTAAAAAACGAAGATCTTAGAAGTGGAATTTGGGGGTCGAAATGGAGGGTACTGGCCGTAAGGCGAGTAAAAGTGTAGATATCTCTGAGACAGTCGTTTTGGCTGGTATTAGCTCCCGTAACTCTTAACGGAACTCAAGTTACGTCAGTTTTAGTGAAACCTTTCAAAAATCCCGAACTTAGAAATTGATTTTCAAAATGATACAAGAGCTGGTCCGAACTTGTCCGAACTGTGACTTCGGTATGGTATCCGAATTGAAACTTCTCTAATAAATCCGAACTGACACTTCGTTTAGTAAACCGAACTGGAGTATCGCGAACCTATCCGAACTGGAACTTCCGTTGACCGAACAGGAACGAACTCATCCGAACTGTGCCACACCCCTGGACTTTCGGGAACGGAGACGTGTGACGTCATGAAATCATAGTCGTGGATACTTAGAACAATTAATAGTAAAACAATTGATAAACAAAACATCATTTGGATTGTAACAAAAATAAATAATAAAGATGGAAATAGTTCTTAAAAGTTAAGATAGTTCCTAAAATGCTTGAAAATAGTTAGGTGGATAAATCGGGACTATGACTCCATCAGCAGCAGGTCCGTTTATGAGTGATGGTCCCGTTTGCACGTGCGGATACATTTAGTTACCTGAGAAAATCATGAGTTTAAAAGGGTCAACATGACGTTGGTGAGTTCACAGGATTAAGACTCTACAAATAGTTTGTAAATGGTTTAAGGTATACAAGATAATGATATGGTCACCGTGATGTAATGATTAGCAATGAACTTTGAATTTGAAACTAACAGATTTACCCACTCATAGCATCTTCCCTAAAGATACAGCAATGAAACAATAATAACTGGCGTGTACTACTCGACAAATGCACACGTTGGGATTGGAGCTACCAATCAAGTAGGGTTGTTAACCCAAATAGATCTATTCACTAGTTACCGTTTCGAACAGAACTAATCAAATTCAATTAATAGTGGGATTTGTGATAATTCGTTATGTAACGAAATGTACTCATTTGTAGGGTAGGTAAAGAACATTTAATCATACGGCAGAGTATAGTTCGATCGATATATCAAGTATAAAACAAGTTAGTTCATAATTCCCCCCCCCCCTCCCAAAGTATAAAAACAGTTTAAAAGAAGGGGGCCGTGAGACTCACCTGATCTAGATGAAATGGAGACAAGTATGCAAGTCCGGAAATGAAATGGTGCAAGCACGTCCTAATAAATAATAAGACAATGCATATATATATATATATATATATATATATATATATATATATATATATATATATATATATAAGGCATTTGGTTATTGAGTAACAATGATGTCACCCAACGATACCGGTCAAGTCTTGATATAATATCCCGTTTGTATTAGTTTTGGAAGTCCGTTTGATAATATTTATTGATCAAATAAATATACGAAATCCATACTTATATTTATGTCAAAATAAATATAAAGGAAAGTTAAATAAATCAATAAATCAATTTAACTTAAAAGAAACCAATCAAGTTTTAAACGTTGAAATAAATAATAATGTCTATTATTATTTATAGATAGATTTTATATATGTCATGACTTAAACCTCTTATAATTATTTGACAAAATAATTATATATATGTTCAAGAAAAAAATATGTGACAAGGTTTATTGATATAGTATAAGTGAGTTAAAAATAAATACAGGTCTTTGTATTTATACTTGTACATTTATAAAAGATTTTATAGATTCATTTGACAAAAGTTATAATCATGTGTTAAGTTAATATGACCATCTTTTAATAAACTACAAGTATAAATGTTAAAAATGATTATATGTTCAAATATAATTATTTGACGTCGAAAGCGTTTTACGTTACCACATAAAATGCGCACGTTGTTATTTAGAAACCGTCAATGATTATTTTCCAAGTCAAAACGTTTGGCGTCGTAATCGTTTTAAATATTTTATAACTAAAATATGTATTCAAAGTTATAGAAAACGTAGTCACCGGTTTTGCTTAATAAATAGACTTTTATTGCATTTGGACTTTATATATTGTTAGGAAATGTCAAGAATATTCTTTTAGGTTAGTTTCAAGTCTTAAAAATATATTTTTGGTCAGTTTTGAAATATGTCACTAAAATTAAGTTTTCTGGTTGCGTGTTAATCCGTTTTGATCCCGGTTTTCTTCCTACGCAACGTTTCTCTATTTCGGTCACTTTGGTTTATTTAAAACATCAAAAATATGTGTTAAAAATGTGTCGGGATCAGATCTGATCCGTAACAGTTTTTATGAACTTTTTATAAATAAAAGTCTCATTTTATCTTATAAAAATCATCAACTTAAAACTAGACTTTTAGGGGTTGATCAAAGTTTATAAAATGTCTTTTTATAGTTAAAAATCTATATAATAAAGTCCAAATGATTAGTTATAAATGTGATGATAATAAATGCATCTTTACATGATTTAGTAAAGATATAAAATCTATTATAAGGTTTTGGTGAATTAAATTCACCAACACATTAAAGTCTTAAGTTTGGGTGACTAGTTTTTATAAAATAAATATATTTTATAACATGTTGACTTGAGATTATCTAATAAAATCCAAGTCATTTTTAAGTCAAAAATCCATTTATTCCATGTCTTTTAGGAATATTATTAATTTTTAAACAAGTCCTTGTTTATCAAAATTAAATCCATGGTTTTTGTTGGTCATCTAACTTGTCCAATGATTATGTTTTATATTTTCATGACTTACAAAGATTTATAATAACACTTATGTGTTAGTATTAAGTCATGAGGTTATTTGAAACAAGCTAATGTTGTAAGATCACTTATTTAAGCCATGAGTTAGTAAATATATAACAAGTAAAATAAATAATCAACTAGCAAAAGCTAGGACCTTTATGTTCAAACAAGTGAACAAATCTTACTAATACTTGAAGTATTAGGACATATCAACTAACACATTAATGTTAGGACCAAGATAAATACATAACAAGAAGTTAAATATCAAGCAATTAAGTGCAAGAAAAATAAATGATCTAGGTTTTGATACACAATACTCCAAAATTTGGTTTCTACGTGTACAACCCCACATCTTGGCAATATTAAGCCATATGGCACCAAAGAATGTGTTAGATCAAGTCACTTGTATTATTAACCCAAGTGTTGGTTGTTTTAGAGGATTAGAGAAAGAATTTATTTTAAGTTATATCAAGACTTGTTGGGGTTTTTGGGTGATGAACTAAATATAGAAGAGATAAGGAAATGGGGTTAAAAGACTCACAAAAAGTAGAGGAAGTGAGGTGGTGGTTGGCGGGAATGGTACGGTGGTCCGGCGATGGTGTAGCGGTAGCGGAGTGGTGGTGGCCGGCGGCCGGAAAGGAGAGGGAGGGAGTTCGGCTAGGGCCGAAAAGGGGATAGAGAGAGTGGGTGTTGGAGGGATGTTGTAGGATCGTTAATAGTTAGAGTTAAACTACAACAATGCCCTTTACTTGCAAATATAACCCTGCGGAATTAAAGTTATATTTCACTTTACTCAAGCAATATTAAGTTCTTGTGTATAATGTAAAAGCTTGATTTGTAGAATTATAGTAACAACAAAGTATCAAATACTCGGCACTATTTGCATTAACTCAAAACTACACTATTACAAGTTGTTCAAGAACTGATAACAACGATGATAATGGTGATATGTAAACTAGAGCTAACTAAGCTATATATAGAGCTGATGAGATCAATGACAGCCATTGATCTCATGCGATCTAATCTAGACCGTAAACTAAAAAGTCAAATACAAACTACCAAAAGAATAAACATCGGCAATTGGAATATCTTGCGTGTTTGCAGCAACATACTACTTTAGGAGAGCGGCTTGAATCAGATATAGAAGCATACGAGAAGCTTTTGCAGGATTGGACTTGTTGAAAAGACATCTCAGGAAAAGTCCGATTGAACTCATTATCTGGTGGATAATCGAGTTCACCCGGAATATTCGCTAAAGGACAAAACTGCTTCTTTCCGCTTGAACTGCCAGTTTCACTTGAAGTGAGAATTCCGCTTCAACTTCAACTTCAGCCGGAACTATACAAAATTGGCATTCAGCCGGAAATCTTCCAAGCGCAATATTCCTTACAATCTCTCCCTAAGCTGATGCTGTCAAATTCCAATGTTTATCTTCAAAAATTGACTTGTACCCAAAAAATTTCTTCTCCTTTACCTACTTGTCCGTGGTTCTGATGTTGGCATCAAGGTCCTGAGACAGCTCTTTTGAGTTTGTTTTGGTCACCTTCACATGTTTGAACGATTCCCAGTCCATTTCGCTCCATTCTTCTTGAACAGAAATGGACTCATGAATTGTGAAGGTGTCATCAGCTCAGTGAACATAAAAGAGCTTCTCCTCCTCTTCCCAAATGATAAACTTTATTTCACTTGCAGGCACTTCATCTTCTTCCTCTGCTGAATCATCATCCAAGCTGCTTCTATAAAACACTCCGCATTCCAGCACAGTTGGCTCAATGACAAGCCTCAACATGTGCTCAGCTCTTGAGGGATTCAGAATTTCTCGAAGCTTCAGAATGATGTCAGTCATTTGCAGCAAAGTAAGATATGTAGTGGCCTTGTGAACGTTTACCACTTGAGTTGAGCCATTTGCCATTGTGAAAGTCAAATCAAAGGTGGCTTCATCCACTGTCCAACCCACAATTTGTCTCTTTCTGGGTGGAGCTTTTCTCTTCTGTCTTTGATCTCTTTTGTTATTGGCATGCATCATTTTCCTTTTTCTTACTAACCTTACGTCATCAGAATCAATTGTAGATTCTAGCACAACAGGTCTCTTGCCTCTGTCAGATGAAGAAGGGCCAGTTTGGGCTTCAGTAGGTTTGATGATGGTGGTAGAAGGTTCATTGATAGTGAGTGGAGGTAGGGAAGTTTGTGTTTGTGGTCTATTAGCTTCTGGTGTAGGGCTTGAAGGTGGAGTAGGTGGGAAGATATCAGAGAAATCCATGGTAGGTGGAGGCTTTTTCTTGAGGGGAGCAATGGGAGTAAAATTATCTGTTCTGTACTTGGGATTGGCAAGTTTGGTGGTAACTTTCTTGGAGATGGAGGGAGGTTTGTAGGCTGTGATGGCAAGTGACTGTAAGATAGATGGAATTGTTGTAGGAATTGGGTTTGGGTTATAAGTGAAAGAAGGTGGAGGTTGTACATCTGCAATGTCAGAAAGTTCAGGTTTAACATTTACAGTTGTTGTACCTGAGATGAGCTCTGATGGTGAAGGCATCACCAAGTTAGGATTGACAGCAACAATTTCTCCTTTAAGCTCATAAAAAATTGAATCTATCAAGCTGCAAAGTCCCCTAACTTGCATCTGAGCTACCTCTTCCTCTGTCTTCAAATTTCTGACCACAAGTGCCCTTTGTATCTTTTTCAGTAGGATGTAATTCTCATCATTCTTTGTCAACCTGGTAGGAAATTGAGAAGCAATCGAAATCAACCTCTGCCTATCAGTTTCAGTCACTGCATCCAGATCATAATCCTTTAATCTCCAGTTGAAAGACCTAGTCTTTGCCTCTTCAAGTAAGTTCTCAAATACACTGTTTTGTAGATACAGATCATAATCCTTTAATCTCCAGTTGAAACCTAGTCTTTAGCAAGCCGCTCATCCTCTGCTGCCCTTTTGGCATCTTCTACCATCTTCACTATAGCCTCAGCTTCAGGAGTTTGAGTCACCTGTTGAATAGTTTTAGCAATGTCAGCTTGAACATGTTCTTCAGTTTGAATTGGCTCTGTGCTCCTTAAAGCTATCAGAGTTGCTGCTATATCCTCTGCTCCTTCACTTCCTTTCTCTTCCGGTTGAATTTCCGATTGAACACTCAGCTCAGCTACCACTTAAACTTCCGGTTGAAGTTCCGGTTGAACTTTCGCTTGAACAAGAATTTGACCTTCAGTCACCACCGAAGGTTGGGTGACTTCAGGTTCTTTGTCAGCAATCTCCAGCACCTCTGTGCCTTCTTCTTCACCTATCCAGTTTTCGTCTCCCCCTTCAGTCATTGTAGCAACTGCAACAGTTGCAGTGCTTTCTTCAACATCAAATGCTGCCTTGCTGGTGGAGGCAATATTTCCTACCACTTGATCACTGGCTCTTTCAGCCGGAAAAATGACATCTTTCAGGAGTGTCGTGATCATGTTGATGTACTCAGGGAGAGCACCAGCAATCAGCATAGATGACAATACAAGCTCGGTGAGGTTGGGGTCCTCAGAATGAGAAATAGCAATCAGTTGACTGCATTTCATGTTCACCCAACTTTCTTCAACAGATAAGGGGTTGACACCAATTCTTTCACAGGCTGTGGCTCTAACTTCAGCCGGTATCCTTTCAACTTCTTCAATTTCTGTAATAACAGGCCTTGAGGGCATCTTCTCCCCTAATTTGACAGTATCAGCTTCATCAGTAATGATAACTTCATCAGTTTCTCTGACAGGGTTTGAAGGACCTGCTTCAGTTTGAATGGGATCAGCCTGCACCAAATGAGCAACAGTTGCATTCAAAGTATCAACCTGTGCTTGGAGTGAAAGGTACAGTTTCGTCAATTCGGGTAGTGTAAAACTGTCCTCAACTGGCCTTTTACCAGCATCCTTGGACAAAACCAAACTATCAATCCTAGATTGATCAGCATTTGTACCCAAGACTTCTTAGCACCTGGGATTCTCTTCATCTGTTTCAGCAACCCTTGGTTCCAATAAAGGACTTCTAGGTGCTGATTCAGAGAAGATTGCCGCAAATTGGGTCTTATTGATGTTACTGCTGACACCAAGATCCAGTTGGGATCCTTGGGCAGCAGCAGCCCGTTTTGCATGAATCTCTTCCTGACTCCTGAGATTCACCTCCGGTGAGGAGTGGGGGTACAGTACTACAGGATCCTAGCTTATTAGGATGTTCTCATGTAATGAGGTAGGTGAGTTAATAACACCTTCATCTAAGCCAAGATTGAGAGCACTGTCACTCCTAGGTGACAGGGGTTGTAAGGGCGAAAAATGTTCAGATGGGGAAGGTACATCTACTTCTAATGACTCCCCATCAACTGAAGGTTCATCCTTAAGAGAAAATCCCACTTTGACCAGTTTTCGTTTAGGCTTTTTGCCTTGGATGGGGTTAGAAGCTTCGGGTTGGTTGGTGGTGCTAGGTGGAGGAGACCTAGTGACCACATTTCTCTGTCTTTTGAATATGACAGGAGGTGAGTTGGATGAGGAGGTGGCAGTGGTAGTGTTTGTGGGAGCTTTCCTCTTTTTGGATTTAAAAGTTTTGATAGTAGAGGAAGCTGGGACAGATGTGGGATCAGAGTCTATTGGGTCTATAGCTCTGTCATCTTGAGCTTGGGGCTCAATTGCTGCTACAGTTTCCGGTTGAACCTTTGCAGTAGCAGGTTCATCTGGAAACTGCCTTGGAATTGGAAAGGGATAGTCAGTGTCCCTTCCAAGAAATGCAGACTTGTTTAAAGCAAGGTTTGAAAAAGTTTTCTCATTAAGAAGTTTTTGGTGCAAAATTGTACCAAGCAAGACGATTTGAGGGTACTCTTCTTTGAGAATGTAAGTTCAAAAAATAGGATACTGGTAGATATATTTAGAATGAATGTTGGATTTTAGGGCTTGAAAAATCAGTTTGGAAAAATTGAAGTTTTCAACATTTACCACCGCATAGAAGGCAGAAGCCTGTTCACTGGCTACCTCGTCAAATCCGCCCTTCTTAGGAGACATGCACACCAAGATTGTATGAGCCAGGAATCTCCATTTGTATGGTAACTGCCCTTTCCTGATGGTTTTGCTCTGCAGTGAACCACCGTATCCAATATCTTTGAACAAGCGGAGATATTTCGTGTGATCAACCAATTCATATCCACCTTCATCCCTTAACTTCAACAGTTTTCGCACTTTTGCTTCATCAATTTCCACTTCCTTCCCTTGAACGGTTGACATAATTTTGTCACTACCATTTTCGCCTTCGGTAACCCTATCATGAAACCAAAAGTCTTCCATCACTTCTTCGAAAATTTCGGCTTCAACAGTGAGCGCATGATGAAGATGAGATCTTTTGATGAAGTCTATCATGCCGTTGTAGATGTTAGTTTTGCTTGGTGGTTCTAGGTACGCCACCAGGTTATGCTCTACAGGGAACTTGGAATCACCGATTGGCTTCTTGCCACTCGCCTTTGCTTTGGGAGCCATTGTTGATACATGTTTGGAGAGTATTGACGGTTAATCGGAAAGTTTATCGAAGAGGGGTTGAGAGAAATTTGGGAGTAATTTCTGAGTGGGGTTGAGAGAAATGGGGAAAATGACGGTAAATTAGGGTTTTTTACGTTTTTGGTGATGACGTGGAGGAGAGAGAATTGAAACAGACGGTTCAGTAACTGATGGGACAGATGCTTTATGGGTTATACGGTACAACAGGTTAAAGCATGTCTTTATCCAAAATTAAATTTACTGAAACCTCGGATTTTAAACAGTTAAAAACTTAATGGATAAATAAATGTATATCCGCTTAGAAAATTGTGCCTTCCGGGTAATTAAATGAGACTTTGACTTTGTTGACCCGGAAGTTCAGGCGGAACCCATTTTCTCCTTTATTTTAAAAACTAAAATTCTTCCGTCTGAACATCAAGCGGACAAATTTTTCGCTTGAAAGAATTGTTTTCAAAATAAATTTCCACATCATATTTAAAGCATTTTTCCGGTTGAAGTTCACCCGGTGAATTTCAAAAGTTGTTTTCTTAGGTTGTACCTGAACTTGAACCCGAAATCCAAAACACATGATTTTTAAAAATTTGTATTAATTATCCATAGTTTTAACAGCAGTTACTGACTATGAACTAAAATGTTGTCTAATTAACACTAGAGATTTTCATTTTCTTTTTGTATCAAGAGACGTGCTCTTGAGCACATGCCTCTCTTTTATTAAAATTGTGAAAAGTCTTATTCAAAGTTCATCATCCCAATGGCTGTGATGAGGTAGAAAAATCTTGCCTCATCAAAGGCTTTTGTAAACAGATCTGCCAATTGATGATCAGTGTGAACTTTGAATAGTTTGATTAAATGTTTTTCTACACAATCTCTAATAAAATGATACCTTATGTCAATGTGTTTGGTCTTGGAGTGCTTCACTGGATTGTTGATGATTGAGATGGCACTGTTGTTGTCTGCAAGAATGGGAGTTTCCATGAATGTGATCCCATAGTCAAGCACCTCTTCAGGTTACAAATATGGAAAACATCATGCACACTACTTAATTCAGGTGGTTGGAGTAACTTGTATGCGACTGGCCTAATCCGTTCAAGGATCTCAAAGGGGCCGATGAAACGAGGGTTGAGCTTTCCTCGCTTACCAAAACGAATGACACCTTTCCAAGGTGAAACCTTTAACATGACACGTTCTCCGATTTGAAATTCTAATGGTTTACGACGGTTATCAGCATAGCTTTTCTGGCGATCTCTGGCGGCTTTCAAGCGGTTCTTGATCTGAACAATCTTCTCGGTCGTCTCGAAAATAATCTCAGGACCAGTCAGTTGGCTATCGTCCGACTTCTTTTCAACAAAGTGGAGATCTACACTTTCTTCCATAAAGTGCTTCGAATGGAGCGGCTTGTATGCTGGTGTGATAACTGTTGTTGTAAGAAAACTCGGCTAGGGGTAGATGATCATCCAAGTTACGTCTAAAGTCAATCACATAGGCTCGCAGCATATCTTCAAGCGTCTGAATCGTCCTTTCGCTTTGGCCATGCGTCTGTGGATGGTAGGCAGTACTCATATCCAAGCGAGTACCCAAGGTTTTCTATAGAGACTGCCAGAACTTGGCAGTAAATCGACTATCGCGATCAGATATGATAGAGACAGGCACTCCGTGCCGTGAAATGACTTCCTTCAAATATAGCTTAGTCCTTCTTTCCATGCTATCAGTTTCCTTGATCGGTAAGAAGTGAGTGGATTTCGTTAGTCGATCAACTATTACCCAAATAGCATCGCAACCAGATCTGGGCTTGGGTAGCTTGGTGATGAAATCCATCGATATTCCTTCCCATTTCCATTGTGGGATCTCTGGTTATGTCAAAAAACCAGAGGGCTTATGGTACTCGGCTTTGACATTCGAGCAAGTTAGGCACTTGCTGACATAAGTGGCTACTTCAGCCTTCATGTTAGGCCACTAGAAATGTTCCTTCAACCCATGATACATCTTATCAGCACCGGGATGTATGGAATATCGAGTCTTGTGAGCTTCGTCGAGTACTAGCTTTCTTACATCTCCGTAGCTAGGTACCCATAATCTGTCCATGAAGTTTCTGGTTCCATCAGGCTTCTCAATCAGTTGCCTTTCCATACCACGCAAAGATTCTTCCTTTATATTCTCTTCTTTGAGAGCCTCAATTTGAGCATCACGAACTTGTGAAGTGAGGTTAGAGCGTATAGTCATACTCAATGCTCGTACGCGGAGCGGCTTCAAGCTTTCCTTCCTGCTTAAGGATGATATCGAATCTCGCATTCGTAATCATTTGCCAATTCAACCCAACGACGTTGCCTCATATTCAACTCTTTCTGATTAAAGATATGTTGTAAACTCTTATGATCCGTGAATATGGTGCATTGCATTCCATAAAGATAGTGCATCCAAATCTTGAGGGCGAAAACGACAGCTCCAAGCTCCAAGTCGTGGGTTGTGTAGTTCTTCTCATGAATCTTTAATTGCCGAGAGGCATAGGCGATAACTTTCTCACGTTGCATTAATACGCAACCCAATCCTTGATGCGAAGCATCATAATAAACTACAAAATCTTCGATTCCGTCAGGTAGAGATAGGATCGGTGCATCGGAAAGCTTCTGCTTCAACTTCTGAAAGGCTTCTTTTGCTTTGGCATCCCAAATAAATTTCTTATCTTTCTGAGTCAATGTAGTCAGGGGCTGGGCTATCTTCGAGAAGTTCTCAATGAATCGGCGAATAATAGCCAGCGAGACCCAAGAATTGGCGTATCTCATTCGGAGTAGTGGGAGTACTCCAGTCTTTAATAGCCTCAACTTTGGCTGGATCAACATGAATTCCCTGGTCGTTGATGACGTGACCCAAAAAGTGTACCTCGCGAATCCAAAAGTCACATTTGGAAAACTTCGCGTACAATTATTCCTTCTTCAGCAATTCCAAGATAAGTCTCAAATGTTGTTCGCGTTCTTTTTTGCTTCGAGAGTATATGAGAATATCATCGATAAACACGATAACAAATTTATCTAGGTATGGTTTATATACGCGGTTCATCAAATCCATGAACAGAGCGTGTGCGTTAGTTAAACCAAAAGGCATAACGAGGAACTCATAATGACCATAGCGTGTTATGAACGCTGTCTTCGAAACATCATCGTCTCTAACTCGTAGCTGATGATAACCGGATCTCAAGTCGGTCTTGGAGTAATAACTCGATCCTTGGAGTTGGTCGAATAAGTCGTCGATTCTTGGTAGCGGGTAGCGGTTCTTCACCGTTAACTTGTTCAACTCTCTGTAGTCGATACACATCTGAAACGTTCCATCCTTCTTCTTCACAAACCGGACAGGAGCTCCCCATGGCGAGTGGATCGGGTGGATAAAGCCTTTATCTAACAACTCTTGCAGTTGGTTACATAATTCTTGCAATTCCTGACGGTGCCAGGCGGTAGGGCGATCTGGCGATGGGGGCGGCTCCAGGCATCAAGTCGATACAAACTTCCACTTGTCGAGTTGGTGGTAAACCAGGCAAATCTTCGGGGAAAACTTCCGAAATTCACGGACCGTAGGAACATCTTCGATGCGCTTCTCCTTGGGCTTCTTCTTCGTAACATTAGCTAGAATGGCATGACATCCTTTTCGAAGAAACTTACGAGCCTTCATACTCGATATGATATTTAGCGGGGTTCCACTCTTTTCGCCTTGTACGTTAAGAGTGTTGCTGTCTGCGAGTGGTACACGAAGTATCTTCTTGTGACAAACTATCTCGGCATGGTTCTTTGATAACCAATCCATTCCAATAACGATATCAAAGCTTCCTAGATCAGCATGCATAAGGTCGATGTGGAAAACATGATCTGAGAGTTCAAGAGAGCAGTCTTGGTACATTTCTCCAGCTTCTATTAGGTCACCATTTGCTCATTCTACTGTGAACTTAGTGTCTAGGGCAACAGGGGCAATTCCTAGTAATTGGCTAAAATCGGTAGACACAAAGCTTCTATCGGCACCAGTATCGAATAAAACAGAAGCAAATTGGTTGTTAAGTAGAAACGTACCCGTCACGGTGTTTGGATCGCGACATGCTTCTCCAGCATTAATCATAAAAACTCTGCCTTTTGCCTGATTCTGATCCTTCGCCTTGTGGCAGTCCTTCTTCAGGTGACCAGTAACACCACAACCAAAACATGCATGATTCGGGCAATCGCGAGTGATGTGACCCTTGGTCTTGCAGTGGTCACAGCAAACGTTTCCACGGAATCGCTTCATGTAACTAGCGATGTCAGAACCGTTCATTGCCAAACTCCAGAATTCAGCTTCCAATCTCTGCAATTCTTCTCTCGGGCAGTATTCGTCACGCCTGAGCTGTTTAAGCTCATTCTAAGTCATAGCGTAAGCCAGGTCTGTTCCCATGGCGTCAGCGTGAGAATTCCACCAAGTTAGCACGCCATCAGTAAAAGTGCATGTAGAATACTTAACTATGAAGCTAGAGTTGCTAATGCGAAATACGGATTCCGTTCGTTCAAACCAGCGAATCAAACCCACGACACCTTCCGTGCCCTTGAAGTTAGTGGGTTTGCAGTTCATAAAGTCCTTGTATGAACAGTCGTGGGTACCTGCAATGTTAAAACGTTTGAATACAATTCGAAGAAATTGTATTCTGGATGTTTTCTAACATTGAGATCGTTAAACCTTACCATGTGGCGGATTGTTATTTTGTCTGTCGTGATCCCGTTCAGTTTCGCTTGCAGCAACAGCTTCAGCAACTCGTTGAGTGATTAGAGCCTCAATGTCGGCATCACTCATTGGTTGGTTGGGCGATGTGTTCCTGGTACCACGTCTAGGAGGCGTGTTTCTTCTTTGCGTTTCAATGACAAAATAAACAAAACAAACGGTTTAGACCATATGAGGATGAGGTTATTGCAAGCTCAAGAATAAAAACCATGACATACATTTAATACCAGAGCAAGTAACACAAGTATCACAATAATAAATAACTCAACCATTCAACACGATAAGATAAACTACAAGTTACATTCCATACCGCCATATTATTTATAAATCATACAAAAGGGGTTAAGTTAAAGTAAGTACATAACTAGCTAATGGGAGTGCAATCCCAATAAAATAATACTACATCATGATTTACTAATAAAATGGCGGGTCAAAAGGGTAGGTCAAATATGAGTAGGTCAAATCTAAAGCATCCTAAAAACGGGGGCCTGGGGGTAGGGCAAGAGTGCTAGTAACCTGGGCCATGAGCGCTAAGAAAGCAAGAAGTCACTCGACATGGCCCTCGAGAATGGCAACTCTTATCTACAAAAGCTCGATGGTAACGGAGTTGTTAGCAGCAAACGTACTAGCATCCGTTACGCTAGCATGAAGAGAGTCTAGGGCACTCTGATTAGTGGTCCTAGTCTCCTCCAAGCTATCCACTCGGGTGATCGATGGGCTGACTCATCTCTGAGCTTGATGAGATGCAAACGGCCTCGTAAGCGGAAGCCATCACTGCGATAACAAGTTCCAAGTAAAAGCAACGTTAGAACAAGTAAGCATATAAACATTTAAGGTAAATAAATCTAATGCTAGTTATGAAGTAAACACTTAAGCATAAATCATAATAAATGTTACCACTTGAGTTGGTCTTACGTGCAAATGGTACCTTCAGAGCAGGCTATAGTCCAGGTTTTGTTTTCGTTTTTATTTATGAAACCTAGTTCTTTATAACCATGGCTCTGATACCAATTTGTCACACCCTGGACTTTTAGGAACAGAGGCGTGCGACGTCATGAAATCATAGTCGTGGATACTTAAAACAATTAATAGTAAAACAATTGATAAATAAAACGTCATTTGGATTGCAGCGGATATAGTGGTAAAATGACATTGTCTTACAATTAATAATAGAGATGAAAATAGTTCTTAAAAGTTAAGATAGTTCCTTAAATGTTTGAATATAGTTAGGTGGATAAATCGGGACTATGATTTAATCAGCAGCAGATCCGTTTATGAGTGATGGTCTCATTTGCACGTGCGGATACATTTAGTTACCTGAGAAAATCATGAGTTTAAAAGGGTCAACATAACGTTGGTGAGTTCACAGGTTCACGACTCTACAAATAGTTTGTAAATGGTTTAAGGTATACAAGATAATGATATGGTCATCGTGATGTAATGATTAGCAATGAACTTTGAATTTGAAACTAACAGATTTACCCACTCATAGCATCTTCCCTAAAGATACTGCAATGGAACAATAATAACTGGCTTGAACTACTCGGCAAATGCACACGTCGGGATTGGAGCTACCAATTAAGTAGGGTTGTTAACCCAAATAGATCTTTTCACTAGTTACCGTTTCGAACAGAACTAACCAAATTTAATTAATAGTGGGATTTGTGACAATTCGTTATGTAACGAAATATACTCATTTGTAGGGTAGGTAAAGAACATTTAATCATACGGCAGAGTACAGTTCGACCGATATATCAAGTATAAAACAATTTACTTTATGATTTCTCCCCCAAAGTATTAAAATAGTTAAAAGAAAGGGGGCCGTGAGACTCACCTGATATAGGTGAAATGGAGACAAGTATGTAAGTCCGGAAATGAAATGGTGCAAGTATGTCCTAATAAATAATAAGACAATGCATATATATATAAGGCATTTGGTTATTGTGTAACAATGATGTCACCCAACGATACCGGTCAAGTCTTGATATAATATCCCGTTTGTATTAGTTTTGGAAGTCCGTTTGATAATATTTATTGATCAAATAAATATACGAAATCCATACTTATATTTATGTCAAAATAAATATAAAGGAAAGTTAAATAAATAAATAAATCAATTTAACTTAAAAGAAACCAATTAAGTTTTAAACGTTAAAATAAATAATAATGTCTATTAATATTTATAGATAGATTTATATATGTCATGACTTAAACCTCTTATAATTATTTGACAAAATAATTATATATATTTTCAAGAAAAAAAATATGTGACAAGTTTTATTGATTAGTATAAGTGAGTTAAAAATAAATACAGGTCTTTGTATTTATACTTATACATTTATAAAAGATTTTATAGATTCATTTGACAAAAGTTATAATCATGTGTTAAGTTAAGATGACCATCTTTTAATAAACTACAAGTATAAATGTTAAAAATGATTATATGTTCAAATATAATTATTTGACGTCGAAAGCGTTTTACGTTACCACATAAAATGCGCACGTTGTTATTTAGAAACCGTCAATGATTATTTTCCAAGTCAAAACGTTTGGCGTCGTAATCGTTTTAAATATTTTATAACTAAAATATGTATTCAAAGTTATAGAAAACGTAGTCACCGGTTTTGCTTAATAAATAGACTTTTATTGCATTTGGACTTTATATATTGTTAGGAAGTGTCAAGAATATTCTTTTAGGTTAGTTTCAAGTCTTAAAAATATATTTTTGGTCAGTTTTGAAATATGTCACTAAAATTAAGTTTTCTCGTTGCGTGTTAATCCGTTTTGATCCCGGTTTTCTTCCTACGCAACGTTTCTCTATTTCGGTCACTTTGGTTTATTTAAAACATCAAAAATGTGTCGGGATCAGATCTGATCCGTAACAGTTTTTATGAACTTTTTATAAATAAAAGTCTCATTTTATCTTATAAAAATCATCAACTTAAAACTAGACTTTTAGGGGTTGATCAAAGTTTATAAAATGTCTTTTTATAGTTAAAGATCTATATAATAAAGTCCAAATGATTAGTTATAAATGTGATGATAATAAATGCATCTTTACTTGATTTAGTAAAGATATAAAATCTATTTTAAGGTTTCACCAACACATTAAAGTCTTGAGTTTTGTTGACTAGTTTTTATAAAATAAATATATTTTTATAACATGTTGACTTGAGATTATCTAATAAAATCCAAGTCATTTTTAAGTCAAAAATCCATTTATTTCCATGTCTTTTAGGAATATTATTAATTTTTAAACAAGTCTTTGTTTGTCAAAATTAGATTCATGGTTTTTATTGGTCATCTAACTTGTCAAATGATTATGTTTTATATTTTCATGACTTACAAAGATTTCTACTAACACTTATGTGTTAGTATTAAGTCATGAGGTTATTTAAAATAAGTTAATGTTGTAAGATCACTTATTTAAGCCATGAGTTAGTAAATATATATAATAAGTAAAATAAATAATCAACTAGCAAAAGCTAGGACCTTTATGTTCAAACAAGTGAACAAATCTTACTAATACTTGAAGTATTAGGACATATCAACTAACACATTAGTGTTAGGACCAAGATAAATAAATAACAATAAATTAAATAACAAGCAATTAAGTGCAAGAAAAATAAATGATTTAGGTTTTGATACACAATACTCCCAAATTTGATTTCTTAGTGTACAACCCCACATCCTGGCAATATTAAGCCCTATGGCACCAAAGAATGTGTTAGATCAAGTCACTTGTAATATTAACCGAAGTGTTGGTTGCTTTAGAGGATTAGAGAAAGAATTTATTTTAAGTTATATCAAGACTTGTTAGGGGTTTTTGGGTGATGAACTAAATATAGAAGAGGTAAGGAAATAGGGTTAAAAGACTCACAAAAAGTAGAGGAAGTGAGGTGGTGGTTGGCGGCGGCGATACGGTGGTGCGGAGGTGGTGTAGCGGCGGCAGAGTGGTGGTTTGTGGTGGTGGCCGGCGGCCGGAAAGGAGAGGGAGGGAGGTAGAAAGTGTGGGTGGTGCAAGGATTTGTGAAGGCTTTGGCCTCCTATTTATACCCGAAAGTGGGTTAATTACCCTTTGGGTAATAAACAATTGACAACTAATTATCCTTAACCATTTTGATTTAAAATAATCACTAATAATAAGAAGTAGGTGATTTGTATAAAAGATGGAGAGTTTTTGTAAAAATGGAAGGTGATCCAAGGTTCAAAAATTATATAAAAGTCTATGGGTTGGTTTAAATATAGTGGATTAGTGTTTATAAAATGTTTGGAAAATAAACACTAATTTTAGTTTTTATAAAACTACAAAGGTGATGGACTATTTATATAAAATCTTGATGGGTTAAATTTATAAAAATTGGGCTTAATTAGTTTGGCCCGAAAACATTTAATAGAAAAAACATTTGGGCCGGTTGGGCCTGACCGGAACTGGGCCGGATCGTGGGCCGGAGCAGGCCGGAAGCCGGGCTGGATCACTAGACCGGTTTGGTCCACGGTTCGGTTAACGGACCGGTTAATGGGCCGGTTATCGGGCCGGGTTACGAGTCGACGGGTTGGGTTAAAACGCTCGTTGGGTTACACCGAGTCATTGGTTAATGTTTCGGGTCAAACGGAATAGTTTTGAGACTGTTGGGCTTGACTGGGCCCAACAAGGCTTCGGGTTCAGTGTTAGGTTGATGTTCGGATTTTTCTGAGTGAAACGGGTTGTGGGGTTCAAGTGTTGACAAAACTTTTGATCATATAAAAATTACTTTAACTTTTGACGTGTCGAACAGTCAGTTCAGACACCGGGTGAGAAAAATATAAAAGTTACATTTTATAGTTTTTCTTGTTGTTAAAATTCCATTAAGACATTAATGGTTTTTCTTGATTTTTAAGTCGGACAAAAATAGTTGGTACAAACTCAGGAATTATTTTAGACGAACATATATATTCCTAGTTAACAGATAATAATCAAATAGTTAACAGGTAATTAACAGATAATGCACATATTAATGGTAATAATAAAAGTCAAATTCTCTGGGTTGACCTGGTTTTGATCGAGGTGTCACAAACTGGGACTTCGATTGACGGTTAGTTTCACAGA
The DNA here is from genome assembly GCA_039602395.1 of Deinandra increscens subsp. villosa. Classification (NCBI taxonomy): domain Eukaryota; kingdom Viridiplantae; phylum Streptophyta; class Magnoliopsida; order Asterales; family Asteraceae; genus Deinandra; species Deinandra increscens. The sequence goes on along the minus strand of JBCNJP010000003.1, from coordinate 42,077,524 downwards.
TACGAACTGATACGAACCATAATCGCAATTTGGAATGATTTTGAACGAGATTTTCAGCAGTAGATCAGATATGATGAACATAAATGATATAGGATTGAAATTTTCATGAAAAATACATCAAAGATGATCAAAGGAAAGCTAACACGCACCAATTTTTCAAAAAAAATCCCACTTTTTGAACCAAAAACTAAAAAAACACAGATTTAATGACTAGTAGATTGAACGAAAGCTCTGATACCACTTAAAATTGCGTCAGCTGTGGATCTCTACGCGATCAATGACAATCAACGTAAATCGAGTTGTAAAAGAGTGAACACAAGATGTAAATACAAAGGCTTATGTATTATAACCACAGAGAGAAAACACACAGATTACACACACAAGATCTGATCTGGAAGTTACAATTAAAAAAAACACGGCTATTTATACTATTCGTAAGCTGTCCGAACTGGGACTGAACAATGTCATCCGAACCCACATTTTGGGTGCACACGAACTCCCATTTCGGTTCAGTTCGTGTGACTTTGGACACAGATAGATTTGCAACTTTAGTCTTGAAGTTGATACTTCACACGACGAACCAGAACATGCATTAACAGAACATGTCGGTCTTTTTATAAAAAAAGTTAATTTTTCTGACTTTGAAAATAAAGATCCTAACTTAAAAGTTTTTTTGACTTTGCTCTTTTTATGTCACACCATTAACTTTCGGGAACAGATGCATGTGACGTCTAGGGGTTATAGTCGTGGATAGATAGAACGACCTATAACAAGTTATATTGAAAGCCATTACGTATGAAAACCAAATATGTCATTAAAGTTGCAGCGAAAAATATAGAATTATGACATTGTCTTACAATTTCCAAAATAGTAATTGTTTAAGTAGCATGATAATCAAGTAGTAATAAAAGAGTTCATGAATTATAGATAGTAAAAGCAACCATAACTCCAACAAATGCAGGCCTAAGTTTGGACGTCCCAATTGCACACTGATATGGCTTAGTTACCTGAGAAATACATGAGTTTAAAACGGTCAACATATGTTGGTGATGTCACATGTTTAAGACTCTACAAATAAATTTGTAAATAGTTATGTTATACAAGATATTTTAATGGTCACCATGTTTGTAATGATTAACATGAACCTTGATTTCAAACACTAACAGATTTATCCACTCGTGGCACCTTCCCCAAGGATACAGAATGGAACAGTATAGCTGGCATGTACTTATTGACTATAACCATGGAGTCGGGACTGGAGCGACCAATCAAAGTAGGGTTGTCAACCCAAATAGATCTATTCACAAGCTATCGTTTCATACCAGGACTATCGAAATCAACTAATAGTGAGATTTTGTAACAATAAGTTATGTAACGAGTTGTACTCTAATGTGGGGTATGAAAAGGACATGTAATCATTCATCTATAGAGTTTGGCTTATATATCAAGGATAAAGTGTTTTTGTATTTTTTGTATCATGATTTCTCCCCCCAAAATATTTAAAACAGTTTAAAATAATGGGGCCATGAGACTCACCTGAACATGGTGACTGAAATGTGATATCGCGCAAGATGTAGCAAGTAAAACAACGACCTAATAATAAATAATAAGACAGTTTTAAGTTCTTGATTCAATTGAGTAACAATTAGTCACCCACGTGATTTTGGTAAAGTCTTGACTTAATATTCTCGTTTGTATTGTTGGAAAACCCAATTGGAATATTTATTGTTCAAATAAATATATAAGTTAGGTGTATTGATGAACCACAAAATCTCATTAATGGTAGATGATGAAGTAAACGATGATTTGGATGTGTTTCACACATTCGATCGCTTACTTCCAAGTCCTTTGGACATGATACTTTGCGGAAGTGTCTTTACAGGACACAGGTAGATGCGGTCTCGCAGATGCGAAGCTGGAAGATTGAAGTGAAGGCCTATAAAAACCCGAAGAATAGTATAGTTTGGGGATCGAATGATCATTTGTAATAACTCAATTACCCATGCGTCTGTAACTTTCTCTCTCCAAACCTCAATAAAGTCATTCTTTCTTCCTTTGATCTTTTTATCTTTCTATTACTTGTATTCCTGATTTGGCGGCAATTGTCCACGAGGATAATTTGCTTTATCAGTAGCGCCATCCGTATAGTGACTCGATTTAATTAAAATGTAATGGAATCACTTATCGATTTGGGGAAGTTGTTGGGTGCTTCTTCTTCGAGAGGGAAGAATGTAGAAGGAAGTCTGTCCAAGCGAGGCGTAATGACAGATTTTGCTTCTACTCCTAGGACGAAGTATTCGGCAGTGTCACAGATCGAACGTGATATGGTTACACCGAATTCTAAAACGCTACCTGACTCGGCATCTTCTGGTAAAAAAATGCAGGAAGAAGACGGTAATGATTTCAGCCTATCGAAGCAGTTTGTCATGGTGACTTGGGATGACGAAAACAAGGATTTGTGTGTAAAAGAGTACGACGAGTTGGCTGAGTTTGTTGCTGAGTTCTAAATCCGAAATAAGGCATTGCTATGGCAAATGAAGAAAAGGCAGTTGAAGGAGGATGTCAAACGAATAGAGGAAGTTGCAGAAAGGAAACGTAATGAGCAGCAAGAAGAAGAGTTATTGAAGGAATGGGCTGATCAGATGCGTCAGAAGGAGCACATGTTTGACAAAGATCATCCTGTCAATAATTTGGACAGACGTGGCCTCGATAAAGGAGCTACGGTGAAAGGTACATATTTACTAAACAATTATTGATCATGCACGCAAGTGCTTATTACTAAGGAACATGTTTGTTTCATGATATTGCATACATTATATTATAAGTGTATGTTTTTAAGAAAAGATTTGTAGTTTAGAATTGATTTTTTATATTAAAGCATGTTGTGTGTTCTTTGAAAAATGTTACGGTGAACAGATATAACTGTCCCATATATGCCTCAATCAATGATTTCGCATTCTAAATTTGCTGCCATGGATTTCCGAGGCTGTATTTCCGAAAAAAACTGAAACTACCTTCGGTTGTGGGAAAATATGCGGGTTTGGCTGATCCGGATGATCACGTATTTGAATTTTATTCTGCGGCACGTCTAGAACATTGGACAGAGGAAATCTGGTGCCACATGTTTGTTCAGACTTTTACCGGAATAGCAAGAGTCTGGTTTGACTCTTTGCCAGCAGGTCAGGTAGATAGTTTTGAGGATTTGAAAAACAAGTTTTTGCGACAGTTCAGTCAACAAAAGAGATGTATGAAGGATCTGACAGAGGTACACAATATTCGTAGGAGGGATAATGAATCAATTGAAGATTTTATCACAAGATTTAATAAAGAAAGTATGAGGGTAGAAGGGGCAGGTGACCAACTGCGAATATCTAGGGTTTTGCCATGGGGTACGGTGTACACAATTAGTGGAAAAACTGCATGAGGACTTGCCTAAGTCGATGAATGTTCTGATGGATAAGGCAAGAGCTTTTGTGAGAGGCAAAAATGCACGTGCTTACTTAAACGGAAGTGATGGTAGGTTTGGTCAGATGCGACAAAGTTTTATGCCTTTTGGGCGTGGAAATGGGGGTCCGGTAAGAGGTGTAGGTTCGGTTCCGCAAAATAAGTGGTTAAGGGTCCCTCCGTCTAGGGGTAAGAATTTTGGGGGACTTGAGGAATGCATATGCGGATTATCGAGGTGCCAAGTTTGTGGAGCTGATTAAGACTCCAACACAGATCTTGGCAACTGAGAAGGTGGATCTGCATGTGCCACCAAAAATGAGAAATGCACCCACAAGAAATTTAGACAAGTATTGTGAATACCACAAAGATAGGGGGCATATCACGGATACATGTTGGACCTTGAAGAGAGAAATTGATAAGGTCTGTAAGATCGGGGAAGTTGGGGCATTTGGTACAAATAATAAAAAATAATGTACAGAGGGATGCACATGTGATTAATATGATACAGATGCGAGGGTCGAATCAGTGTAGAAATGTTCGGGGAAAGATTAATAAGCATGTAGATTTGAAATACCAGGAGGTAACTATTTCCTCCACTATTAGAGCAAATGCCGACAGAAGAATCGGTCATAGTGTCTACAAAAATCGCGGGGGGGGGGGGGGGGGGCGGGGGTTGGTAAAAGAGTATATGTAGATTGTGGCAGCGCAACTGAAATTATGTATGAACAATTTTTTCGATAGATGGGACCTGCTGTATGTTCACAGTTGCGATCGACTACTATTCCTCTGATAGGTTTCGCAGGAGAAGTGGTTAGGCCGATAGGAGAAATAACTTTACCTATGCCATGGGTAATGGGCTGCAAGTGCGTCAACTGGATGTAGCATTCTTGGTGGTCTCGGCAACATCTGTGCACAATGTTATTTTGGGGAGACCGGTTTTGAAAAGGTTAGGGGCTGTGATATCGGTAATGCATGGGATGATTAGGTTTCCAACACCAGAGGGTATTGCAACTCTGGTTACAGGTCCGGGTGTGCAGGTGCATGGTGTGGATATGCGAGTGGGGGCAGATGTGACTGATCAGAGGGAAGTAAAAAGTGATAAATGGACAATTAATTTGAAATTTCTATATAAAAAATTGCATGTTGGAAATGGTTTGTCGATTAAAGAACGGGGAAAGCTGTATGTTTTGTAAAAAAAGAACGTGGATGTGTTCGCTTGGGATCCTCCGGATATGACGGGGGTACCAAGGTGGTTGGCCGAGCATAAGTTAGCATTGTATCCCGGCAGCAAGCCAGTTCAACAAAGGCAAAGAGGGATGGACAGTGAACGGGCAGAGGTGGTGAATGAAGAAGTAAAGAAGTTTGTAGAAGCTGGTAAAGAATCCTGATGTTTCATGGCGGATGTGTATAGACTTTAAGGATGTGAACAATGCTTGCCAAAAGGATTGTTATCTGCTACCGGAAATTGATCTTAAGTTTGATTCTGTTGTCGGTTTTTGGTGGAAATATTTTTTAGACTCGTACTAGGGATATCATCAAATACAGATGGCTGTAGAAGATGAAGATAAAACTTCATTTATTACAAGAAATGGAATGTTTTTTTTTTTACAAAAAGATGCCCTTTGGTCTTAAAAACACAGGAGCAACTTACTAGCGTCTTATGGATTGGGCCTTTCAAAAGAAAGTGGGGAGAAATGTGGAAGCTTATGTTGATGACATTGTTATTAAGAGCAGAAGCGAGGAGGATATGTGAAAAACCAAGGTGGTGACCAAATACCTTGGTTGCAGAAGCGGATCGAGTCTTTGTGTAGCTCGTTTTTGTAGAAACAAATGAACACCCGGATATGAACAACGATAGTGTTTGAGATGTGATGATGATGATGAACAAAGCTAGTATAAACATGATAGATGAAGAACACAAGAAATATAGATAAACAAGGTGGAATGATAGATAAATAAAGATAACCGAAGGATTACATTTTACCTACCCCACGCATTCCCGGGTATCATGAACTTACTACGTGAGTTCATGAACCCTTACAAGCTTCAAAGAACCATGACTAACTCTCTCTCACTAGACATACATCATCAAGTCTTTCACAATGAAAGACTTACTATATATACTACAAGACTCACTAAGTGCATAATAGTAAAATACTAACTAGTGAGAATATTTAAACAATAAATAATATTCACTAGAGCCTCTTCTTTGTTGAGTCGTGTTGTCCTGAGTTGTCATGTTCTTCACCATGCTGTAGGATGGTATATAATAAGTGGTCGTTGAATATTAATCACATCTATCCAAATCTTATTGGCTCGGTATCTCGATTCCCAACAATCTCCCCCTATTTGGTAGATGGAGTACTCAACACTTGTGACATTGATTCTTGCATTCTTGCAACTTCACTTCAAGGTGACCTTCATTTCTCCTTTGTGAAGCTCCCCCTACAATTAACATTCTTCTAGCCCGAAACCAAAGGCTATAAATGTATAGGGTGTTTACAAAACTCAACACAATGGCTAGCTACTTGAGGATTCAATTATAACTCAAGTGTGCCAATATTGTTGAAATACCACATCAATGTTTTCCACATAGACAAACCACTTCTTTGTGCTATTAACCTTGCCTCGATTTTTACCATAATGGCAATGTCGCAACTGTTACGGCTTGAGGACGCTTCAAAGATTAAAATTCATATTTGCTTTGCTCATGGCTTGCACAAAGTCTCATCATATCTTCTCCCCCTAGAATTTTGCAACCCGTAGCAAAATATATCAAATAAGTTCGTCGTGCAATTCCCAAACAGAAAAATTTATGTAGCCCATCACCTATTTCTGAAATGGTGGCAATATCGAACCTGTGATATAATAATCGTATATCTGCATGCACTAAATCCATGTCCAAAAATCATCTATAGGACTTGAGATGTGAAGCCCAATAATGAATTATTGAAATTGTGGCTTAATTAGTGAAGCCCATAGATAGTAGTAGCCCATTACTTGCTTTTAAAAATAAAAGACCTACTTGAGCTGTTGAGCGGAAGACAGAAATTCGATAACTAGAGGGGCAGAGACAACGTCACCATTTTTTCTAGTGGTTGAAACGTATCCGGCGACCTGAAGAGGAACAGAAGCAAATACCGGCGGACTGATGGCGAATTCTGACAATTAAACTTAAACACGGTTGTCTTCTCCGACGACCTGGTTTCAAATGGATGCGTGGTGACCTGAAGTGAATAGAAGCATTCTGATGAAATAAACTTCGAACAGTGACGATCTCCAATAACTGGAAGCATTCACGACATTAACAGAAGTTATATCAGTCAAGCTCCTCATCTCCGGTGACCAAATACCTTGGTTGCGGAAGCGGATCGAGTCTTTGTGTAGCTCGTTTTTGTAGAAACAAATGAACACCAGGATGAACAACGATAGTGTTTGAGATGTGATGATGATGATGAGCAAAGCTAGTATAAACATGATAGATGAAGAACAAGATAGATAGATAAGCAAGGTGGAATGATAGATAAATAAAGATAACCGAAGGATTACATTTTACCTACCCCACTCATTCCCAGGTATCATGAACTTACTAGGTGAGTTCATGAACCCTTACAAGCTTCAAAGAACCATGACTCACTAAGGGCATAATAGTAAAATACTAACTAGTGACAATATTTAAACCATAAATAATATTCACTAGAGCCTCTTCTTTGTTGAGTCGTGTTGTCTTGTGTTGTCATGTTCTTCACCGTGTTGTAGGATGGTATATAATAAGTGGTCGTTGAATATTAATCACATCTATCCAAATCTCGTTGGCTCGGTATCTCAATTCCCAACAATATGCTTAGAGATATAGAAGAGGCATTTGCGATGCTTAGGGAAATTAATATGCGATTGATTCCCAAAAAGTGTTCCTTTGGTATGGATGCACGGAAATTCTTGGGAATGATGGTAGATAATGAAGGAATTCGGGCTTGTCCAGATAAGATAGCTGCAATCCTGCAAATGGGGTCACCATCTACAGTAAAGGATGTGCAGGTTTTAAATGGAAGGCTGGTTGCATTACAGAGGTTTGTTTCTAAGGCTGTGGAAAGGTCTTTACCGTTCATGCAAGTGTTAAAGGCCAGTGTTGAAAAATCAGGGTCTTGTTGGTCGGTAGAAGCTGAGGAGGCATTTAAGCAGCTGAAATTTTTTTTGATAACACTTCTGACATTAACTACTCCGGTTGCGGGAGAGACTTTACAGATGTACTTGGCAGTTTCGGTAGGGGCAACTAGTTCAGTGTTAATGGCAGAAAGGGGACAAAAGCAGATGCCCATATACTGTGTTAGTAAGGTTTTAAAAGACTATGAGATTCAGTATTCACCAATGGAGAAGCTGCTGTTGTCGCTTGTGTTAGCGGCGAGACGTTTGCTGAGGTATTTCCAGGCACATACAGTTGTGGTTTTAATAACATCTTCTATGAGCCAAGTATTACGTAATCCGGAAGTGTCAGGGAGAATGGTAAAGTGGGCGGTTGAATTGGGCCAGTATGATATTCAGTTTAAACCAAGGATAGCTGTTAAAGGCCAGTTATTGCCGATTTTTTAGCAGAGATGCCAATTAGATGTGTGTTACAGGGTGCAAATGGTGACAGTTCTGATGTACATCAAAGTTTGTAAAAGGAGGTTGAAAGTTGTTTACAGATGGATCTTCAGGTGATGATGGAGCAGGGAGCAGGTTTATTTAGGCTTTTGTTTATCACATTAATAATATGTTTCATTTATAGGTTTTTGGTAATGAAGGTGTATGTGTTTTTTCTTATTTGGCAGGGTTGTTATTAATAAGTCCAAAAGGGGATGGGTTGACATATGCTCCAAAATTTTATTTCAACGTATCTAATAATGAGACTGAATATGAGGCATTATTAGCAGGTTGTTAAAGTTAATTTTAGATAAAAATTTTGGAAAGTTGTCTTTTTCAAAGATAAAAAAATGGAGGATATGTCAGGAATGGGAATTAGGTAAACTAAGCATGTGTGTGGTATATTTTTGATTGCAGGATTAAGTTTAGCTAAGAAACTCCGAGAAGTAGATGTGAAAGAGCATGTGGATTCACTACTGGTAGCTAATCACATTAAAGGAGAATATGAGGTTAATAGTGCTGTTATGGCACTCTACTTGTCGCAAGTGAAAAAAATTGATGAACTCATTTGCTACTTACGAGGTGGAGCATGTGCCAAGGGGAAAAAATAAAAAGGCGGATGTATTGAGTAAGTTGGCATCAACTTCATTTCAACATTTGGCTAAGGAGTTAAGGGTGGAAGTATTAGAAGAACCATCGGTTATGGCAAAGCAGGTTGTAGCTATACTAGTGGAGGAGGAAGCATGGTTTGGTCCTATTCTGAAATATTTGAAAGAGGGGCATTTGCCAGAAGATAGAAGAGGCAAGGAAGATTCGGGTGAATTCTTTGAAGTATCAGTTGCAGAATGGAACTTTATATAGGAAGACATATCTCGGTCCATTGTTAAGATGTTTCACAAAAGAAGAGGCAAAGAGAGCAGTACAGGAAGTGCATGGAGGCATTTGCGGAAATCATATGGGGCCTCGCATGGTAGTTAATAAGTTAATAATATTAGGGTATTATTGGCTGGGGATGCATAAGTTGGTTGCGGAGGAACTTCAGAAATGCGACAGTTGCTAAAGACATGCCCCGCTAAGTTTGAAGGCGAAGCATGAGCTTGTACCAGTCACAACTGCATGGCCATTTCAAAAATGGGGGGATTGATATTGTAGGACCATTTTTGGAAGCTGCAGGACGTGTCAAATTTCTCATTGTTGTAGTTGATTACTTTACAAAGTGGACAGAAGCGAAGGCGGTGGCGAGTATCACTGGGCAACATGTAAAGAAGTTAGTGTGGGAGTATATTATATGTCGTTTCGAATAGCCTCTACATATTGTTAGAGCATGCTTTGATGTCTAGTTCTAGGTCTAGGTGTTTTGTCTTTATAATTAATAGTTTTGTATAAACTGGTCTCAGCGTACCAGTGGCGGACCAGATGGTACGCACGAACCATCTGGTACATTGGTTAGTTGGTACGCTGGACAGTTTGGTATAAATAGTTTAGCTCGTTGAGAGAGAGAGACTGGTTGTGAGAGTTATTGCTTAAATGTGTGTTTCTCATAGTGTGTTCTCTCTATAATCTCTCTCTTGTAAACGAGCTAGTGAATCAATTGAAGAATCGTTTATTTACTCGTTGTGTACCGAATCCGATAGCAATTATGTCTTAGCAAGATCATATACGTGTTTTACAAGTGGTATCAGAGCAGGTTTGCTCGTGATTTCTGGTCGATTTGGGTTTCTAGAGAGAGAAACAACTTTTTGGTAAGAAATTCAACAATTCTCATCAGTTTTACGTGCATACAATACAATACATTTTTTCCTTTGAGTTCTGCATTGATTACACGTCCTGAAAGTCGAAATTCTTGAAAATCAATCAAATTCTGGTTGGTACGGATCAAGAACAGTGTGGTACGCAGCTGGTACGCACAGCAATCTTCAACAAAGTTTTGGTACATGGAACTGGTCCGCAGGACAATCTTCATAGACTAGTTCATAGTAGTAACAGACTGGTTCCTGGCAGTTGGAATGTACCAGTTGGTCCGTTTAATATAGTTGGTACGTTAAAAGGTGGTCCGCTGGTGGTACGTTCGTTGTAATTCTGGTTCATCTTTGGTTCATGAAGATTGTTGGTACCTTGGGTTGAAGCTTGGTACGTAGATCGTTATTTTGGTTCGTTGGGTCAGATTTTGATTCTACAATCATGGATCCGTTTCAAGCTTTTGCAGCTATGTCTACGACCGTTCAAGCATTACTGAATTACGATAAAGAAATAGGAACTACAAACAAAGTTCCTAAATTGATGAAATTTGAAGATTTCCATAATTGGAAAACTCGTTACGAGTCATACATTGGGGTGACGGATGTAACAATATGGACTCCAATGCTGGATGGTTACCAAGTTCCAAAGTTCACAACTGGTGAATTTGCTGGTCAAATCAAGCCGTATAACAAGATGAATGATGCGGAGAAAGAAGCTTTTAAGCTGGAAAATAAAGCCTATTCAAACTTATCAATGGGTTTACCAAAAGATATCCTGCATCAGTTTAAAATGCATACAACATCAAAAGCGTTATGGGATGCATTGTGTCACAGATATGTAGGCAATGCTCAATACAAGAAAAGTAAGAAAAAGTTGTTGTTGAAGGAATTTGATAATTTTTGTCATGTTCCAAATGAAACCATAAATGATCTCATTTCAAGATTATCACATTTGGTGAGTGAACTTGACACAGTTGGGGTGAGTAAAGAAGTAGGTGAATTAAAGGAAAAGTTGTTAGATGCTCTACCTGCATCATGGGAAGGATATATTTTGTTGTTGACACATGATAAGGTATTTGATGATATTACCTATGATGATTTAACAAGAAACTTGCTAGCTCGGGAGTTAGATATGAAGCGAGTTAAAACTCTACCAGCTCAAGTTTAAAATCCAGATGTGTATTTTGGTGAGAATGCGTCAACTATGCATGCAAAAGCAAAAGCTAACTCAAATCCACCGACGACTGCATTTTATGTGGAAAATACTTCAAGTGGACATGCAAATATGTCTCGGGGTTCTTCAAGTGAAAGTTTTACTCACAAAGCTGCGGTTACATACCCAGTTTACTCAAGTCAATCTACTCCAACATCAAATCAGAATGCATTTTCAGCTAAGATCACAAATGAGTTTATGGCACTATTTTCAGCAATGCTTTCTTCATATGATGGGGTAGTAGGAGGAAAATTGACCAGTGCTGAGTTGACAGATGAAGATTATGAACAAATCGACCCTGATGACTTAGAATTGATGGATATCAATTGGTCGATGGCTATGCTTGTCAGAAGAGGCAAAAATTTTTGCAAAGAACAGGTCGTAAAGATCTCAATCCTGAAGGCAAACTCAGATTTGATAAATCTAACGTTCGGTGCTATAATTGTCAAAATTATGGTCACTTTGCTAAAGAATGCAACAAGGCAAAGAAACAGGAAACTTCAAAATTATATCAAAAGTATGCTGCTCAAAGTAACAAAGCATCGGGAAGTAATTCAAATGCAAATGCTAGTGGGTCAAACTCAGATACTAAAGCTTTGGTCTCACAAACTGGTGACAGTTATGATTGGGCTGATGATTTTCCCGATGAATCTGCATTTTTATGCACTGATGAAAGAAATGTGACAGTTGAGGATGATCATAATCTTCCTGGTGAAGATTTCTTTGCTGAAGTCCAACAAGCTTTTATGGCCGACATTCAGGTAGATTCTAAAATCTGTGATTTTTGCATGACATCTGCTAACCAAATGAAAGAACTTTCTGATGAGAAAGGCATGTATTATGATAAATACATGTTAGCAGAAGAAAATGTCAAAATTTACAAACAAAGGTGGGAGGCCGTTAATGCTAAACTTAAAAGTGAGCATGCCTTGATTATGAGCACAAAAATAGAAGTAAATAACAAAACTGAAGATTATATTTTTTGTGAGAAAAAGCTTGCAGAAGCAAATGCTAAAATTTCTGATTTACAAATTGAAATCTTGGATATTCAAAGACAACTTGAAAATTTCAGAAATTCATCTTCCTTTGCAAGTTTTCTTTGCAAAGATGAAAATTTGAAAGAGGTGCTCAAAGAATCAGGTTGTACTTCAGTTCCTCCACCTATTGTTCATGGTCTAGGACCAAATGAATCTGAGATCAAACCAGCTGTTGTGTTTGATTATTCTATGTTTATCGAGGGATCATCTGATAAGTCCAAGGGCACTCATAAGAGAAAGCTTGTAAAAAATGTGACCAAATCTGTCAATGAGGTTTCCAAATAGTCTGAATCTCATGAGTCGGTGGTTGAAAAACCTAAATGTGTAACTCTTACACCTTTAGAGGTTGCTCAGAAAATCATTGAAACAGAAAAAACAATGAAAGATTTTGAAAACACAAATATTGCAAAAGGTCGTGATTTGTATTTTGAACGTGATTCTGTAACTGTGAGCAACACAACCACACCTGATGTTAACTCAATACCGGTGCCTCCGCCGAGATCGGCACAATTCAATGGCATCGGGTTTGGACACTCTGATGAAGTTTCTAAGGTCAATCAAAAGAAACCTCAGAAAGTTCAACAGCATAATAAGAAAGATGTCACATCTGAGAAGTCTGCTGAAAAACTGAAAGGTAAAACTGAGATTGGTGAATCTTCTCAGAAAGTGAGATTGTATTGTCTCAAAGGTAGTGATACCATATTCTCAGATGAGACATTTCCGTTATGTTGTGTTGACTCAAAAAGAGTTGCAAAAGTGTTCTATGCTGATTCAGAAGAAAAAAATGTGTCTGATCATGAACCTGTGGCAAAAGGTTCATTGTTGAAACTTAGAACTAGTCCCGATGATCAGATTTCTCACACTCCAAAAGATCAAAAGGTGTCATCAAAATCAAAAACTTCAAAATATTCACCTAAGAGTTTTTATAATTCTGATGGTCAATTTTCTGCTAAAACAAACAGTTTTGATTATGAATCTTATGGATTCTATGAGGATTATGATTTCTATGATGACTTTGGTCATTATGAACAAAATTTTGGAAATTTTGAGGAAATAAAAAACAACCGTGTCAAACCCAATGGGTATTCTGATCATTGTGGATTTGATGATTATGGTTTTTACAATCAATTTGGATATGTTAGTCCATTGTTTAAACCTCTTCCAAAGCACAAATCTCGACGATTTAGTGCTAAGGCACCTAGGAGAGTGGTTAGACAAATGACTGATGATAACACCTCAACTGATTCAGGAGGTCGTGTTCCTACGGTTTTTGTTGATCGTAGGAGGTGTTATCATTGTTACCAAAAGGGTCATCTAAGAAATAGATGTCCGGTTTTGGCTAAGAAACGAGCTTCCGCTGTTAGTATTGAAAAATCTGAAAAAGTTTCTAAGCCAAAACAGACAGATGAAAAGATGCTCACAAAACAATTTTTCAAAAGAGAAAAAAATTTCAAAAATCGACAATCATTTGGATGTTCATCTTCAAGTGATGTTACCACGGATTCATCTACTACTGGGTTAAGGCAAGAGTGGCTGCCTAAATTGACTTCAAAAGCCACTGAGGACTTTTCTGAAGACACCGGTCGACCCAAAGCTGAAAGCTTGGGTCTAGATGCTCAGTAATTATTTGCTAAAATGTGCAGGGTGCTCGAAAGCCAGCTGTCAACAACTTCTAGGTTGTTGATAGTGGAGCATCCAGGCACATGACGGGTAATATTTCCTTGCATTCCGACGTCAAACCAATTCAAGGAGGAAATGTTACTTTCGCTGGCAATAAAGGTGGTAGAATTACTGGTGAAGGAAAGATGGGTAACGAGAAGATTTCATTTGAAAAAGTACAATTTGTATAAGAGTTGCAACACAACTTGCTGAGTGTATCTCAAATTTGTGATAAGCAGTATACGCTGCTTTCACAAGTTCTGAGTGGTTGATTCTGAAACCTGGTATTCAAATACCTGACGATTGGATCGTTATGCGAGCTCCTAGATTTTGTGATTTGTATGTGTTGAATATGAATCAGAATTCATCTGCGGTATCTGCTACGTGTTTTATTTCAAAGGCTACAGAAAAAGAATCCATTTTGTGGCATCGTTGCATGGGGTACATCAATTACCGGAAAATGAACTACTTGGTCAATCATAATCTGGTTGAAGGAGTTTCAAAGAATAGATTTTCTATTAATGATGTGCGTGTCTCTTGCAAGAAAGGTAAACAAAGGAAGAAGTCTCATCCGTCAAAGCGTTTGAATTCAATTGTAACTCCTTTGGAACTGCTTCATAATGGATCTGTTTGGTCCTGTGAATATTCGTAGTATTGAGGGAAGTTATTATTGTTTGGTTATTACGGATGATTTTTCTCGGTTTTCATGGGTGGTGTCTCTAGCTTCAAAGGATGAAACTCCAGAGTCAATTCGAAAACTATTATCCAAGTTTGAATCAATATATAAATTCAAAGTCTGTCGTATTCGTACTGATAATGGTACTAAATTCAGGAATGCTAAGATGACAGCTTTTTGTGATTCACTTGGGATTAAACAAGAATTCAGTGCGCCGTATTCCGCAAAAAAATGGAGTAGCAGAACGAAAGAATCGCACATTGATTGAAACGGCTCGAACTTTGCTGGCCGATGCACATTTACCGATAAAGTTTTGGTCTGAAGCAGTGCATACTGCATGCTATGTCCTCAATCGTGTGCTAATTGTTAAGCGATTTAACAAAACAAGTTATGAGTTACTTAAGGGTCGAAAGCCAAATTTAAACTTTTTGGAACCATTTGGGTGTTTATGCACAGTTCTCAAGGAAGGTGGGAAGTTTGCAGCTAAAGCTGTTGAAGGCGTTTTTGTTGGGTATCATCATCCAATGAAACATGTTTATTTTCCTTCTTCTAAGACCATTGAGAATCATGTGAATGTGGATTGTCAAAAACTGTCACACCCCGGTCAACGGATTCGGGTGTGAACGTGAATGGAATCATAGTCGATGATTCATTGAACAACTAATTATATTCAAACGTTATAATAAAACATCACATCATTTAGATTGTAGCGGAAAAGTGGTGAAAATGATAATGTCTTACATTTGAAAATAAGAAGTCTTAATTTATTAAATAAAGCATAAGATAGTTTATTTGGGATAGGTCAGGACTATGACTCCGGCGAAACAGGTCCGATAGTTGATGTTAAGCCCCATTTGCATGCCTTCGGTGATTGCTCATTTACCTGAGAAATCATGAGTTTGAAAACGGGTCAACATAATGTTGGTGAGGTTCACAGGTTTATGATTTATCATTCATAGGTTGTAAAACAGATTTCAGTATACTTAATATTACTTCGGTTTACCGTTGTGGATGTATGATCTCACCCGAACATCCCAAAATTCATAGATATATGATATATATATTAAATACGTGTTTATATTATAAATACGTAAGCTTGATTGATAAATATGGTAAGACTATATATTGGATAGGTTGCATGTGTTAGAAATATGCATTTAATAGCCAATGTGATGAATTGCGCATAAACGAATGTGTTAAACATGAGAGAAAGTAAAATATAAGATGAATAATGTGTTTATATGAATTGCATAATGATACATGAATCATTTGATGGATATATGTGTGTAAATACGTGTGCTAATAGCTAACGAAAACGTAAAAGGGCTAAAAGCATAATTATTGTAAAGATATAAACATATACAAGTATTATACGTGTTTATATTCATTATAAGTATTTTGAGACTTAGAAATTAGTAAAAATATATACTAATATGATTTATAACATAAAATGACAAGTGTTGTAAAGTTCGAAGGGCTAGAACATAATTTAGCAAATAATAAAGAAAATATATATAACTATATATATATGTTATTATACGAATCCCGAGCCTTAGAAACCTTAGAAAATGTTAGAAATATGTCCTTATAATGTTTTGGTACATAAAATGATAAAAGGTTGAAAGTATAGGGGGCTAGAATGCACCAAACCAAACCACAAGGACCAAAAGAGTAAAATACAAAAATCTGGCCTGTCAACCAGTGGCTCGCGTATCGCGAGCCACACCTACCTGTCCCGCGCGATACGCGACCTAGCCACCTGTGCAGAATCGAGTTTTAGGTCAAAAAATGGCCACGTTCTTGAACTTGCAGAGCAAGATTGGCTCGATTCGTGGCAGATTTCGGTTGTTAGTCACTAGGCAACGTGTTAGGACCTTAAGGCGTCCCTAATGGCTATATATAGCAGCTTCAAATCAACCAAACAACCCATAAATTCATCAAATCATCATCTAAAAACCCTAGTTCGTCCCAGCCCCTTCTTATTCGAAATTCTCCCAAACGACGAAGAGTTTGAAGCTGAGATTCTGCAGTTCTTCATTTATTGGTAAGATCTAAAATAACCTCTTTCAGTTTTGGTTAAATCGATTTCTAAGTATGATTTCTAGAAATGATGTTAAAATTAGGGTTCTTGAGCTTGTTTTGATAAAATCGGGTGATCGGGTGGGAATTAAGGTCTGAATTTTTGTAGGTAATCATAAAATGATGTATTTTAAGAAAGCCCTAAGTTTATTTCACAATTGGAAAAGTTTTGGTAATAGTTTTATTAACGGGTCAAAATTAGGGTTTTCATAACGTTACTCTGCCCAAATTGACTAAACGATGTTGAACTAAGCTTAGATCTTTTAAAGGATATTATAAAATGTTATAATGAACAACACCCTAAGTTGGTTTGAATTAAAAATGAGTTTTGATAATAAAACGAGAAATTCATGAAATTAGGGTTTCTAAATATGAATAATTAATCTAAAATAATCCGGAGGGTATGGGGACTTAGTTTTTGGTCTTATAACATGTTTATATATATAATGAGTATATATGAAGTTTAAAATGAATAAATAATAAAGTATTAAAGATACCGAGTTAATCGGATATTAGAGGTTCGCGCGGACCGGAAGGGTAGGCACCTGTACACTGGGGTTTCTGGCAATAGCGGGGGTGTCGCCATCCCATCTGGGCAATGGCATCCCAACACTGGGCGATCCCGGAGTGAGTGTCTACTTATAGGAATGCGCGTCTTCATAATTATCAATAAAAAAGGTTATTATGCCTATAAGGGCATTTTGGTCATTTTGACCTTAAAAGAGATGAACCCTAATAAAGTATTATTAGGATAATAGGATATAGGTATTATTTATAATGACTTTGCATTAACGCAATCCGATACGCGATTAGGTTAATTGTGGACCATAACGGAGGTTCTGTCTGAATAACTGATTAAAGATATCAGGTGAGTTCTATGAGCCCACTCTTTAAATGTTTTAAATATTTTAAATGTTTTTCGGGCTAGTATACATACAATACTTGTGAACATATATTCAAGATAATTGTGACTTGATATATACGTGTTATATGATGAAATTGTTATTAAATTGCTTATACGTGTTATGCAATTATGTTGATTATAATGTGATGTGTATATACTTGCTTTGAAATTAAGTAGCCAAGTGACTAGGGAGTTGTTAGTAAACGTTTAGTGAATATGTATGATTATATGAGAACAGCTGGTGCATTTGCTTGTATTAATATGTGGTGGATACGCCGATGGTACATCCTATATATATACATAGTAATATAAGTTACCCGGTATATCGAAAGTGTGGAGGATACGCCGCTGGTACATCCTGTATACATACACCTAGGTAAATTGGGGGATTTCTATTTGTTGCAGTATATGAATGACTTATCACTGTTTAATAAGAAACCTAAAGCATCTGGTTATTTAACTAGGAGTAGGTAGTATATACGATCGGATAATGAGTCATTAAGATGAGAAAATGACCTAATAGAGATAAAGCATGAGTTGCTACTAGAACCTAATAGAGTTGAAGCATGAGTTGCTAATATGACTTATTAGAGTTAGAGCATGTTTTGCTACTGAAGACGAAGGGTCGCTGCTTCCCCATAGTGGTGGCTTAGGGAACCGTGTACGGACGGAGCGGCAGTCGGACATCGCAAAAGCTATCTTACGAAAAAGGTAGGATGACGATTGCAGTGGCGGGCGAACCTTTCGAAGGAGATGAAGAATGAGGAGACGCTGCTTCCCCATAGTGGTGGCTTAGGGAACCGTGTACGGACGGAGCTGCATTGGGCCGTTGTAATAACTATCCTTCGAGATGGGACGGAGTGTGCAGTGGCGGGCGGACTCTTCATGGAGAACCAAATTAGTTGGTTGAATATAGTGACTTAGAAGTTTAGCCTAGGGTCATGGTTAAGATGATAAGATATATTATCATAGTACATACGTGTTAGAATTTATATGTGATTTATAAATGTGTGTTGTGAAAACCAGGTAAACACTTTAACGGTTTTGAACTAAACGATAGAACTCACCAGCGTAAGCTGACTTTTTAAAAGTATGTATGCTAGGTTCTGCAGAGACGTTTAGAAGTAAAGGCACGGATCTTGTGAGGACGGGATAATCGGGAAAGCTATCAAGGAAGGATTTCTGGCAAGCTGGCTTAGTTATAGATTTCGTATTCATAATTAGTTATAATTATGTACAATATCTCTCTTACTGTAGTACTTGGCTTATATAAATAAAAGTTTTAAATTTCCGCTGCTTAATATCTCTGTTGATACCTTGTGTTCATGAGTAAATCCGATTCGTGACCCCTCCTAGCGCCAAGTCTGGGAGCGGACGTCACAAGATTTCAAGATTTCTCCCCCAAAGTATAAAACAGTTAAAGGAAAAGGGGCCGTGAAACTCACTGAATCAGCAGACGAATGAATGAACTGTGAAGTAGCAGTAGCAAATAATGTCCTAATTTAAATAATTAAGACATTTGCATAAGGTCTATGATCAATTGAGTAACATAAGTCACCCAAATGATACCGGTCAAGTCTTGACGTTATTCCCGTTTGTATTCGTTTGGAAACCCGTTATTAGTATTTATCGTACAAATAAATACACGTTTTCAAGTTTATATTTATGTTAAAATAAATATAAAGAGAAGGCAACATTAATGATATGAAATCAATTATTGAACGTCTTGTTAAATAATTATTTATTTAGTTCAATTGATTTTTAAAGAAGTTGGTATGTTTTCCAACACGTTAAGTTATATTAAAACTTAATGGAAAGATGAGTTCATAATTATTGTCACAAATAATTATAGCATTCATTTAGACGATCTTTACAAGTCTTAGAGTTTCCCAAATAATTATTTGTTAAAAATAATTATTTTACTTGTCATGAAAATAGATAATGTGTTTAAATATTTATGTGTCACACCCCGTCCACAGCGGCTTTCCCGCGGGGTCATGACTTCATGGATCATCAACACAAGTGACATTGAACAACACTATATGAATTTGAAATGACATTTTTGTAATAAAATGTTATAACCATAAAGGTTACATATAAATTGTATAAATTTGCGGAAGCTAAGTGGAATGAAAACGTCTTGAAATATGACATGAACATAACATTGAATGTCCCAAAAGATGAACTCCTAGCATGATGACACTTGAATGCATGCCCAAAATTTCCTAATCCCAATAATCAGAAACCTGAGAAATACATGCTTAAAACGGTCAACAATAATGTTGGTGAGTTCACAGGTTTGTAACGTATATGTTTGGGAAAATGATTTTAAATGGACCACAATAACTACTTTTCATGACCTGTGCTGTACATGCACAACTAACCATCACTCTGAGTCACTGGAACCGACGCTCGACTGAATGTATGCCCCCGTGCAACATGTTATCACCGACATGAGCATGTAAATTAGGCCAATGATGTACCCGTTTTGGCCTACAACCAAAGTTAGCGCGACTAACGCGGGTAGGGTTTGTCCGGTCCGATAGTACTATCCATCATTACCTCGCTTGGTAACATAATTAACGGTCCAGTTATGAAGGGACTTAATGTGATATGTAAACGGTCTCAGGCATTCGGTGTGTATCATAAAAGTAAATTGTATCCAGATGAAAAAGTAATTGAAATGCATGTAATTCTCCCCCAAGGTAAACAATGTAAAAGGGGCCGTGAAACTCACCTGAAACTGTGAGTGATGAACTGTATGTAGCAATGAAATGTATGCCGACCTAGTGTGCCCTAAAACAGTTTTTAGACACCTATGGTCTCAGTATGTGAATATAAGTAAGTAGGTGATGTAACCTTTCACCCAACACTACTCGGGTTGCATGTGATTTGTAAAACGTTTGGTGACGACACATTGGTGATTTGTATACGTGTATCAAAATATGAATATATTTAAGACACTCAAAAAAATATATAAACCATATTTCCTATGGATAGCCTTGTAATATTTGTAATCATAATGTTGATTTTCGGGGTTCAGATCAAATAACCCTTTGACCTGACTCGACTTGTCTTACGTCGTGTACTGAAATAAATATATTTAACATATTTGTACTTATGTATTTTCCAAGAGTTAGCCAAATACCCCAAAAATATCACATTTGAATATTATAACTCTAAAAATACATTTTTCGCGTTTGGTGTCGGTTTTAGAAACCAAATATCATTTTTGTGGCGGTTGACATTACTTAACCCAATAAGTTGTGAAAACGACGTTTAACACCGTTTGGGCTCGTTAGGGGCTAAATTGGATCCATTAGGCCCAATAACCGACATAAGGCCCAATAGTGTAATTCGAAGTCCAAAATAGGTTCCTTAAGGCCCAATACCTTTACTTAAGCCCAAAACACATTTTATTTACCCAAAACTAATTTAGGTAAATTTTTATAAAGTGTTTAGTGTATAATAATATAAAGCCATGTATATATATGTACACGAAAAGAAATACTATTTTTCATTTAAAACACCCGACTAACTTATATAATTTCAAATTTACCCAAGTTAACAATTTCAAACCAAATAATGTCAACCAACACTTATATGTATTTTGTAACATAATTTTATAAAAAAACATTTTACTAAGTTCCACCAATTATCATAACTATTGTTTTATCAAGTTTCCAAATATCGCAAGATATCAAACTATGTTATGAACTTCGTGTAACCCGACAAGTCAACAAAAGTCAAACTAACCGTTTCGACTTGTTTAACCAAATTTTCATATTCTAAATGTTTCACTAACATATTAAAATATTATTTGTAATATCCAAACACATATTATAACAACATATCACCAACTTAAACCATTTGAACCATTGTTTATGTTTTTCATCAACTTGTCTTAAAACCGGTTTTTCATGAAATAAAACCTTATGTTTTTAGCAACCACAAGTGTGTGTAGTGTGTATGGTTCATTAAGATGTTTTATATAAAATATAAATATTCGAGTTAAATGAGCATGAAAAACATGAAGAAAAAGAGGGTTTTCTCACATAAATGAGCGACGAGAAGGTAGGAGGAACCAACGGGACTTGACCACCGCTTGAGACACCTGACAATAGGCTTGAATATGGCTTGTTAATGCTTGAAAACGTTCAGGTTTGCAGCTGGTCCGAAACAGTGAACAAAACAACATGAAAAGTGAGCTTTTCGGTGTCGAAACGGGTCCGAACGGGGGTTTTCGGGGCTGTTTTGTAACTGAAACGAAGAGGGATCAAAAGGTGAGTTATATACCTACAAAAAGAGTGTTCGGGGCTGATATTTAGGCAGAAAAGGCAGCTGATTCGCTGCTGCGATCTGGGTCAGAAACTGGGTCAAAATAATGGGTTTTTTCTTATGATTTTATGTGCGAAACAGTGTGGTTCTTTCAGCTGCTATTTGGGGCGTGAACCAGCAGAGTTTGAGGGGTGTTTTAAGTCCAAGAGTGAGTGCAGAGAAGGCTTGAATGTTGCTGTTCAAAACAGTGAACAAAACAGGCAAACAAGTGGATATTCGGGTGTTTTTGGGGGCTGGAAATCGCAACAGGTTTAGGGGCTGAAGGGAGTGGGTTTCATGCTTAAAAATGAAGGTCATGGGGCTGTTTTTACAGCCACGATTTTGGGGGTTGGAGATGCTGTGAATGACCCGCAAAGATGGAGCCATTTGTGAGTTTCGGTGTGATTTTATGTGTGGGAACAAGAAGGTTTTTGTTGCTGTGTTATGGGGTCGATAACATAGAAGAATATGGTGGGTTTCGTGTGATGTTTGGTTAGTAACCGAAGGTATAAGGGGCTGCTGTGATTTAAGGGAATTGAGAGTAGATTTCAGGTTGTAGGGGATGTCTTCACGTGGTTCCCTTTTATCCTAAAATCGGAGATGAGAGAGGGTATGTTGGAGCCGAGACTTGCAAGAAAAGTGGTGAGTTTTTGTGTAAGTTTTAATTATGGCAAGCATCATACATGCTTTATGATTAGACCTTTCTTTAATCCCTTATGGGATAGGGGTTGATCTTCACGTGATGGTATGGTATGCATGGCATGTCATAACCTACATGCTTTCTTGTTAAGCAAAGAAGGCAATAGGAAAAGGTGAATGAAGACTTGCCAAAATTGAAGGACTTTGGTCGCAGTTTGAAAATGAGCGGGAAGGAACAAAAAGAAAAAGAAACCACATAGGATGGTTGATTAGCTTGGTGAAGTGTAAAAGTAGGGATAATGGGATAAGTGGTTGTTTCGGGTATACTCTTTTTATTAAAACCATTTTAATAAAAATAGTGTTTGATATTAAATGGTTCATTGGTGATAGTTGTGTATGTTTAGACTCGATTAAATAATAATACTAACGAAATGTTCGCGTTGGAATAAGTACATAACGTAAATATATTTTAATTACCAAAATATATTAATAGGCATTGAAATATTTATAGTAATATTTATTTAACCTATTATGAAAACCTCACCAACGTTCGTGTGTGTCGGTTAGACCGCATGTGTGACCCGGTAATTTACTAAACTACTGATGCATGACATTGATGTAATGGATATGTTATGTCGTGCAAAACATTAATTTATGCGAATCAATGCCTATGGAATATGTAATGCATGTACATTGGATATATCGGGAGTGGGCATGACCTGGAATTCCGACGGTTGTCACATACTCCCCCTGTTGAAAAGAATTTCGTCCCGAAATTCAACCTGCGTCAATTGTTGTAAGTGTAGTCTCGGATAACTATGGATACCTGCACCTCATCTAATCCTTCTGTACCCAAGCAAACTCTAGTCCTCGGATCGAGTTCTAATGTAGGAATGCGGTTCTGTATCATTCTTCTGAATTTGCGACCCACGGTTCCCATAGGTTCCACCGCGAAATGAAATAGACATGCCATCAATAGTAGTCTGTAGTATTACAAAACGCCTTTAGCCTAGCTGGGGTGTTCATCATGATAGGCATTCCAATGGATGGAATTCTAAATTTTGGAGTTCAGACCAAGTATGATTACTCACACAATAGGGCTTACCAGGATTCGCATGCACTGCAAATTACAATTATGTGTGCACCCATAATAGCGATTTGCCTTGCATGGTCACCCTAATGTTTTCCTATTTTGAGTTCTCAGTTCTTTTCGATGTGTGTGATGAGTGATTCATCCGATACACACTCCTTTAGGTTTCACGAGTAGGAAGTGTCATGAATACCACTAAGTTCCTATGGTGCTAACTAGACTTCATAAGCTACCAGACCAATCCTAGCAAGGATTTCAAAAGGTCAAATATAACTCGGCCTTAGCTTTCCCCGCTTGTCAAAACGAATATTTCCTTTCCAGGGAGAGACCTGGAGCATAACCTTGTCTCCCACTTGAAATCTAACGTTTGCGTCTGCTTTGAATCTGTCTCATCTCTCTGTAGTCTCATGAATGATTCCTAGACCAGTGGGTTGGCTATTCCCCAACCACTGGCCAACAAATCGGTGATTGGCACTTCTTCCCATAAAGTGCCTCGAATGGTGCACCCTTTATACTCGTGTGAAAGCTATAATTGTAGGAAAATTTAGCCAACGATAAGGAAACATCTAACGGTTACCGAAATCAATCGCCCAAGCCCTGAGCATATCCTCGAGCATCTAAATGGTCCTTTCGCTCTGACCGTCAGTCTGAGGATGGTAGGTTGTACTCATATCCACGCATGTACCCAACGCCTTTTGCAATGATTACCAAAATCGAGAAGTGGATGAGTTGTCGCGGTCATAGATGATAGAGAGTGGTACTAAATGCCTTAAGACAACCTCCTTGTAATATTTTTTTTTTAGTCAACTTTTCCATCTTAATGGTTTCCTTAATTGATAAGAAATGCGCGGACTTCGTCAACCGATTGACAATTACCCAAATCGTGTCGCATCCACTAGTTGTCTTGGGCAATTTCGTTATGAAATCCATGGAGTTATGTCCTCACTTCTACTACGGGATCTCCGGCTGATGTAGTAATCCTAACGGCTTATGGTATTCGACCTTGACTTTTGAACATGTCAGCCACTTGTTAACATAGGTGGCAATGTCAGCTTTCATGTTAGCCACCAATAGTGTTCCTTGAGATCTTAGCACATCTTGTCTAATTCTGGGTGAGTCGAGTACTTGGACTTGTGCGCTTCTTTCAATACCTAGATCCCTTAGATTCCCAAAGCTCGGCACCCAAATCCGATTCATGAAGTGGCATATCATCTTGTTTGATTTCAAATTGCTTGTCTATACCCCGCAAGGATTTGTCTTTCAGGTTCCTTGTGTACTTCCCGCTAGGCCTAACGAATGTAGGTTGTAGGGTCTGTCTGAATGGTCATTCTCAGAGTCTGTACTCTTAGTGTCTTGGTTCTCTCCTTTCGGCTCAAGGCTTCTCCAGTACGTTTTCCTTACCAAGATGAGATCTGATTTCACAGTCATAATTGTTTATTAACTCGACCCATCTGTGTTGTATCATGTTAAGCCCCTTCTGATCGAACACATGTTGGAGGCTCCCGTGATCAGTGAAAATAGTACACTTACTACCATATAAGTAGTGCCCTCTGGATCTTGAGTGCAAAAACTACAGCTCCCAGCCCAAAATCATGGGTGGTGTAGTTCTTCTCAACCACTTTTAACTATTGTGATGCATAAGCGATGACCTTGGTGTGCTGCATCAATACACACCGAAGTCTCTGTTGAGGCGCGTCACAATAAACCACGAATCCATTTGTCCCCTCAGGTGGGGATAGAATGTGTGCACTGCACAACTCCTGCTTCAGTAGTTGAAAAGTTGTTTCTTGTTTATCTTCCCAGTCAAACTCCTTATCCTTCTAGGTAAAAGCTGTTAATGGTTGGCTATTTTGAAAACTTCTTAATAAATCGGATATAGTAACCAGTCAACCCAAAAATTTTCGGTACTGGTGCTTCCTAGTTCTTGATTGCTCCAGTCTTGGATGACTCCACGTGAATACCTTGCTCATTGATCACGTGAACCAAAAACTGTACTTCACGAATCCAGAATTCGTACTTTGACTTGCACACTCTGTCCATGAGGTCCATGAACACGGTTGGTGCATTGGTTAGCCCAAATCGTATGACCATGAATTCGTAATGACCATCACGAGTCCAGAAGGCGGTCTTGGGAAGGTCATCCTCTTGAATTCGAAACTGATGATAACCCAGACGCAAGTCACTCTTCAGGTAAAAACTAGCTCCTTGTAGCTTGTACAAGTCATCGATCCTGGGCGGGGTACTGATCCTTAATGGTGAGTTTGTTCAACTCCCAATAATACGTGCACAAAAAAATCCATCCTTCTTATGAAAAAAGTTATGACCGGTGCTCCCCATGGTGAGGAACTCGGTTGAATGAAACCCTTGTCCAAGAGCTCTTGCAACTAGTTAGACAACTCCTGCGTTTCAAATGGTGCGAGTCTATATGGTGACCGCGCAGCCGTTATAGCTCCTGGAACCAAGTCAGTTCGAAACTTGACTTGTCTTAATGGCGGGAGACCGAGCAAGTTTTCAGGTAAGACTTCTGGATAGTCTCGGACGATCAGTATGTCTCCTAACTTCCTTTCCTCAACCTTCCTTTCTGCTACATGAGCCAAGATCACATGATACCCTTTTCGTAAATACATTCGGGCCTTCATGCATGAAATGATTTTAGCATTGAATTGCTCCTCCCTCTTTGTATCGAGAATGTTTCATTGTTTGCAAGTGGTATGTGAATGATGTTCTTCTGGTAAACAATCTTCGCTTGAATCTTTGATAACCAATCCATCCCAATCACTACGTCGAAGCTTCCAAGTGTTACTGGTAGTAAGTTGATGTTGTATGAATAGTGTGCTAGGTCTAGAATCCACCCTTGGAATATCTTATTAGTCTCAATCAGCTTACCATCGGCTAACCCCATCATGATGTTCGATTCCTAATGTGTCTCTACGTTCCCCACTACATATTCCCTCCAGCGAGCTATATCCTCATTTGCATTCTGATTTGGGAAAATCTCTGCAGAAATGCCTCGCCTACCCACATTCATATCCGGTGTTGGTAGTGGTGGTTATTGGTGTTGTAACCATTATTGAACAAGAGGCCTGAGCACTGTGACTGATCTTCTGACACTTCTAGCACCTGGCACTTCACATGCCTCGTTGTGATGGAGACTGCATTTCTTGCATGTTGACAGGGAACCAGTGTATACGCTCCCTTGGTTCCTCTTGTTGTTCAGATTGTGTTGCAACAAATCACTCATAATTTTAGGTGCCTTCTGGGTCCGAGATGATTGACTCCTGACTTGATATCCTCTCTTCCCTTGTTGTCTTACTTCACAAATGTACTTTTCATGTCCATTATGTCACGAGGCACACTTTGATCGGCAAGGTGATGCGAAGGACTAATGAAACTCTGAATTGTACTGGGTTCTGCTGATGTAACTATACCTTGAATTTGGGTGCCACTTCCCAAGATGTACCATTCAATCTTCCTGTATTCTGGTGCCACATTGGTTGAACACAACCTGCAGAGTTCATGGAATCGGTTGGAGTAACCGACCACGTCAGCGTCCCTTATCAGAAGATTCCAGAACTCATGCCTAAGCTACTATTGTTTGTTACGGGAACAATATCCCGCCCTTAGCATTGAATCACCCATCGCCTTGCCGAATTGGTGATGCATTGAACATAGCTCCTAGTCGTTACGATGACGAACCTCCTTAACCGTTAGTTGACCTATGTTACAGCTAGGTTGATGGTGATCCGTGACCTCCACGGCCTAATCATGGAGATCCTCAACATCGGTTTAAATGAAATGGAGTGTATGATCATGAGAGGCATAGCGTGCCACCAGCACGGGCACAGAATGCTCAGCAAAGGTGCCAATCAGTGATAATGGTAAAGTGACACGGCATGACTCACCCTCCTTGGTAGTCGAGGGTATTCTCTCTCTATGCTCCCATTTTCGCTAAGTGTCGGCATGCCTCTTGTCGGGTAGTGAAGATGTCATTGTTCTGAAGCTCTCCTCCAAAGATAAGGAGTATTTGTAATGTAAAATGGCGGGAGTGGACTCCTCATAGTGGTTGCCCTTGGCTGTAATGTCGTCAACGCCCTCCTCGACGTTAGTCTCGTAAGTCAAATCAGATGTAGGTGACGTACTTGTGACAAGGTATATTGTATATCCAATGACCTAAGTATGTAAATGTGTGTAATGATATGAAATGTAGTGGCTATGAACTACAGCTATAGTCTAGGCCCACTAATGCAACCTAGTTCGCTATAACTGTGGCTCTGATACCAATCTGTCACACCCCGTCCACAGCGGCTTTCCCGCGGGGTCATGACTTCATGGATCATCAACACAAGTGACATTGAACAACACTATATGAATTTGAAATGACATTTTTGTAATAAAATGTTATAACCATAAAGGTTACATATAAATTGTATAAATTTGCGGAAGCTAAGTGGAATGAAAACGTCTTGAAATATGACATGAACATAACATTGAATGTCCCAAAAGATGAACTCCTAGCATGATGACACTTGAATGCATGCCCAAAATTTCCTAATCCCAATAATCAGAAACCTGAGAAATACATGCTTAAAACGGTCAACAATAATGTTGGTGAGTTCACAGGTTTGTAACGTATATGTTTGGGAAAATGATTTTAAATGGACCACAATAACTACTTTTCATGACCTGTGCTGTACATGCACAACTAACCATCACTCTGAGTCACTGGAACCGACGCTCGACTGAATGTATGCCCCCGTGCAACATGTTATCACCGACATGAGCATGTAAATTAGGCCAATGATGTACCCGTTTTGGCCTACAACCAAAGTTAGCGCGACTAACGCGGGTAGGGTTTGTCCGGTCCGATAGTACTATCCATCATTACCTCGCTTGGTAACATAATTAACGGTCCAGTTATGAAGGGACTTAATGTGATATGTAAACGGTCTCAGGCATTCGGTGTGTATCATAAAAGTAAATTGTATCCAGATGAAAAAGTAATTGAAATGCATGTAATTCTCCCCCAAGGTAAACAATGTAAAAGGGGCCGTGAAACTCACCTGAAACTGTGAGTGATGAACTGTATGTAGCAATGAAATGTATGCCGACCTAGTGTGCCCTAAAACAGTTTTTAGACACCTACGGTCTCAGTATGTGAATATAAGTAAGTAGGTGATGTAACCTTTCACCCAACACTACTCGGGTTGCATGTGATTTGTAAAACGTTTGGTGACGACACATTGGTGATTTGTATACGTGTATCGAAATATGAATATATTTAAGACACTCAAAAAAATATATAAACCATATTTCCTATGGATAGCCTTGTAATATTTGTAATCATAATGTTGATTTTCGGGGTTCAGATCAAATAACCCTTTGACCTGACTCGACTTGTCTTACGTCGTGTACTGAAATAAATATATTTAACATATTTGTACTTATGTATTTTCCAAGAGTTAGCCAAATACCCCAAAAATATCACATTTGAATATTATAACTCTAAAAATACATTTTTCGCGTTTGGTGTCGGTTTTAGAAACCAAATATCATTTTTGTGGCGGTTGACATTACTTAACCCAATAAGTTGTGAAAACGACGTTTAACACCGTTTGGGCTCGTTAGGGGCTAAATTGGATCCATTAGGCCCAATAACCGACATAAGGCCCAATAGTGTAATTCGAAGTCCAAAATAGGTTCCTTAAGGCCCAATACCTTTACTTAAGCCCAAAACACATTTTATTTACCCAAAACTAATTTAGGTAAATTTTTATAAAGTGTTTAGTGTATAATAATATAAAGCCATGTATATATATGTACACGAAAAGAAATACTAATTTTCATTTAAAACACCCGACTAACTTATATAATTTCAAATTTACCCAAGTTAACAATTTCAAACCAAATAATGTCAACCAACACTTATATGTATTTTGTAACATAATTTTATAAAAAAACATTTTACTAAGTTCCACCAATTATCATAACTATTGTTTTATCAAG
Organism: Deinandra increscens subsp. villosa; assembly: GCA_039602395.1. Taxonomy (NCBI): domain Eukaryota; kingdom Viridiplantae; phylum Streptophyta; class Magnoliopsida; order Asterales; family Asteraceae; genus Deinandra; species Deinandra increscens. Next base: position 42,048,101 of record JBCNJP010000003.1, on the reverse strand, counting down.
TTTCCAAATATCGCAAGATATCAAACTATGTTATGAACTTCGTGTAACCCGACAAGTCAACAAAAGTCAAACTAACCGTTTCGACTTGTTTAACCAAATTTTCATATTCTAAATGTTTCACTAACATATTAAAATATTATTTGTAATATCCAAACACATATTATAACAACATATCACCAACTTAAACCATTTGAACCATTGTTTATGTTTTTCATCAACTTGTCTTAAAACCGGTTTTTCATGAAATAAAACCTTATGTTTTTAGCAACCACAAGTGTGTGTAGTGTGTATGGTTCATTAAGATGTTTTATATAAAATATAAATATTCGAGTTAAATGAGCATGAAAAACATGAAGAAAAAGAGGGTTTTCTCACATAAATGAGCGACGGGAAGGTAGGAGGAACCAACGGGACTTGACCACCGCTTGAGACACCTGACAATAGGCTTGAATATGGCTTGTTAATGCTTGAAAACGTGCAGGTTTGCAGCTGGTCCGAAACAGTGAACAAAACAACATGAAAAGTGAGCTTTTCGGTGTCGAAACGGGTCCGAACGGGGGTTTTCGGGGCTGTTTTGTAACTGAAACGAAGAGGGATCAAAAGGTGAGTTATATACCTACAAAAAGAGTGTTCGGGGCTGATATTTAGGCAGAAAAGGCAGCTGATTCGCTGCTGCGATCTGGGTCAGAAACTGGGTCAAAATAATGGGTTTTTCTTATGATTTTATGTGCGAAACAGTGTGGTTCTTTCAGCTGCTATTTGGGGCGTGAACCAGCAGAGTTTGAGGGGTGTTTTAAGTCCAAGAGTGAGTGCAGAGAAGGCTTGAATGTTGCTGTTCAAAACAGTGAACAAAACAGGCAAACAAGTGGATATTCGGGTGTTTTTGGGGGCTGGAAATCGCAACAGGTTTAGGGGCTGAAGGGAGTGGGTTTCATGCTTAAAAATGAAGGTCATGGGGCTGTTTTTACAGCCACGATTTTGGGGGTTGGAGCTGCTGTGAATGACCCGCAAAGATGGAGCCATTTGTGAGTTTCGGTGTGATTTTATGTGTGGGAACAAGAAGGTTTTTGTTGCTGTGTTATGGGGTCGATAACATAGAAGAATATGGTGGGTTTCGTGTGATGTTTGGTTAGTAACCGAAGGTATAAGGGGCTGCTGTGATTTAAGGGAATTGAGAGTAGATTTCAGGTTGTAGGGGATGTCTTCACGTGGTTCCCTTTTATCCTAAAATTGGAGATGAGAGAGGGTATGTTGGAGCCGAGACTTGCAAGAAAAGTGGTGAGTTTTTGTGTAAGTTTTAATTATGGCAAGCATCATACATGCTTTATGATTAGACCTTTCTTTAATCCCTTATGGGATAGGGGTTGATCTTCACGTGATGGTATGGTATGCATGGCATGTCATAACCTACATGCTTTCTTGTTAAGCAAAGAAGGCAATAGGAAAAGGTGAATGAAGACTTGCCAAAATTGAAGGACTTTGGTCGCAGTTTGAAAATGAGCGGGAAGGAACAAAAAGAAAAAGAAACCACATAGGATGGTTGATTAGCTTGGTGAAGTGTAAAAGTAGGGATAATGGGATAAGTGGTTGTTTCGGGTATACTCTTTTTATTAAAACCATTTTAATAAAAATAGTGTTTGATATTAAATGGTTCATTGGTGATAGTTGTGTATGTTTAGACTCGATTAAATAATAATACTAACGAAATGTTCGCGTTGGAATAAGTACATAACGTAAATATATTTTAATTACCAAAATATATTAATAGGCATTGAAATATTTATAGTAATATTTATTTAACCTATTATGAAAACCTCACCAACGTTCGTGTGTGTCGGTTAGACCGCATGTGTGACCCGGTAATTTACTAAACTACTGATGCATGACATTGATGTAATGGATATGTTATGTCGTGCAAAACATTAATTTATGCGAATCAATGCCTATGGAATATGTAATGCATGTACATTGGATATATCGGGAGTGGGCATGACCTGGAATTCCGACGGTTGTCACATTATGAAATATTTATTCTAATTTAAAACGTCACGAGAAATGTATGATTTTAAAACATCACTTGGACTTATAGATTTTTCCTTTAAACGTTTTATAAAACGATCCATGTCTTCAAATGAATTTACGTATCCCGACGTTATCGCGTATATCGCCGTATTGGTCCCGGTTTTATTACTACGCAACGTCATTATGTCTAGATCGTTTTGAGTTATCAAAATGATCATAAAATTTATTAAGTCTCCCAACATGTAAGACTTGTCTATATTTTTATAAAAATCATTTATTTTTATAAAAATCCACATTTTAAAGACAAACGTTAGATCTTCTTGCCTTTTTATAGAGTTTTTAAGAAATCTTAAATTTATGATAAGTCCAAGTGTTTTAATCATTTGACATAAATGATCTTTTTATCATTTTTGGATTAGGTTTTATAAAATAATTCATGAAAAGAAATTGTCATCTTTTATTTCTTTTAACCAACCCAAGCCATTAAATAATCATGTGACATGATTATTTATACTTTTCCATTTATTAACATTTTGTTAAGATTATAAGTCTATTAACATATTTGATTGTTCATATCTACTAACACTTAGTGTTAGGACCATTTTATCAAGTTAATATGTAATGTAAACATATCTACTAACACATTTAGTGTTAGGACCAAGTTAGTGAAATTAATAACGATCTACTAACACATAGTGTTAGGACAATATTAAATAAATGACGATCTACTAACACATAGTGTTAGGACAAAATTAAATATAAACATAAGTGCATGAAAGTAAACATAATGATCTAGGTGCACTTGTATACTTTCGTTTGATTTCTACAAGTGTTTCACCCCATCTACTTGGCTCTTTTAAGTTCATAGAACACCAAGTAAATGTTTAAGATCTAAGAAAAGAATGGAGGTTAAAGAAGAGTTAGATGATTAAATAAAATGTAGTGTTTTAATGGTTGTTGTCAAGACTTGGGGGTATGATTTGGGTGTTGAAAATGTAGAAAAGATGAGTTATAAAACTCACAAAAGAAAGAAGAAGAAACCGTGGAAGAAGGGGGTGGTTTCCGGCGGCTTTTGGTGGCGGCAAGGGGGCGGCGACTGGTGGCAGGCGGTGGCTGTTGTGGCGGCAGGGGAGGGGTTGTTGGCCGACCACAAGGGAAGAGGGAGGGAGAGTGGAGAGAGTTGTGTTGGGTGATGGTTTGGTGCAAGTGTTTGTGGTGAGGATGATCACTTATTTATAGTCCAAATTGTGTGTAATAACCCATGTACACTAGTTTTAACCATCTAGCCATGTCTTAATCTTGTATGCAAACCAAGCCTATATTTAGATGGGTTAGGGTAGCATTGTTGTCCATATTAACCACCACTTAATTTACTTGGCTAGTAACTTGTAGGAGAATTAGTTTATAAACATTGCAAGTATTTTATAAAGGTGGGATCTTTTATAAAATATGAAGGGTTTAGGAGTCTCCAAAAATCATAATTTTATAAAATATGGCTCAAGAAAAATTAACTACAAAGGTGGTGAAAGTTGTAGGTTGATGGACCAATTTTTATAAAAAGGCTAGTGGGCTAACTTTATAAAAAAAATTGTTGGGCTAAAAACCTAATTAAATAAAAGATTTGGAAGTGGGCCGAAGCCCATGCGCATCTCGGTTAAGGGGTTGGGCCGAAGCCCATGGGATGAATAGTGGGCCGGGCCGGTTTTCTGTTTGGGCCGCGAGAGAGAGAGAGAGAGAGACAGAGAAACCGGTTGGGCCGGTTCTCGAGTGGCTGCAAGGGGAAAGGGTTCGGGTTCGGCCCAAGGCCGTTGGGCCGCGGGTCGGGCCTCCGGGTTGGCTTGAACGATCGGTTAGTCGAGTCAGGTTACCAGGAAATGTTTCGGGCTTGCTTGGATCATTTTGGGCTTATTGGGCCTAGCCGGGCCCAGTAGGGTTAACGGTTATATCGTTTGGCTAAGTCTTGACAACGACAAGTATTGAATTTATTATTATTATTTTTTTTTGGTTTACACTTTACATAAACAGTTTTAGTTTGTTTGACATGATTTGTTTTTGTTTTCTCAAGTTGATCCGGTTCGGTACGCGTGAATGCAACGAAGACTGTTTCGTTTGTTTGCGTCAGTTTTAAGCTCGATTACCATGAGTGATTAGAATCCCAGTTGTTTCTAGTCACGTAATCGCTTAAAATGTTCCCATGTCGATGGTGAATACCCGTGACACATGTTTAAGAAATATATAAAAAGTACATTTTTATATTTGTTTTCTTATTGCAAAAATTCCATTAATTCCTTAATGGTCTTTAATGTTTATTGGGCGCATTTTCCAATACAAACGTGGGAATCAGTTTACGTCCGGTTTTTCATCAGTTACGTACAGTTGCCGGTTAGTAAACCATAGACAGGATAAGCACAAAAGGTCTAATCTAAAGTCAAAGTAAAGAGTGTTGACCTGACTTTTGGACGAGGTGTCACAAAAACATACTTTTATGCAATCCAAATCGGTTGATAGTCGGGCTTTTGATTACAAGTCTTTACTTGATTCTTTCACGGATGCAAAATCTGATTCTGATGAAGAAGATCCTGATGTGTTAGCTGCTTTGCTATACTCAATGAAGAGTTCAGGAACAGGAGCATGGATTCCTAAGCTTCCAAGTTCTTCTACGGTTGCTGCTTCATCTAGTCAGACAGTGTCTAGTTTAGAAACAATGAGTTCTTCTGAAGATGATGAAAGTACTTTTCATGAAGCTGAATCGACACTTGTTGATGATCAAATTCATTTGCCTAGTATAAGTTCTTATGTGCCAAATTCGTTACCAATTGGTGATTTATCAAGTTCAGAAGTAGCAGGGGCAAGTTTAAATAATCTGGAAGTTTCTGAGTCAACTACTCTTAGGATTCACAATATTCATCCTCACGAAAACATAATTGGAGATCCGTCTTCGGGAGTTCGTACACGACATGTCATTCAATGATAGTCAAATTATTACAATACCAAGAGAGTATACATCAATTAAGCTCTGGAGGAGGTTTGGACAGAACCTCCTCTCTCTCTAACACTCACAAAGAGTAATGACCAAACTTGAAGATGTTCAACACACCGAACCTATTTATAGGTTGACCAGTTGGCGAACCACTTTGGTCCGCCGTACCAATTGGTACGTGCGTACCAACTGGCACGCTAGTTGGTATGTTGATATCATTACATACATTTAATCCTAATGCATTCGCACAGTAACGACCACACACAGAAACTTGTCCTAACACATATAATATCGGATAATGGGAAGCAATTTGCAGACGATCCTTTCAGAGGATGGTGCGAAGAATTGGGTATCATACAAATTTTTGCATCTGTAACTTATCCTCAAGCGAATTGTCAAGTTGAGCGTGTTAATAGAAGTTTGGTGGAAGGGATTAAGATGCGTTTGGAAAAGGCAGGTGGAGGTTGGGTCGATGAGCTTTCACATGTGTTGTGGGCACATCGGACCATGCCAAAAACTAGTAATGGCGAAACCCCTGTTTAGTTTAACATATGGAACAGAGGCTGTTATACTGGCGGAAGTTGGTTTGCCCACACAAAGGATGGTTGAGGTTAGAGACAATGATAAAGAGTTAAGAATGAATTTGGATCTGCTAGAGGAACGAAGGGAAATGGCTGCCATTAGAGAAAGCAGATACAAATCCGAAATGGAAAAGTATTACAATGCACATGCTAAGGTATATCAATTTAAGAAAGGGGATTTGGTGTTAAGAAACAATGACGTTAGTAGGGTTGAGCCTAAGGGAAAGTTAGCAGTACAATGGGAAGGGCCCTACAAAATTTTGGAAGTGCAAAGAAATGGATCTTATCTTTTGGAGGACGGGAATGGAAACTTGTTGTCAAGACCTTGGAATGGAGTACATTTGAAAAGTATTACTTGTAATCCTTGAAACAATGGACAGTATATGAAATCGAAAAATATTACATGTGGATATGGTCCATTTTGTTATTAAATTTTTTTGTGTGGTTGTTACGAACAAACACTTGTTAAAAAAAGACATACGTATGCGATGAATTTGATCTAATAGATCATTGAAATGGTTGGCCACCATGCGTCTTGATGAACCACAAAATCACACCGTACGTAGATATGAGATTCTAATTCAACTAGGAACACGCTATTTAATGGAAAATAATGGATGAATTGATTGTTTTATTGATACTGATCTATTCGAGTATAATTGGGGGAAAATACATAGTGGATGCATTTGCGTCTTGCCCATCCGAAACTGCATCATATCTGACTTGTTCTTTATACGACACTTGCTCTTGAGGTCTTTATCATCGGAAATGTATCCGCTAAGCCATTTGCATGTCCATCCTTGACCTATCCTCATCAAGTCCCCCTAGTCCATTGATTATTCGAGCAATAATTATTGGACTAGAGGTTTAAGAGTACTTTGCACTTCCGATAAGTTTGGAAGATTTTATCAATCATCTTTATTAGGTCCCCATGTGTTTTAGACTTGTTACCTCATTAAAAACCTTGCTCGGAAAAACCCTGTGGGAAAAAAACCGATGCTAAGGAAAAAAGAGTGTAACACACATCCCTTCTTTGTGCTAATCATAGATTTCAAAGATCAAAAAATTTCCTCCATTTCTAACGATTTCATAGATCTGGTCATCAAGTCCCCCTAGTCCTTATGTTGTTTTGTAGAAATGACTAAGGACTAAGTTGCAAAGATCACAATAGGAAATGCTTATGAAGCAGGATATAACAGATCATAAAATTTCACTTGTCTTTAAAACAGATCGCTTCTGCAAATGTAGTTGTCACATTTTCACGAGGATATTAAAGTATTATTGTAAAGAACGCTCCTGCAAGTGTAGATAATAACTGACTTGCCAGGCGTGTCTTGCATGTTGAATTGTACTCGAGTACTTTTTATACCCGCCAGTACACGTGTCAGTTGGGGATTAATTTGAGGGGACAGTTTTCAGTTTTTTGTTTTGAATTTTTTAAATTCAAACGGTTATTTTGATCCAAAATTCTTGCCCCATATAAATATATACTTTCCCCTAATTTTTCATTCTCTACTTTATTCTCCTTCGAGCCCTAATTCTCTATCGAGATTTCAGTTAAAGGTCAGTCGATTTCCTTTTTGCTTTTTACTACATTTTTCATGGTATCTCCGTCAGTTAAAGTTGATGATGATTCGAGTAAGCACAATATGCACATCTCGTTTTCATCTATGTTGCCTCGCGACCTAGATGAAGTTATTGAGCGTTATAATGTGCCGCTTTCACTGAATCCAACCCTTCCGTTACCGAAAACTCCAATTTCCCCTTTCCCTGGTGGTAAAATTGGGGTTTACGTGGATATGTTCAAGCTTGGGAACTATCGTCTCCCCTTTACCAAGTTTCTTATGAGAGTTTTGATGTTTTTTAAGATCCACATTTCACAGATGCATATTCAGGGGTTTTCTCGTTTAAGCCATTTTGAGGCTACTTGTAGGGCTGTCAATGTATCACCAAGTGTCACTCTTTTTAGGGCTTTTTATAGAATCACAATGGCTGGTGATTGGTATACCTTTGAACGTAGGAGATCCGTTATGGAAGATGGGTCCATGCCGTTTCTTCGGCAAACTGCCAGTTCTTTCTTGGACTATCGTCCTGAAGAAACGCATGTTGACCAAGTTGAATCGCAAATGGATGTGCAACCGGAAGTTGCTGATTCTGAAAAAATACAGGAAACCGAATCTGTAAGTGGTGATGCTGCTGATATTGTAAAGATCACCAAGAGTGGTGCTGGTGGAAGTGGTGAGATTACCCTCAAGGGTAAAAACAAGGAGATCATTGACGGTCATGCTAATGTAACTTCAAAAGCATCGTTACGAACCAAGGGAGGAAGCAGGATCAAGAGATCCGCAAAAGCATTTGTTACAAAGGAAACAAATGATCTTGCAGTAACCAAAAGGAAATCTCCTCGCTGGAATTTGAAATCTTCCCCCCATAACTCCAAGGTAAACACTTCCAAAACTACTGAGATCACTTCCGATTCTACGGAGATTGTTGAAGTTAATGCACAACTGGGGGAGGGTGTGCAGACAAAAATTGATGCTGTGGTAACCCCTCCTCCTACTAATGATTTTGATATTGATGATTATTTATTGAATTCACCTGATGTGTCACAAGATCCAGGTTTTTCTGACGTAAGTATTTTGCAGAAAGGTACCACCTCTGTTGGGCTATATTTATTTAAGGCATGAACATTAGTTTGGGCTAGCTTATTTTAGTTTTGGGCTTGTATGTTAATGGGCTTATGAGCTTGTTGTAGTTTACGATTTGGGCCATGTGGGCCGGTTTCTTGTTTACGATTATGTTAGGGTTTGTTTTGGGTAGTATGTAAACCCATTTGTGTTTATGATTGGACAAGCTTTTCTAATACAATTTGCTGTTTACGATTTCTGTGCTCTCTCTAGTTTACGATCAGCTTCAACAAGTAGTGATATTCATTCAAGATTCAATCTTTCTTATATAGATTGAGTCTATTTCTTCTACTTTTTTCTTGAATAAATCACTCACGAGGTTTCCGCACTCGTTCGTGATTAGATATCGTGTTCTTGGTTTGATCTCGGACCAACAATTGGTATCAGAGCCAAGAATCAGTGATTCGAGGCTCACACGATATTGATTCAAGCTGATTTCTGGGTTCTAGTTCGAGTTTTTGAAGATTCAAAGGGTATTTGGAGTTTACGACATCTGCTGCTGCTGTTCTTCGGGTTCTCGATCAAGATTTCTGGGTTTTTGAGTCTTCACGACTGAATTGTTTGAAGATATTCATCAGATTTGGGTTTACGACATCAAGATTGCTTTTTTACGGTGTTTACAATCCGGCAAAACGTGTTTACGATTGTACTTGTAATTGTAATCGGTATTTACGATTTGGTTGGATCGGAATTGGCGTTTACGACATTTTCTGATCGGAAACGGGTGTTTACGATTTGTGTCAATCGTAATCGGGGATCGTAATCAAGTTTACGATATTTTCAGTCGGTTTAAGTGTTTACGATTTGAGGTTTGATCGGAAACGGTGTTCACGATCCTAATCAAGTATTTACGATCGTAATCTTGTGGTTTTTATCGTAATCTCAGTTTTTGGACGTTTGGACTTTAAATTTGTGTTCCCTAAGCTATCGTGATGGATTTCGAACCAAGTATGTATCAGAAATTGGATTTTGAGATTGGATCCATCACTCGCCCACCTAGACTCACTTCGGCGGATAACTTCTTGGAATGGAAATATAGATTTGAAAATCACTTGAAGAGTGTTGACCTAAGACTATGGAGGGCAGTTATTCATGGACCATTCACACCTACTCACGCAGAAGGAGTTAATGCAGGGAAGGTCAAGACAGAAGATGAGTATGATGATGATGATTGGGAAAGATGCAACAAAGCAGAAAGAGCTTTTGCCATCATGACTATGGCATTAACACCAGATATTGCTCAAGGATTTAAACACTGCAAGACCGCTAAGGAACTCTAGAACGCTTTGGTTGTGGCTTATGAAGGGAATCCTGACATAAAGGCAAGCCGCAAGCAAATGCTGAAGCAAAAGTTTAATCTGTTCAACCATGTACAAGGTGAATCCTTTGAAGCTCAGGTGCAGAGGTTTGTGTCTCTGATGGCTGAAATGTCCAGCTATAATGTTGAACCAGACAAGGAAGACAAGAATCTGAAACTGTTGAATAGTTTACCCAAATCTTGGAACACCAATATCTCTATCATCAAGCACAACAACAAACTGAGTGAACTATCTCTTGATGAGTTAATCAACAAACTCAAGTCCAAGCTAATCGATGACAAGCAGAGAGAGTTGAACCATATAAGCTCTTTTAGTTTGGCGGGGAAACTAAATCAAGCTCTGTTGTCACAAGATGTGGAGGCTAAGCATGAGGGGAAGTCAACTGGGAATGGATCAAGCTCAGTCGCAAAGTCAACTGCTTTTGTGGCACAACCTCAAGGAAGTTCAAGTGGAGGCGTCAACCCTGATGATACAAATGATCCCAATTTTGCTCTCGGTATGGGTTTTATGAACAGTTACCATGCTCTCATGGCCAGAACCCTTGTGCCAACTGATATGTTATCGGGTGAGCTAAACCAGATAAATCCTGAAGATGTTGAGATGTTGGATGTCTCATGGCAAATGGCAATGGCGGTCTTCAGAGCATAGAAGTTCATGGCAAAGACTGGGAGAAACGTCTGGAAATATCAAGACAAGATAAGGATGGGGTTTGACAAAAGCAAGCTGAGATGCTACAATTGTGATGAGTACGGGCATTTTGCTAGGGAGTGCACTAAGCCTAAGAGAGAGAAGGTCGAAGAGAAGAATGCTGTTGAGGTCAAAGGAAAGGGAGAAGCAAAGGCGTTGGTTGTTCAAGAAGGAGGTGGTTATGATTGGACACCTCAATTGAAAGAGTTTAGTATGTCTCATGCAATGATTGCTGCCATGGAAAGGGATGAAGAGGAAGAGCATGCTTTTGTGGTTACTGATGAAACTCCTGTGGAAGATAAGAAGCCTTCGTTGCTGAAGCTGAAAACCTCAAGGTATGTTCTGATCCCACTTGTGCTCGTATAATTCCTGGTCTTAGACAAATCTGTAAAAATTATCAAATAGAATTGTTTGAGATCAAGTGTGAAAGGAGTTCATTTAAGGGTAGATGGCAGAAAAATGAGGAGAAGGTTAAAGCACAAAAGCTAAACATAGTAAAATATCAAAAACTGGCAACTAAGAAAACTCTCCTGTATGACAATGCTAAGTTAGAAATAGCTGAGCTTAGGAATCAGGTAGATGAGATCACACATAAGTACAATGAGTTGCAGGTTAAATTTGATATGAACCAAACGAAAAGCAAAAGAATGTTTGAGGCTGGAAAATCTTTGAACTCCTGTATAACTGATGTTAGATTGGGAAAGGACAAGGGTGGAATAGGAATTAGTTTCCCAGACACAAGTAAGAACAATATTCTTCAAGATAACTCTAGAGATATCATAGGAATAATCTTTGAGGAGGATCAGATAGACAGATCTGAATCAGGAACACATGAGATAGGACCTCCCATAGATAGTGTTCTGGTAGGAGTAACACTTTGACCCCTCAGGAAATAGAAAATGAGAAACACATGTCTTATGGGTTGGGTAATCAGGATAAAATTGTGACAGACACTTGTGAATCACGTACTTCCCAGGAGTCATTAAACAATGATGTTGAACCTGCTGATAGTTTTGTTTCATGTGCAGATGAAGTAGGTATTGAAGATGTATCTGGGAAGGATGCAGAATGTTTGAGAGTTAAACAGTGTCATGCGTCGAGTAGTGTAGTTTCTGATTTACCTAAAGATGATGTACTGGCATCAGTGTCTGAATTGAATGAGTCTAGGTCTATGCAATTAGTTGTGTCCAAGTCCTTAAAACATGTTTCAAATTCTAGTAATGAAATTCATGGTTTTAAAATGCGTGTGCCTAACACTAAAGTAGGACGTGAGACCAAACCCAAAGATTTTGTGGCTTATCCTCAGGTTGTGTCTGCTTTTAATAGGACAAACAAATCTAAATCGGAACAATTTTGTTTGATCACACAACCTGAAAGGGATACAAAACATGTTATACACAAATGGGATGATAAGCCAGAGTGGAAATCATCGTACCCAAGACGTTCATATTTGTGTAGTCATGTAAATGGGCCTAGACCTATGAATTGTTTTCAATGTGGAAAACCAGGACATTTTGCTGCAAATTGCTTAAATAGACCTTATCAACCATACTGTCCGCAAAACCCACGGACCAGTATGTTGCAGAAAATGATGGCAGGAGAAAACAAAAACCAAAAACAACAAGCTTTGTCGAAGGGGAAGCAGAGTTTAGAACCAATGAAGACTGAACAGTCTAAGGTTTTGAACACAAAAGCTCCGATGACAAAGCACGTTGAAGAAAAGTGGAATGTGACTGGACCTCCAAACTCATCTTACAAACCTAAGAGAGTTTATTAAAGAAAAGACAAAATGAAAACAAAACCTTTTGAGAAACAAGTGCCTAAAGTCAACCATGTTGCTAAACCTAAGGGCAAAGCAGTTATTGAAAAACCAAAAGATGTCACTCAAACAAAACAAATGGTTTATACTAAATTGAAACTTGAGTGGACACCTATTGTTAAGTCAAAAGGTAAAAAGGTCACATCTCCATCAAAGAAACCGTCACCAGCAAAGAACTCTGCTAGCAGTTCTAAATCTCAAAAGCAACCTAATTGGAGACCAAAAGTCAACATTCAAAATGTGAATGTATCTGAACCAAAACCAGAAATGGTCCTTCAAATGGTTAATTACACTGACTCCAAAGGAGTGCCCAGATCTGTTATGGCCTGGGTACCTGAATCTCACTGATTTCTGATTTTTGTAGGGACAGCCAAGTAGAACTATCGACAATCTCTGGTATGTTGATAGCGGTTGCTCCCGACACATGACCAGAGACTTATCCCTTTTGGAAGAGGTACAAGACTTCAATGGCGGAGGAGTATCTTTTGCAGGTGGGGTAGGTGGAAGAATCAGTAAGAAAGGGGTTGTGAAAAGTGGAAGCTTGACTTTTTCTGACGTGCACTATGTGGAGGAACTATCTCACAGTTTGCTCAGCGTATCGCAAATGTGTGATAGAGAATTTTCAGTCCTATTCAACAAGAAGGAATGTATAATCCTCAAGCCAGGTTTCAAAATTCCAGAGGAGTGCATCTTGATGCGTACTCCAAGAAGAGGAAATTCCTATCAGTTGAATTTGGGCAAACCTCCAACTACTGAAGAAGCCTGTCTTATCTCGAAGCAGAATGAGAATCTAGCGTTATTATGGCATCGTCGCCTGGGGCATGCCAATATGAAGAATCTGTCTAAGCTGGCTAAAGGAGAGCACGTTAGAAATTTACCAATCAAAGATTTCTTGTCTGTGGAGAAATGTGTGGCTTGTGCTAAGGGGAAGCAGCACAAGTTGCCACACCGTCCAAAGGTTGTAAATTCTGTCTCATCTGTTCTTCAGCTCTTACATATGGATCTTTTTGGTCCTATGCAGGTACAAAGCATCAGCAAGTTTTCTTATTGTCTCGTAATAGTGGATGACTACTCGCGATTTACTTGGGTCTTCTTTTTATCAAACAAGTACGAAACTCCGGCCCTTGTAAAACAGTTCGTCACACTTTTAGAAAACCAGCTGAACAAGAGAGTGAAGGGTATAAGAACTGACAATGGAACAGAATTCTAGAATGCAGAGTTAAACATGTTTTGTGGTGAGAAGGGTATTGAAAGGCAGTTTAGTGCTCCTAACACACCACAACAGAATGGAGTTGCAGAAAGATGGAATAGGACACTCATTGAAGCAGCAAGAGGAATGACGTGTGAAGCTAAACTACCAATATTCTTTTGGGCTGAAGCAGTGAATACAGCTTGTTATGTGCAAAATAGAGTACTTCTGAACAAGCGACATGAGAAGACTCCATATCAGATTGTTTATGGAGAAAAGCCAAGGGTGGGGTACTTCAAGACCTTCGGGTGTCCATGCACGGTGCTAATCCAGTCCGATGTGGGGAAATTCGAAGCTAAAGCTGATGAGTGCTATTTTGTCGGTTACTCAGCAAATAGTGCTTATCGCGTGTACAACAAAACCACCAAATTGATTATCGAGACTTTTGATGTGGATTGGATGGAGGATAATCCAACTGATGCGGGTACTGGACCAGATTGGGTCTTTGACTATGGATCACTGTTTGAAGGATTCAACTTCTCCAATGTTTTCCACAATCTGGGAGAAGAAGAAGATATCATTGCTCCGAGTTCTGAAGTGAGGCCACATGTGGAAAGAGCATCGGCAGAGACTTCACGAAATTTTAATGCAAATGTTCCAGAATGTTCAGAAACACACGATGCTCCAGTGGATTCTCAAGTCCCAGGTATGTCTGATAATATTATTAATACTAACCTGCCTGTTACTGCTTCAGTGCCTGATGTCCAAGAGAGTAGAATAAACAGAGATCATCCACTCAGTAACGTGGTTGGGCCAGTGTCAGCAGGGGTCACCACTAGAAGCCGCACGGGAAACATTAACTTCTGCATGTTTTCCTGTTTCATTTCCCAGATTGAGCCTCCTAATGTGATGGTTGCTCTCAAAGATCCAAATTGGATGGAGGCCATGCACAATGAATTGAATCAGTTCTCAAAGCTGGGAGTGTGGCGACTTGTGAAGAGGCCAGAAGACAAGAAGGTTATTCCTATGAGATGGTTATATAAGAACAAAAAGGATGACACCGGAATAATTTTCAGAAACAAGGCGAGATTGATAGTACAAGGGCATAGGCAAGTTCATGCGATTGACTATGATGAGGTATACGCTCCGGTGGCTAGATTGGAAGCAATTCGGATCTTTCTTGCTGTGGCAACGTATCTCAATTTTACGGTACATCAGTTGGATGTGAAGACTGCCTTCCTTTATGCAGAGATGAATGAAGAGGTTTATGTAACTCAACCACCAGGGTTCATAGATGAGGAAAATCCAGACCATGTTTATCTGTTGGATAAAGCCTTGTATGGTTTGCATCAAGCTCCGCGCACTTGGTATGAAACTCTATCCAATCACTTGGTGAAGAATGGATACACAAGAGGAGTGGTTGATCAAACGTTGTTTAGGAAGAGGGTGAAGGAGGACATAATCATGGTGCAAGTTTATGTAGATGACATTATCTACGGGTCAACAAACGAGGAATTGTGCACTGAATTTAAAGAGATTATGAGGAAGAAGTTTGAAATGAGTGACCAAGGGGAGATGAGTTTCTTTCTTGCATTACAAGTAAAACAAGATGAATCGGGAATTCTTATTCATCAGGCAAAGTATGTGAATGAGATTCTGGAGAAATTCAAGATGCAGGATTGCAAGCCCATTTCCACTCCCATGGCATCCAGACCACTTTTGTCAGCTGATCTCAATGGGGAATCAGTGAGTGAATTCCAGTATCGGTCGATGATTGGATCACTTATGTACTTGACAGCCAGCGGGCCAGACATCATGCATGCAGTTTGTGTGTGTGCACGCTATCAGGCTAATCCTAAACTTTCACATTTATCTGCTGTTAAGCGTATCTTTAGGTATCTGAAGGACAAGCCTAGGCTTGGTCTTTGGTACCCAAAGAACATTGATTTTCAATTATATGCTTTTACTGACAGTGATTATGGAGGTAGTGACCTTGACAGGAAATCTACTACTGGAGGATGTCAGTACCTGGGAGACAGGCTCATTTCTTGGCAGAGCAAAAAGCAGCATACCATATCAAAATCAACTGCCGAAGCTGAATACGTGGAAGCATCTGCCGATACCTCACAGGTAGTATGGATCCAAAATCAGCTCACAGATTACGGTATGGAATTCGTTAACACTCCTATCTTTTGTGATAACGATGTTGCTCTGGAAATTGTAAAAAACCCCGTCCAACATTCCAAAACCAAGCATATAGACATAAAGGTACATTTTATTCGTGATTGCTATGATCGGGAGTTAATTCAGCTTCAAAAGGTAAGCTCCGATCAGAATGTTTCGGACATTTTTACAAAACCCCTTCCTCGTCCAAATTTTGAATCATGTGTTGAAGGCCTAAAGATGATTGCCTTCGAGGAATGATGATTACCAAATTTTGAATTCATTCAGCTTCAAAAAAAAAATGAAAAATGTCTGAAAAACTGAGTCTTATTTCAAAAGTCTCACAAAAACAGGGGAAGAAATGGTGCTGGTTGAACTAAAAAGTTTTTATGATGTCTTTTGATAGGACGTGCAAAAATGTTCAAAGACGGTCGGATACCGACACGTGTAAGGCTGATGTGAAAGACTGCTCAAAGATGATATGTCGGTAAGCTCAACCAAAACTATGACCATCTATGTAAATGCAGTAATCCTAAACTCTATAAATGTTTAGTTTCCCATCCTAGTCTACATGGTTTAAAAAACTGAGTCTCGGCAAAAATGGGTTGAGAGTGGTATTTACCTAGTATTCACTCTCTCACACGCCATGCTTATACTGTAAACGACAACACCACAGAAAAAGAAAAAGAAAAGGAAAAAGAATTAAAAAAAATGAAAATTGTGAAAAAGAAAAGAAAAGAATATAAAATTATTCTGTTGGTCTTCTCTGCGTGCTTATGCGGCCGACCTGATCACCAACCGATAATTCATGAAAATTGAAATAAGTGGTAGTCAAAGCAGTGTTGCATGGTTCCTCAAGTTGGGGGTTTGTGAATCCTCAATAAACTCTGATGTTGGGTAGGTTTTGCTATGAAAAATTGGGTGTGGGGACGGTTAAACATATCGGTAAAATTGTACCATATTTAAGCACTTAACTGGATGTGAGTTTCTGTGTTCAAATCACCTGGAAATTGCCTAGAGCGTCAAGTAACGGAAGCTAAAAAGGGTTCCTCAATCAAAGACTCGTCTGATATTATCAATGAAAATTTTCAGCACCAGGCTAGTAGATATTTAAATTTCTGCAGTAAGTCTGTAAATATTTTGAGGCTTTTTATCTGTTTTAAATTTAAAAAAAAAATTAAGTCTTTATGTGTTTAAAGTTTAATTTTTAAATTTTTGATCATGATCAGATACTCGGGGTATGAATCTGAGGGGAAGCTTTGTAAATTCTCAGTTTTTATCAAAGTTTACATTTTTCTATGAGAATTAACATTGTTTAAGGTTTGGGTGTTTTTTTAAATATTTTTGAATTTTGAGGGGGCAAATTTGAAAAAGTTTTAAAAAGGGTATAAATACCCTTGACCGTTTACGATCGACTTATTTTTCTCCTCACCTCCGTTTACGACTCAGCCGAGAAAAACCCTAACCGCCGCTCAATCTCACCGGAAAACCGATCGAACCCTTCTCCGACTATCCTCTGAGAAATCCGAGCCCACAGACGGAACCGTAATCGTTTTCCGACTAAGAAACGTCCTTGATTCAACTGTTTTCACCAAGATCTACTAACCTATTCTCGAGTTTTTCATTTTGAGCCCTAACTTGAGACTTTCTTCTGATTTTACCGTTCTCGAGTCTACTTCGAGTGATTTAGAAGTCGGTTCTTGTGCCTAAAACCGTTAAAAGGTAGTCTTGGTTGTTTGCTTGTGATTATTTGAGATTATGATGAGTTTACGAGTTGTTGCAGGTATATCCATGGCAGATTTGATGTTTACGACTTTCGCAATGAAAAAGACGACCATTGGATGTTTCCGATTCATGTTTACGACTGTTGTTCCCAATGGATGTTTACGATCCTCGATTACGATCGGTGTATACGATCCATGTTTACGATCCCCTGTATTTACGATAAAAGACGTTTACGATCGGGCTTTTGGATTAAAACAGTGTTTCCGATTGGGCCTCTCTGTTTACGATTGGACCAGTCGTGAACTCCATTAGCGGGTCGTAAACTCATTTAATGGATCGTGGACTCATTTTTTTCTTAATTATAAACACATTTAAATGGGATTTAAAATCATAAACACTTAATTGGTTTGAAATCTCATTAAAATTGATCATTTCTGAGATAAATTTGATTGTGATTTGTGAGCGTGTGCTTATTTCAAATATTTTCCCTAATGTTTAAATTGAAATTTTGTGAACTTCAAATGTAAAATTTGTTTTTCAATTAAACTTCGGCAAGGGTTAATTGACTTAATTGCTCTTTAACGAACAAATCTGATACATGTGTCTTGTCTTTCTCAGATGGCAGACGGGATGCTCGACAAAGAGATTAAGTTCGAACCGGATCACTGCATCCCAGCATATCTTGAAGACCCGCCAGAGAAGCATATGGAACTATTTTATTCTCTGGTGGCCGGAATGAATACTTGCAAAATAAACCATGCCCTGAGGAAGAATGTGCTTATTGATGAGATGCTTGTGAGGGAATTCTGGGGTACTGCTAGAGCTGATGCAGATAAAACAACAATTACTGCAAGGATTCAGAACAGGGAGATTGTGATTAAGGAGGATGACATCAGAAAAGGGCTGAACATCAATGATCGTGCTATCGATCCGATTGAATATTCAAAAGAAGCTGTTTTGGCGGGTGCTCAATCCATGGGATACGAAGGAAAATTCCCGCCTATCTTTAAGAAGATGTTGCCGCATTACTGGAGATGCCTGGCTCATTACATGCAGAAATCTTTTCTGGGCAAAAGAACAAGCTTCGATCAGCTCATCAAGCTTCATGGAACTGCATTCGTCGCATTGGCCTTGGATTGGAACTTCAATTTCTCCAAGATGATGTTATTAGATTGGATAGGCAATGCTGACCTGAGCGCCAGAGAACAGTTCCTGATGACACCAAGGTTTGTACAAATGGTGGTCATGAAGAAATACCCAATGATTGAAGAAAGAATAGAGAAGCTGGATATAAAAGTGATGGATTGTGGGGTTTTTGGTCTACAAACCCAAGATAGAAAGGGTAAAAACAGTTTTCAAGGAAGACTTGAATGGGTAAAGAGGGGTGCATTTCCCGAGGTGGCCAGGGAACAAGAGTTTGAAGAGCCTGAGCCTGAAGCCGATGTGCCAACTGTTAATGCATCAATTGCTGAAGATCAAGACATAACAGTAACTCCAGCTGTTAATGTGCAAGAAGAAGATGTGACGATACCCTCTAATGAAGAAAACGTGATGGATGACATTCTTGCTGGTCAAGAGATGACAGATGATGATATCTATGGGGATTTGGGGCCCCTTAACCTTAAAAGGTCAAGGGATGACATGATCGGATCATCAGGCAGTGATACAACTCCTCCAGAGCTAAATCTAAACGTAGAGGATGTTCTTGAAAAACCCATCCCTGCTCGTGAACCATATCCAAGAAAGAAAACTGATCCAAGAAGCGTAAGGTTCAAATTTACAAAGACAAGTTCAAGCTTAATGATAGTACAACCAGCAGGGCCCAGTTCTGAAGGTCCCAGTGTTCAAGAAGAAACAGCTGCTGATAATGTTGAAGTTCAGCCTGCCGAGGTTCAAACTGAAAGTCCTCTTCTGAATGAACGTACCCCTGTTCATGAAGAAAGGCTATCTATGGAGGTTGATAACTCTGTTGTAGTACCCAGCCCAGTCAGAATAAGTGTCCATAGTGGAACAAGCTTGCCGCCAACTGTTATACCAAGTTTCCGCCCACTTCAAGCTGCTGAGCTACCAATTGAGATGAGGATAAGCGCTGATCCTCATATTAACTATCTGATGTCTCAGAACAGAATCAGAGAGAATGAGATAAAAGCTCTCCAGGCTGAAAACAGAAGATTACAAGAGAAGGAAGTGGCAGACAAGAACAGAATGAAGTATCTCTATGAGGCCCTGATGGACTTAAAGAAGAAATTTACTGGTTTAAAGAGTGTTGTGGAGACCAACGCTTCAGGTACCGCAGGTCAAAGCTCATCTCAAGGAACTCAAGGTACCAGTGCTGCTCAAGAAGAAGATGGAGATGACTCTATTGCAATGTCTGATTATGCCCGAAGTGGAAGGGTCATCTCCAAAGCGCCTGAAGGTCACGACAACTGGTTCCGATAATTCTTTCAAGGACCAGCCCCCACTCAATACTCTCTTGATGTTGGTGAAAGCGTAATAGACAAAAGGGGGAGTCGTGAAAACATCTTGTGCTGGCATTATGACACCGAGAAGAAATTATTTGATGTGATCCGTGAAGGCTATAGTCCAGTTGAATACTACAGAACTCGTGCTCAATTCCATTCCTGGACTGAGCCTGAGATTAGAAGTCTGCTTCGAGCTCCCTACATAAACAGATGGAACAGCACTGATGGAGACTTTGAGTTGAAGCAAGTGAAATGGGTTGAGACTGGAACTGACCCAGTGACTGGTGATCCAATTGGTGAAGCAAGGAGACCACCCACCAAACGCACACATGTGATTAACATGTTGGATGAGATTGAAGATGGTACCTTGGTCAAAAACTTTGAATATTGGTGTTATGATCCGACAACTCATGAGGTGGTGGTGCTCTGCAAAAGGATGAGGCAATTCCGGTTCTATGATCCGATCGATTTGCTTAGATTTGGAGAAAGAGATATAAAGCTCCTCGCCTCCCAACCTATTCTCGGGGATGAGAACGACATGGAGAATGCTATAAGGGTGGGGATCTTTCATGGAACGGCGAATCGGATCGTGGAGTACGGATGGTGGTCGAACAACGTTCAGAATACTTTCAGATTCGATCTGCTGCTGCCGTAAGTGGTCTAATGTTTCATGCCTAGGGGAAGATTGTTGGGCTATATTTATTTAAGGCATGAACATTAGTTTGGGCTAGCTTATTTTAGTTTTGGGCTTGTATGTTAATGGGCTTATGAGCTTATTGTAGTTTACGATTTGGGCCATGTGGGCTGGTTTCTTGTTTACGATTATGTTAGGGTTTGTTTTGGGTAGTATATAAACCCATTTGTGTTTATGATTGGACAAGCTTTTCTAATACAATTTGCTGTTTACGATTTCTGTGATCTCTCTAGTTTACGATCAGCTTCAACAAGTAGTGATATTCATTCAAGATTCAATCTTTCTTATATAGATTGAGTGTATTTCTTCTACTTTTTTCTTGAATCAATCATTCACGAGGTTTCCGCACTCGTTCGCGATTAGATATCGTGTTCTTGGTTTGATCTCGGACCAACAACCTCTTTGATCACTTTGGCAATTTTAGCTCATGCATCCTCTTCTTCGCAGAAGGATGCTCCTAGTTTTGCTATTCCCACCTCTGAATGGTTGAAGAAGGAAATAGATTTGATAACTCTTAGAGCAATACCGGTAGAAGTTTTGATTCTGTTGATGTAAATGCAGCCTTTCTACCCCAATGGGAAGTTAAAAATGGTAACACTTGTACCGGAAGTCCAATTGCAAAGAAAATCGCCCTTCTCGGAATTACTCCCACTGATATTTTCAGTCTTCAGCAGATCCCTAACGAGGCCTTTTTAAATGAATTCATGCTTGCACAAGCAAAACAGCAGAGCTTAGTAGCGGATATGTATGGCCGGTGGATCATTGCTGAAGCGAGAGTGGAGGAGTTAACCAAGAAGCTGTTGGCACATAAGGCCTGTTTTGGTTCCATCAGTGACCAGGTGTAGATCAATGAATTGCATGCAAAAATCGAGCTTCTTAAAATCAAGAATCGAAAGCTAATGTCACTTGAGCAAGAAGCGAAAAGGGATCTCAAGCAGGCACAAGATGATGCAATGGCTTTCAAGAGCCAGTTCCTGGATCATAAGAAAATTTTTGATGATCAAACCATCAAAATGCTAGAGATCACTTCTCAATGTGATGCAAAAATCGAATCTGTCAACAAAGGTATAACTTGTATCCCTTTCATTTTTTGCACCTTCCCACTTGCGTTTACACACTTTTTATCATTATTAACATTTGCGCTTTCATTCTTTAGAAAATTCTGCCCTTGCTGAAACTGTTAAGGCATTGACCGAAGAAAGGGAGCAAATGCAGAAGGAAATAGCATCTGTGCAGGAAAGAAGAAAGTGGTTGATTGAAGAAGGTTTTGATTTGGTAGCCAAGCGTGTTCATTCTGAAATGATTCCCATGACCCTCAAAGTTAACTGTGCTGCCAATGCCATGGGCTAAAATGAAGGGATTAAATGTGGATTAGCACATGCTATGAAGGGTGAAGCCAACTTCATGTCCTTCAAAGAATTTGATCAAAAAGCCAGTGAGAAGCTGTTGAAGCAATTAGATGCCTTAAAATCGATGACATTCAATTCCATTGATGAAGTTTCGAAGTTGAGCCTAGATGACATAGAAGTAATGAGGGACATGCTGAAACCTATTTCGCTACCGAAAGGTCCTGCTCCCCCAAAGGCTGATGCTCCTTCGTCTTCAAAGGCAGATGCTTCTGACCCCACTGGTAATTGATCCTTTTATCCATCATGATCTTTTGTTAAACAATCTAATCTTTTCCCCAAAGTCCACTTATGCTGTGGCAATAGACAATTTACTTTTGATCCTGCACTTGACACTTTCTAGTACTCTTAACTATGGATGTTATCGGAACTGCAACTGTATGCAGTTTCGATTATATTAGAATATATGATGATGCATATGCATGTTTACTTTATCTGCTTTCTTCCTTGGGTTTGGATATTTTATCTTCTTATGGTTCATAGGATATGAGTCATATTTGATTATATTTGTGATATATCATTTGCGAACGATGTGTATTATTGTTTGCACTTGCAGTTGCAAAATGATCATACACAACCTTTTAGGCTTCGAATCGTTTATATATTTCTATCATTCGATTCTTCGCATTCCTTTTTTAAACTTGTGAAATATTTTCTTACAAGATTTTGAGCAACTTTATTAGTTCTCCTTCACAAGTACTTTGATAAGATTCTAATAAAATCATTAACTTTTTAAAGAAGGCTGTCATATGCGTTTCCCCCTATCAGATGCGTCCATCTTCAAAGGGTTTTAACAACATGATGTCAATACCACTTTTTAAAGTTAAGTATTTCTTATTTCGAATACAAACCTTTTCCTTATGGCATGTAAATTCCTTACATCTTTTTGGTAAGGCCCAGTTGATATTTTTCTTTAAATGATCAACGCACAAGACCACTTTATAATATTAATTATTTAGCAGCGCTTGTGACCCTTGGAGAGCTTAAGTTAGATCTTTATCTGATAATCATAGTGATGAGGATAGGTCAAGACCGGACATGCAAGTGTCCTGGCATCTACATTTCCGATGATAAAGATCCCTAGAGCAAGTGTCACACAGAGAATGAGCTGGAAGCGATGCAGTTGCAGATGAACAAGATGCAAGTGCATCCGACCAACTCATGAAGATGCGACTTCAGAGGCTCTATAAATAGTTCTTTCACTCATTTGCAATGTAACTTCTAATTCCAGAAAATACACATTTACTGTGTGTTTTCCTTGTTTGTACCCAAATATTGAGATATTAGTAAATCCATTGATTCATCGATTATTCTTCTTAGATTAGCTTGTTCCTAGTTGAATTATAATCTCTCATTTACATACGGTGGGATTTTGTGGTTCATCAATTGGCGCCATCCGTATTCTCAGGAATTCGTGAAAAATGGAGAAGCAATCGGATGAGTCAGTGAAGAAGAAGTCCATTTTTGATCAAGAAGGAACACCAAAGAACATTCATAGTTCGAAAGGATCAGCTGGAAAATCTAGTGAAAAAGTCTCGGTGTTTCAATTACCGAATCATTCTAATGATGATCCATATTCGGATCATGATGACGAGAATGATAATGTGGATCCGAATAAAGCTGTAGAGATTTTGCAAAGCTTTGATCGAGATTTCCTGATGAGAAATTTGCAGATCCTGAAGCAGTTAAGGGACAAGGAGAAGCGTGAGCAGTGGTTGCAGGAAGTTCGCGCCACTCTGAAATTCACTCCAGAAAAGGATGCTGCAAAAACTACCAATTTGAAGGATCTGGATGATCTTCTAAATGAAGATCGTACAATTATCAAACAGTCAAAATCATCAGGTATCGATTTTAACGCTTTGATCGAGTAGCGAAATTAGTTTTTGAAAACTTTTGATCGATACGCATATTTTGGATCGGAAAAATTAATTTGAATTTGCTTAATTCAAAAGTTCATGATCAATTGTTGATTTGGTAATTTGATGCATTTTGATCCTTGTGATATGATAATGGTTTAATGATGATGTGAAATCCTTATGAATGGATGCACAATCGAGGATCATATGGTGAACTATGAAATCTGGAAATTCGATGATTGAATTCCGGATGAAGATTTGAAGATTCAAAGAGGCTCTCATGAAGATTGCCTAAAAAATCTGGAAAATCATAAGAACAACAATTAAGGCGGGAAAACTTTCTTCAAGTTTGAATTTCATAAAATTCAAATGCACACTCATAAGTTGAGTTGTAAAAAAAAAAAAAGGAAGATAGAGAATGAGATACAGATGTCCACTTTCGAGTAAGTCACGTGTGCGTCGGAAGTGGTGTCGATATGATCTTTCAAAAAATTGATATTACGATGAAGACTTCCGAGTAAGACGTACGCGCGTCGGAAGTGCTTATGATAGAAAATGAAGACTTCCGAGTAAGATGTACGCGCGTCGTAAGTGCTTATGATAGCAAGAGAAGACTTCCGAGTAAGACGTATGCGCGTCGGAAGTGATTGCAATAAGATCTCTTGTGAAGATTAATATTGTATGATACTTCCGAACTAATTATACTTGTGTTGGAAGTGTCGTCCTGAAAGACCTCATACAAGAGGCGAATGTGATCAATTCTAGATGAGCTATAAATGCTATGATTGAATTATAACATTAAGACCTTAATTTTTGAAAAAGGCATTGATCTTATTCTGACCTATGGATTTTATGACATCAGGAGAAAAGGATGTATTCGTGCCTTATTTTCCTGCTTCAATGCAAGAGCATTCTAAGTTTCAGAATTGGATCGCAAATGCTAAGTTTCCAGCAAAGCTAAAGATGCCAACTTCTATAAAGAAGTATGGTGGGCTAACAGATCCAGATGATCATATATTTGATTTTATTACTGCTGGAAGACTTGAACGATGGTCAGAAGAAACATGGTGCCACATGCTGGTACAGACCTTTACTGGACCTGCAAGAGTATGGTTTGATGCATTACCAAATGCACAGATAAGTGGCTTTGAAGACCTAAGGACGAAATTCCTAAGGCAATTTAGTCAACAACGGAAGTGCACAAAAGAAGTGACAGAAGTACATAACATTCGAAAAAGAAATGACGAAAGCCTTGAAAGCTTCGTTATGCGTTTTAACAATGAAACTATGAAAATATCTGGAGCACAGGATCAATTACGTATATCTGGCTTTTGCCATGGTGTTCGACACACGCACTTGGTGGAAAAGTTGCATGAGGATCTGCCTCAAACAATGGAGGTGCTTATGGATCGTGTCAGGACCTATGTAAAAGGAAGAAGTGCTTCCAGAAATATCCAGGGTATCAGCACCCAAAAACCATCTCAGAAGAATGGCAATTACCGGAATGCAAATGCAAGTGTCTCCACTGCACCAACAAGAAATCAATCCTGGAAAAAGTTTAGATCTCAACCCTATGATCGTAGGGGAGAAAGTAATTATGGAGGATACAAGAAGACCTGGGAGCTCAGATCTAATGATTTCTCGTCACTTACAAAAACTCCAAGTGAGATCTTAGCGACGGAGAATGTTCAATTTTCGAAACCTCAAAGGACTTACAATCCTTTAGGAAGTGACATGGGTAAATATTGCGATTACCATAAAGATCGTGGTCATGATACAGACAACTGCAGACACTTGCGAGGCGAGATTGAAAAAGCCATCAAATCCGGAAAATTGTCGCATCTGGTTAAAAATATTAAGGAGGGACGTCCTCCAGCTGCTAAACAAGCTGTGATCGCAATGATACGAAGAGGGTCGAACACTTGGCATCGCAATGTTAAAACAAAGTTTGAAGAAGAAAAATGGAAAAGTCAAGAGATGCAGATCCACAAGTAGTTTCGACAGCGCATGGTTTAGTTCGATTCCCAACTCCAAGGGGAATCGCAACTGTAACAAAAGATGCAGATCCACAAGTAGCCCTGGTTGAGAAACCTTTGATATCAAAAGGAGGATTGAAGGATATTAAAAATGATACTGTAGAAAAGAATAAGTGGATCATAAACGAGAAGTTTCTAGATCAGACAATTGAAGTTGGATCGCAATTGCAAGGAGAAACAAGAAAAAAGTTGTTTCAATTATTAAAAGACAATGTGGATATCTTCGCATGGGAACCGTCGGATATGACGGGGGTCCCTAGACATCTCGCTGAACACAAATTAAACGTCTATCCAGGTGTAAAACCTGTCCAGCAGAAGCGAAGAATCTATGATCAAATTCGAAACAATGTAGTCAAGGAAGAAGTGGATAAGCTTGTGGAAGCAGGCATCCTTAGGGAAGTGCTTTACCAAACATGGGTTGCAAACCCTGTCTTGGTCCTAAAGCCTGATAAATCTTGGCGGATGTGCATTGACTTCAAAGATCTTAATAAGGCATGTCCGAAAGATTGTTATCCACTTCCGGAAATAGATCTAAAAGTTGATTCTTTGGCGGGATACCGATGGAAGTGTTTTCTAGACGCATATAAAGGATACCATCAGATCTTTATGGTTGAGGATGATGAAGACAAAACTGCGTTTATTACAAACGAAGGCTTATTCTGTTATAAAAACATGTCGTTCGGGCTAAAAAACTCTGGTGCAACTTACCAGCGCCTCATGGATAAAACCTTCCAATCACAAGTGGGTAGAAATCTTGAAGCCTATGTGGACGATGTAGTCATTAAGAGTTCTCATGAGGAAGATATGATCAAAGACATTGAAGAGACCTTTAAAAACTTGCGGGGTATCAATATGAAATTAAACCCCAAAAAGTGCTCATTTGCGATGGAGGAAGGCAAGTTCTTAGGGGTCTTGGTCAATAAAGACGGGATCCAGGCACATCCGAGGAAGGTCAAGGCGGTTATGGAAATGGAACCGCCTAAAACCCTTAAAGATATACAAACTCTAAATGGGCGTTTGGTGGCTCTACATAGATTTTTGTCAAAAGCAGCTGAAAGAGCCACACCCTTTATGAAAGTTTTGAAAGAGAGTTTAAAAGGAAGTTTTGAATGGACTTCCGAGGCTAATCAAGCATTTGAGGAATTGAAAACCACTTTAGCTACACTTCCGACCCTAACTGCACCAAAAATCGGTGAAGAATTGATCATGTATTTGGCAGTAACGGATAATGCAGTAAGCGCTGTGTTACTGGTGGAAAGGGAAGATAAAGAACTTCCAATTTACTACATAAGCAAAATGCTTAAAGACTATGAAACCAGATACCCTATGATCGAAAAAGTTGTCTTAGCACTTGTACAGGCTACGAGAAGACTTCGTCGTTATTTCCAGGCCCATACTGTAAATGTTCTTACCTCATATCCTATCCAAGGGATCTTCAGGAAACCGGAAATGTCCGGTAGGATGATCAAGTGGGCAATTGAAGTGGGGCCATTCGATATACAATTCAAACCACGAGTTTCAATTAAAGGACAAGTGGTAGCAGATTTCCTGGCGGAAGTGCCAGATGGCGCAAGTGTAAACGTTATTACCATTCCTGAAGCTAAAGAACAAGTATGGATCTTGCATACTGATGGTTCTTCAAACTCTGATGGCTCAGGAGCAGGTTTGATCCATTATAAAATCATTTGTTTTTGAAAAATAAATTGAAATTCAAAATATTAAAAATTCTGTTATACCAAATGCAGGCTTGATCTTGAAAAGTCCTGAAGGGGACGAGTTGACATATGCGATCCGCTTTAATTTCCAAGCTTCTAATAATGAAGCAGAATATGAGGCGTTGCTAGCAGATTTAAGGCTGGCTAAAAAAATGGGTGCAACGCAAGTAACTGCTTATGTGGATTCATTGTTAGTAGCTAGTCAGATCGCTGGAACATACGAGGCAAAAGGCAAATACATGGCCTTATACTTGGGACAAGTTCAAGAGTTAATCAAAATATTTGGCAAGTGTGAAGTTTTACATATTTCTAGAGCTCAAAATAGAAAGGCAGATGCGCTGAGCAAGCTCGCTTCTGTCGCATTTGAACATTTAGCCAAGGAAATTCGAGTGGAATTGTTAGAAGCTCCAACTGTTAATTTGAAAATGACCGCAGATGTGCAAATGCAAGAAGACAGTTGGATGACACCAATTGTACAGTATTTGACCATGGGCAAACTCCCAGATGATAAAGAACAGGCTCGCCAGATACGAGTAAATTCGCTTCAGTATCAGATGCAAAATGATACTTTGTATAGAAGAAGCTTTTTGGGACCTTTGTTAAGATGTTTAACCCCAAGTGAAGCTGAAAAGATCGTTAAAGAAGTACATGAAGGTATATGCGGTATTCATGCTGGTGCGAAGATGGTAGTTGTTAAACTTATGAGCCTTGGATACTTTTGGCCAGGCATGTACCGAAGCACTTGGGAAGAATTGCGCAAGTGCCAAGCTTGTCAAGCACACGCTCCGGTGAGCATGCGAGCAAAAAATGAGTTGATCCCAGTTACATCAGCGTGGCCCTTCCAGAAGTGGGGAATGGATATAGTTGGACCTTTTCCATCAACAAGTGGAGGGGTAAAATTTCTATTGGTTGCAATTGACTACTTTACAAAATGGATTGAAGCAAAACCACTTGCTTGTATTTCTGGTAAGCAAGTCAAAAAGTTCGTGTGGGAACATATCGTGTGCCGATTTGGTCTACCTCTCTATATCATAACAGATAATGGACAGCAATTTGCTGGAAACCCATTTGCAGAATGGTGCGAAGAGCTTCATATAAATCAGATCTTTACGTCGGTAGCACATCCACAGGCCAACGGCCAAGTTGAAAGAGCAAATCGAAGCCTTGTCGAAGGCATAAAAATGAGATTGGAAAAATATGGGGGTAGTTGGGTCGATGAGTTACCACATGTATTGTGGGCGCATCGCACCATGCCTAAAACTAGCAATGGTGAAACACCATTCAGTCTTGTATATGGAACTGAAGCTGTTATATCGGCTGAAATCGGAATACCTAGTCACCGCTTGCAAGTGCAAGTGGCGGATAATGATGAAGAATTAAGAACCAATTTGGATCTTTTGGAAGAGCGAAGGGAAATCACTGCTATACGAGAGAGCAGATACAAAAAAGAGATGGCAAAATAGTACAACGCCAAAGTTAAGACTCAACAGTATAAAGAGGGAGAATATGTGTTAAGGAGCAATGAGGTGAGTAGAGCACTTCCGCTCGGAAAAATATTGAATATAAATGTTTGCTTAAAAATGTTGTGTCAATGAACACATGCATATGCTATACAAGTGATCTCTGTAAATAATACAAGATTCACATGCGATATGATTTTCTTCTTATGATATGGTTCATGAGTCACTAGCGGGTGCATTTTCAAAAGGTATTACATACCAATACCTTAATGCAGTATCGCTGTTATTCCTTTATTTATAAAGGGTAACCCAAGAAAAAGTAAAAATACTTTTCTTGTCCCCAACTGTCTCACTGACGATTAAAGAGTGCATGTTGGGAAGAGGTGATCAGGCCGGACACCTTGTTAGTACAATGGTTGCTAACAAAAGCCCAAAAGAGAGATGGCCAAACTTAAGTGGATAAAGGTATGCTATGATCATTAATAAAATTCCAACTTAAGCTCTCTGAGGGTCGCAAGTGCTGCTGAATAACTAATGTTATAAAGTGGTCTTGTGAGTTTATCATTCAAAGAAAAAAGATCAACTAAACCTTACCAAAAGATGTAAGGATTTTATATACCACAAGGAAAAGATTCGTATTTGAAACAAAAAATACTTAACTTTAAAAGTGGTATTGCCGTTATGTTGTTAAAACCCTTTGAAGATGGACGCATTTGATAGGGGGAAACGCATATGACAGCCTTCTTTAAAAGAGAATGATTTTGTTAAAATCTTGTCAAAGTACTTGTGAAGGAGAACTTGTAAAGTTGCTCAAAAGCTTGTAAGAAAATATTTCGCAAGTTTAAAAGAAAAATGTCAAGAATCGAATGGAAAAACATACAAATAATTCAAAGTATAAAAAGTTGTGTATGATCACTTTGCAACTGCAAGTGCAAATAACGATACACTTCGTTCGCAAGTGACATGTCGCAAACATAATCAAGCATGACTCATATCCTATGAACCAAGAGGTGATAACATAATTCAAAAGTTCGAGACAAAAAGTAAGAAAAGCAAACATCCATATGCATTATCATACATGCCAACATAATCGAAACTGCAAACAGATGCAGTTTCGATGGGATCCACGATTAAGAAAGTACTGGAACATACCAAATGCAAAATGAAAAGTAAATTGTCTTGTGCCACAGCATAAGTGGACTTTGAGAGATGATTAAAATGTTCAACAAGAGATCATGATTAATAGAGAGATCAATTACCAGTGGCAGTTGGATCATCTGCATTTGAAGTTGAAGGAGCATCAGCCTTTGGGGTTGCAGAACCTTTTGTCAAAGTAATTGGTTTCAGCATATCTCCCATTATCTCTGTATCGTCCAGGCTCAACTTCGAAACTTCGTCAATGGAATGGAACGTCATTGACTTCAGAGCATCCAACTGCGTCAACAGCTTCTCACCGGCTTTGTGATCGTATTCTTTGAAAGTCAGGAAGTTGGCTTCACCTTTCACAGCATGTGCTAGCCCACACTTGATCCCTTCATTATAGCCCATCGCATTTGCGGCTGAATTAACTTTGAGGGTCATGGGGATCATTTCGGAATACACACGCTTAGCAACCAAGTTAAAACCTTCCTCAATCAACCATTTGCTCTTTTCCTTCACAGATGCTAGCTCCTTCTGCATTTGCTCTCTTTCTTCGGTTAATGCCTTGACGGTTTCAACAAGAGCAGCATTTTCTTTGAAGGATTAAAACACAAATGTTAAAGGTGATAAAAGACTATGCAAGTGCAAATGAAAAATTATGAAAATAAAGAAATATAAGAGATACCTTTGTTAACAGCTTCAACTACTGAATCACATTGAGAGGTGATCTCCAACATTTTGATGGCTTGTTCATCAAATATATTCTTTTGATCCAAAAATTGGCTTTTGAAAGCCATCACATCATCCTGCGCCTGTTTGAGATCTCTCCTCATTTCCTGCTCAAGTGACACCAGCTTCCGGTTCTTGGTTGTGAGGAGTTCAACCTTTGCATGTAGATCGTTAATCTTCACTTGATCGCTTATAGAACCAAAAGAGGCCTTATGTGCCAACAGCTTCTTGGTTAACTCTTCAACTCTCGCCTCAGCAATGATCCATCGACCATACACATCCGCCACCAGGCTCTGTTGCTTCGATTGTGCAAGCATGAGTTCATTTGAAAAAGCTTCATTAGGAATTTGTTGAAGGCAGAAAATGTCAGTAGGAGTACTTCCAAGTAGAGTGATCTTTTTTGTGATTGAACTTTCGGTGCAAGTATCACCATTTTTGATCTCCCATTGAGGGACAAAGACAGCATTTACATCAACAGACTCCAAACCTCTACCAACATTGCTTCTGAGGGTAACCAGATCTATCTCCTTCTTCAACCATTCAGAGGTAGGAACAGCAAAGCTCGGAGCATCCTTCTGCGAAGAAGGGGACGCATGAGCTAAATTGGCCAAAGTGATCAAAGATGAGGTACCTTTCTGCAAAATACTTACATCAGAAAAACCTGGTTCTTGTGACATATCAGGTGAATTCAATAAATAATCATCAATATCAAAATCATCAGTAGGAGGAGGGGTTACCGCAACATCAATCTTTGACTGCACACCCTCTTCTAGCTGTTCATTTGCTTCAAAATTCTCCGTAAAATCGGAAGTTACCTCGGTGTTTTCGGAAGTGTTTACCTTAGACTGATGAGGTGAAGATTGCAAATTCCAACGAGGAGATTTTCTCTTAGACACAAGGGGCTCATGCGCTTCCTTGGTAACAGTTGCTTTTGCGGATCTCTTTATCTTGCTTCCACCTTTGGGCGGTAGTGATGCTTTTGAAGACAGATTTGCATGACCTTCAGCGACCTCCTTCTTCTTACCCTTGAGGGTGTTCTCCCCATTCCCTCCAGCACCATCTGTAAAAC
This sequence comes from Deinandra increscens subsp. villosa, assembly GCA_039602395.1. Taxonomy (NCBI): domain Eukaryota; kingdom Viridiplantae; phylum Streptophyta; class Magnoliopsida; order Asterales; family Asteraceae; genus Deinandra; species Deinandra increscens. Next base: position 42,016,362 of record JBCNJP010000003.1, on the reverse strand, counting down.
GCGTATTCGATCTTGCAAGTGCATTCTTACAATCGGATTCGGACACACAAGGTAAATAATCTTCTTTATATTGATCACAGCTTGTAAACAGAGAGTACACAGAGTATTCAGGTTACACTTTGTAAAACACACACTTAAGAAAGCTCAAACCTCACTCACACTCTCTGAATCAAACAGAAACCTATATATAGAGACTGGGCCAGCGGACCAACTTACCAGCGTATCAGGTGGTCCGGCGGATCACCTGATCCGCCACTGATCCGCTGGATACATAAAACACAAACTTATACATTACATACTCAAAACATCAAGATCTAGCACTAGACAACACAAAATGCTCTAACAAACTCCCCTTTGTCTTGTGCTAGTCTTCAGAAGCTTTTGATTCTGTCTTCTTCCAATCACGTCTTCTGTTATTTCCAGCATGAATCCCACCACCAAAACAAACATTTATCACCTTCTGAAACTGCATTGCTTGATCACGACATTCAGGTTTGTAGAGAATCTTGCTAGAATGTAGCTTTTCAATATCATTCTTTGACAAGTTTATCAACGACATCGGGTCATAGATTCTTACAACCTTGTTGTCTTCTTGAATCACAATAACAGCTTCACCAGACACCTCATCATAATACCACCACCTCAAAGTCTTGATGAAATCTTGTTCAAACCTTTTGAGAGGTATTTTCTTGAGCTGAATCGGCTTCTTATACTTGAGAATCACTACTGGTCTGCCTGTGATATGATGGATATCTGTTGGATGCTCAGAGTAAGTTGGTCTTTGTGGAGTCAAAAACCTGAATCTTCCTTGACATTCTTCAATTAACTTCTCCTTAAACACAGCAGCCAAACTATTTCCTCCAGGATTCAAAAATGGACTTCTAGCCAAGTCTCTCACATCACAAACAGGTAATGTATTGAACCTTGTAGCATTCTTCAGATATACAATCCCGAACTCCCTCTTGATAGCATAGCATTTGAGTTCAGAATCGTACATCCAGCTGATAATCTTTCCAGAAGCTTGTCTTCCGTTTCTATCAAAAAACCGTTTCTGATCAACAGGTTTTGAAGACTTTTCAACTTGGACTGAAACTGGAAGTTTCTTATCCCTTTGATCTTTTAACCAAGCTTCAAATAACAGCTTCTTTTCTTCTTCTTCAGACATATTAACAGATTATGATGCTTCAGGTTGATCTAATGATTTCTCTGTTTCAACCTTATCCTCACTGTCTTTCCCAAAGAAATTAAAACCTTCAGAATAGTCGTTATCAGAGAAATTCCCATACATCGTTGGATCATTGGGATATTCTTCTGCCATCATATCTTCCACTTCCACATGATCATCTTCAAATACCACCTCTTCTTCTGAATCATCTTCCTGATATGGCTCAGCAACTGGCACATTCTCAATATCACTCACATTCAGAGCAAATATTGCTGCCAGCTGCTCTTTAGAAAAAAGATTAACCAACTCTCCCTCTTTCATCTCAACCCTTGATATAGGAGTCACATCATATATCTCTTTGTCAGTAGACTCCCCCTGAGATGTCGTGGCTGTACCAGCAGCAGCAGATGATGTTCCTGCCGCATCAGTACCAGTACCAAAACCACCAGCACCACCCTCAGGATTATCAGCATCATCGTTTAAAAACTTCATCACATCCTCTTCTTCTCTACACGTTTCTTCAGGATTTTGCCTTTTCTCCCCCTGAGCAGCTAAAGCTGTAAGCACTTGCTTAAGCTGCTCACCCATAGACAGAGATAATTGCTTTAACTGAGCAATTTCCCGATCTTTTGCCTCATCCTGAGCTTTTAATCGAGCAAGTTCCTTTGTATGAGATTGATCTCTGGCAACCAATTCTTTACACAAATTTTTCAGCCCAGAAATCTCTTCAGCCTGCACCTTGTTTGTATGTTCTACTCTCTCAAATCGAGCTTGAAACAAAGCAAGCTTCAAATCAACAGAAGAAATTGTGGAAGTAGTTGAAGACGTGGAAGCAGAACCAGTAGTTGACGGTCTTTTGATAGTTAACTTTCTGATTGGAGGTTGTTGTGAACTTTGAACATCAGCTGTTTTGGTGGTTGGTTGGATTGGAATAGAAGACGACGAAGTCACTTTCTGCTTCTTGCTAGGAGGACTTTGCCCAGATTTTCTGGCATCAGCAAGAAATGAACCAGGCTTCACTCCTTTATATCCTACAGCCACACTTTTCATACGTTTGCCAGAAGCAACTGCATGAGCTTTGCCTTTATCTACCGGCTTTGAGTTAGCCACAGGCTCCTCCATACTAGGAGTATAAGATGGATCATTATTAGTATCTTCAGCCTGTTTGGTTCTACTCTCAAAAGCAGAGGTATCTTTATTGTGAGCTTTTAGATAAGCAATATGAGCCTTAGACCCTCTCCTGACAGGAACTTCTCTTGTATTGTGCAAGATGGTAACATATTCACCGGAGTCTGATTCAGTTTCTGACGAACTACCAATAACATCATCACCCTCATCTGGAATATTCACTCGGTCAGATTCATTGACAGCTTCAGTAGTTACTGGCTCTGGATTTTGTTCTTGAACTACAGGTTGTTGTAAGACAGGTTCTTGCACAACAGAGTCTTGTACTACAGGCTCTTGATTTACAGGTTGCTCACCATCATCATCTTCTGCAACTTCAGTTGGAAATCCATGATCATTGTAATGTAGTTCATCATCAGAACTGTCATCATGTTTAGCAGCACCATTCTCAGGAGCTCTATAATCAGGATTAGCAAGATGACCAATCAACCTCTTATTTGGTGGAGGAATGGCATTTTCCTTTCTCTTGTAGTACACAGGGATCTTGCCAACAGCTACTCTATTCATATGCTTCATATCTATGATAGCAGCAGCGTCCTTTGGAAGATTTGGATGTAAATCATTCAGAATCATCTGTAGAAATCTTGGATACATGATACTGCGCACTTGTTTCACCAAGATATTTTCCCTCATGTAGTTAAAGACCCAACCAGAAAAATTGAATTCTCTGTTTAATACCAAAGCACTAAAGAAAGACAGCACCTTCAAATCAAACTCTTCTTGGCCTCTTGTTCGATTTCCAAAACATTTAATGATCACATGCATCAAGTACTTATAAGGAGGACTCAGATTTGCCTTAAGATACCATGGAACATATAGTTGTCCATCATACTTGATCCTTTTCAATAATGCCACCAAATCTTCTTCAGGAAATTCAGTCGGATAAGTATCTTGATCATTGAATCTTAAAACTCTTCTCACATCAGCTTCAGATATCACCACATCAGTTTCTAGAATCTTTGCACGAATTACAGATGGAGTCACCGAACAGTCTACTTGTGCTGAATTCCAGAACATAACTAACAAGTCTTTATACGGCGGACATTCATGAGTTGCAGCATAAAATATTCTTGAACGCCTGACGAACTCAAAAATGTTAAGAAAATGCGGCCTCCACTTTTCTGCAACATCAAGAAAGGCACAAACGTTTTGTTCTCCAATTGATTTAAAATCAGCCATTTCTGTTCATATCATCAAAACAAACTGTCATTAAAATCAATTAATATAATCAAAACGCTCAATGACAATCGCTGATATTAAATAAATCGCTCAAACGACTAACTTTTGAAAGTTTTTCTGAGCGGATCAACCCACGGATCAAATTTATGTATCCGGATCATCTGGTCCGGCGGACCAACTTACCAGCGTATCAGGTGGTCTGGCGGATCACCTGATCCGCCACTGATCCGCTGGATACATAAAACACAAACTTATACATTACATACTCAAAACATCAAGATCTAGCACTAGACAACACAAAATGCTCTAACACCATCCTTGATCGTTTTTGTAACATCAGCAGCATCACTACCCCCAGATTCGACCTCATTCGTCTTCTCAGAAATAATGGTATCTGACTGCACATTCACTTGCGGCTCAATTTGATCATGTTCTTCTTCGGGACGATAGTCCAGGAAGGAACTGGCAGTCTGCCGAAGAAATGGCATTGATCCTTCCTCCATGATCTCAGCACCGAGGTCGATGTCATCAAAACTTTTCAATTGCATGGCTTCAAAAAGATCCATCTCTGCAAAAATAAAAAGAGTTTATCAAAAACTGTTAAGTCATTTTAAAGGGAGTGATCGCAAGTGATGAAAGGGTAATTCCTTACCCTTCCCTTGATTTGTCAGAACCGGCCAAAGTTCAGGGGTAAACCAAGCCCTGCTCATTCTACAAAAGAGAAGAATGGCTTCCGGAAGTTCCCGGATAGGGCTTGCACATGACACTAACTTATCAAAAGACTCCTGACTATAGTCGCCGTCATTTGGGTTTGGATCGTGAACCACATCTTCCACATCCCTCCATTCCATTTGAAGAGGAACGCATCGATCATCGATGTAGAAAAACTTAGATTTCCAGGAACGAGGGTTGGACGGAAGATGGGTGCTAATCCTCTTAACTGCTCTCCTACGCTCAAAAGTATACCAATCGCCAGCCATCGTGATTCTATAGAAAGCCCTAAAAAGATTGACACTTGGAGACACACTAACAGCCCTACAAGTGGCTTCAAAATGACTTAAACGCGAAAACCCTTGGATATGCATCTGAGAAACATGGATCTTGAAAAACATCAAAACTCTCATAAGAAACTTGGTGAAAGGGAGACGATAATTCCCAAGTTTGAACATATCAACATAAACCCCAATTTTCCCATCAGGATAAGGGGAAATGGGAGTTTTTGGCAAGGGAAGAGTGGGATTCAACGAAAGGGGAATATGGTATCGCTCAATAACCTCATCGAGATCACGAGGCGACATAGATGAAAATGAGATATGCATATTATGCTTACTCGAATCGTCGTCGACCTTAATTGACGGCGACGCCATGAAAATGCAGTAAAAAAGCACGAAAGAAACCGACTGACCTTTCGAAAAGAAAAAGCTTGAAGAAAGAATTAGGGCTTGAAGAACAAAGAGAGCGACGGCAGTGAAGAGTGTAAAGAATGAAAAATAAGAAATGATTATATATGGGGCAAAAATCTCGGATACAAATAACTGTTTGAGTTTAAAAAATTCAAAAATAAAAAAGACCAAAAACTGTCCCGTCATTTAATCCTCGATTGACACGTGTACCGGCGGGTACCAAAAGTACTCAAGTGCAAATCAACATGCAAAACGCGCCTGACAAGTCAGTTAGGATTCTACACTTGCAGAAGCGTCTCCTTGCAATAATACGTTAATATCCTCACGAGGATGTGACGATTACATTTGCAGGAGCGTTCTGCTTTAAAGACAAATAAAGTCTTTTGATCTATTAAAGAACTGGCTTCATTAGCATTTCCTATGATGATCTTTATACCTTAGTCCTTAGTCATTTCTATAAAACAACATAAGGACTAGGGGGACTTGATGACCAGATCTATGAAATCGTTAAAAAACTGGAAAATTTCTGACCTTTGAAACTTGTGATCTACACAAAAGGGAAATGTGTGTTATACTCTTTTTTCCTTAGTTTCGGTTTTTTCCCACAGGGTTTTTCCGAACAAGGTTTTTAATGAGGTAACAAATCAAAAACACATGCGAACTTAATAAAGATGATCGATTAAGGTTCTCAAACCTCAGCGGAAATACGAGACACTTTTAACTTCTAGTCCAATAATTATTGCTCGAATAATCAATGGACTAGGGGGACTTGATGAGGATAGGTCAAGACCGGACATGCAAGTATCCTGGCATCTACATTTCCGATGATAAAGATCCCTAGAGCAAGTGTCACACAGAGAATGAGCTGGAAGCGATGCAGTTGCAGATGAACAAGATGCAAGTGCATCCGACCAACTCATGAAGATGCGACTTCAGAGGCTCTATAAATAGTTCTTTCACTCATTTGCAATGTAACTTCTAATTCCAGAAAATACACATTTACTGTGTGTTTTCCTTGTTTGTACCCAAATATTGAGATATTAGTAAATCCATTGATTCATCGATTATTCTTCTTAGATTAGCTTGTTCCTAGTTGAATTATAATCTCTCATTTACATACGGTGGGATTTTGTGGTTCATCACATAGCATACCTTTTATCCACTTAAGTTTGGCCATCTCTCTTTTGGGCTTTTGTTAGCAACCATTGTACTAACAAGGTGTCTAGCCTGATCACCTCTTCCCAATATGCACTCTCTAATTGTCAATGAGACAGTTGGGGACAAGAAAAGCGTTTTTGCTTTATCTTGGGTTACCCTTTATAAATAAAGGAATAATAGCGATACTGCATTAAGGTATTGGTATGTAATACTTTTGAAATACACCCGCTAATGACTTATGAACCATATCATAGAAAGTGAATCATGTCGCATGTGAATCTCTTATAGTTTAAAGAGGTCACTTGTGTAGCATATGCATGTGCTTATATGCACCACATTTTGAAGCAAACATTTAAACTTAATATTTTGCATAAGAATGATCAAGCATTTGTATAATCTTTTCATATAAAATGAAATAAGTATCTCCATAGATCTTTGTAAGTACTAGAAGCAAAAGTATCTTATTCTTCATCAAACTTGTTACAAGATCATAAATGCAGAAACAAGAACATAAAGATCAACATTTTCTAACTTTTCATCTAAAATTTTGCATTTGCAACTTCACATATAACATTTGTGAAGATGAACTCCATTCCAAGCTCGCACTAGTTCAGTTCCATCTAGTTGCTGGAGTATGTAAGACCCATTTCCGATCGCTTTTTTGATTATATAAGGTCCCTCCCACTTGGGAGACATTTTTCCAAGCGGAAGTGCTCTGCTCACTTCATTTCTCCTTAGCACATATTTTCCTTCCTTATAGTGTTGGGTCTTGACTTTGGCGTTATAATATTTTGCCATTTCTTTTTTGTATCTGCTTTCACGTATAGCCGTGATTTCTCTTCGCTCTTCCAAAAGATCCAGATTGGTTCTTAATTCTTCATCATTATCTGCCACTTGTACTTGCAAATGATGATTGGGTATTCCGATTTCAGCCGGAATGACAGCTTCAGTTCCATATACAAGACTGAATGGTGTTTCACCATTGCTAGTTTTAGGCATCGTCCGATGCGCCCACAAGACATGTGGCAATTCATCGACCCATCTACCCCCATATTTTTCCTATCTCATTTTTATACCTTCAACAAGACTTCGATTTCCTCTTTCTACTTGGCCATTGGCCTGCGGATGTGCAACTGATGTAAAGATCTGATTTATATGAAGTTCCTTGCACCATTTCGCAAATGGGTTCCCAGCAAATTGTTGTCCATTGTCAGTTATAATGTAGAGAGGTAAACCAAATCGGCATACGATATGTTCCCATACGAACTTCTTGACTTGTTTACCAGAAATACAAGCAAGTGGTTTTGCTTCAATCCATTTCGTTAAATAATCGATGGCAACCAATAAAAACTTTACCCCTCCGCTTACTGATGGAAAAGGTCCAACTATGTCCATTCCCCACTTCTGAAAGGGCCACGCTGACGTAACAGGGATCAACTCATTTTTTGCTCGCATGCTCACCGGAGCATGTGCTTGACAAGCTTGACATTTGTGAAGTTCCTCCCAAGTGCTTCGGTACATACCTGGCCAAAGGTATCCAAGGCTCATGATTTTAACAACTACCATCTTTGCACCAGCATGAATGCCACATATACCTTCATGTACCTCCTTAACGATCTTTTCGGCCTCATTTGGGGTTAAACATCTCAACAAAGGCCCCCAAAAGCTTCTTCTATACAAAACATTGTTTTGCATTTGATATTGAAGAGAATTTACTCGTATCTGGCGGGCCTATTCCTTATCACCTGGAAGTTTTCCCATGGTCAAATATTGAATAATTGGGGTCATGCAACTGTCTTCTTGCATTTGCACGTCCGCGGTCATTTTCAGATTGACAGTTGGAGCTTCTAACAATTCCACTCGAATCTCTTTAGCTAGATGCTCAAATGCTACAGAGGCTAGCTTGCTCAGTGCATCTGCTTTCCTATTTTGAGCCCTAGAAATATATAAGACTTCACACTTGCTGAAGATTTTGATTAATTCTTGAACTTGTTCCAAGTACAATGCCATGTACTTGCCTTTGGCCTCGTATGTTCCAGCGATTTGACTAGCGACTAACAACGAATCTACATAAGCAGTTACTTGCGTTGCACCCATCTTCTTTGCCAACTTTAAACCTGAAATAGATTTCAATGTTTAGGCTTTTTATCTTATCCATACTTTTATGGAGCAAGCGCATATGAGCTTTGTTTATGTATACCACATGCATTCGTGGAGCAATTGCATGTGTACTCAACACTTTTGGTCTTCATTATTTAGATCATGAACATTCATATCTATATATATATTTTTTAATTTTTTATATCGGAAAAAACACAAAAACTCATAAAGTTTGAGTGTTCAGACCTGCTAATAATGCCTCATATTCTGCTTCATTATTAGAAGTTGAGAAATTGAAGCGAATTGCATATGTCAGCTCATCCCCTTCAGGGCTTTTCAAGATCAAGCCCGCATTTGGCATATATAAAATTTTCAATATTATGAATTTCGATCTCTTTTTCAAGAAAAAAATAATTTTATAATTGATCGAACCTGTTCCTGAGCCATCAGAATTGGAAGAACCATCAGTATGTAAGATCCATACTTGTTCTTTGACCTCAGGAATAGCAATGACATTTACACTTGTGCCAACTGGCACTTCCGCCAGGAAATCAGCTACTACTTGCCCTTTTATTGAAACTCTTGGTTTAAATTGTATGTCAAATGGTCCCACTTCAATCGCCCACTTGATCAATCTTCCAGACATTTTCGATTTTCTAAAGATCCCTTGAATAGGATATGAAGTGAGAACATTTACAGTATGAGCTTGAAAATAACGACGAAGTCTTTTTGTAGCTTGCACAAGTGCTAGGACCACCTTTTCGATCATGGGATACCTGGTCTCGTAATCTTTTAGCATCTTGCTTATGTAGTAAATCGGAAGTTCTTTATCTTCCCTTTCGACTAATAGCACAACACTTACTGCATTATCAGTTACCTCCAAATACATTATCAATTCTTCACTAACTCTTGGTGCAGTCAGAGTTGGAAGTGTAGCTAGAGCTGTTTTTAACTCTTCAAAGGCTTGATTTGCCTCAGGATTCCATTCAAAGCTCCCTTTCAAACTTTCTTTCAAAACTCTAAAGGGTGTAGCTCTTTCAGCTGCTTTTGATAAAAATCGATGCAAAGCCACCAAACGCCCTTTTGGAGTTTGTATATCTTTAAGAGTTTTAGGCGTTTCCATTTCCATGACCGCTTTAACTTTCCTCGGATGTGCCTGGATCCCATCTTTATTGACTAGGACCCCTAAAAACTTGCCTTCCTCCATTGCAAATGAACATTTCTTGGGGTTTAACTTCATATTGATACCCCGCAAGTTTTTAAAGGTCTTTTCAATGTATTTTATCATATCTTCTTCATGAGAACTCTTAATGACTACGTCATCCACATAGGCTTCAAGATTTCTGCTCACTTGTGATTGAAAGGTCTTATCCATGAGACGTTGGTAAGTTACACCAGCGTTTTTTAATCCAAATGGCATCTTTTTATAACAGAATAAACCTTCGTTTGTAATAAACGCAGTTTTGTCTTCATCTCCTTCAGCCATAAAGATCTGATGATATCCTTTATGTGCATCAAGGAAACACTTCCATCAATATCCCGCCAAAGAATCAACTTTTAGGTCAATTTCCGGAAGTGGATAACAATCCTTTGGACATGCTTTGTTAAGGTCTTTAAAATCAATGCACATTCGCCAAGAATTATCAGGTTTTCGGACTAAAACTGGATTTGCGACCCATGTTTGATAAAGTACCTCTCGAAGGATCCCTGCTTCCACAAGCTTATCCACTTCCTCTTTAACTACATTGTTTCGAACTTGATCATGAATTCTTCGCTTCTGTTGAATAGGCTTTACACCTGGATAAATATTTAGTTTGTGCTCAGCGAAATGTCTAGGAACCCCCGTCATATCTGACGGTTCCCATGCGAAGATATCCACATTGTCTATTAATAGTTGAAACAACTTCTTCCTTGTTTCTCCTTGTAACTGTGATCCAATTTCGATTGTTTGATCCGGAAACTTCTCATTTATGATCCATTTGTTTTTCTCTATAGTATCATTCTTTATATTCTTCCAACCTTCTTCTGATGTCAAGGGTTTTTCAACCAAGGCTACTTGTGGATCTGCATCTGTTTTGACAGTTGCGATTCCTCTTGGTGTTGGGAATCGAACTAGCCCATGTGTTGTTGAAACTATAGCGCCCAAAACTTTAAGCCCAGGGCGACCAATGATGACATTGTGAGGAGAAGGAGTTGCAACCACAATAAAATTATCATCTCTT
>JBCNJP010000003.1:41971450-42005450 GCA_039602395.1 Deinandra increscens subsp. villosa | reverse complement strand
TGCTCCTAATGCAACCTATACCACAATTTCGATTGTGGTAATGCCTACCGTAACATCCACAAGGTTAAAGGACATGTAGCACGTGATTGCTCAAATCGCACTTGCTACGGTTGCGAGGAAATTAGCCATTACAAAGGAATACACGAAGGCGAAGAATCAAGATGCTAACCATGCTAGAGGAAGAGCTTTCGTGATCAACGCCGAAGAGCCCGTCGTGACCCCAACACGGTGACGGGTACGTTCTTGCTAGATAGACATTATACCTCTGCTTTATTCGGTACTAGTGCCGATAGCAGCTTTGTGCCTACCGACTTTAGTCAATTACTTGAAATCACCCCTGTTGCCCTAGACGCTAGGTTTGCAATAAAATTAGCAGAATGGAGATTTGATATTGACCGGAGTAATCTACCCAAACTACGCGTTGGCCATTCTTTCAGCATCGATTTAATGCCCTTGGATCGAGGAAGTTTCAATGTAGTCATTGGAATGGATTGGTTAGCAAAGACCCATGCAGAAATTGTGTGTCATGAGAAAATGGTTGGAGTGCCATTAGCATATGGCAACACTCTGGACGTACAAGGTGAAAAGAGTGGAGCCGAACTAGCTATCCTGTCTTGTATGAAGGCATAGAAATTCCTCCACATAGGATGCCATGCCATTCTAGTTCAGGTCACTGAGAAGAAACTGAAAGAGAAGCGCATCGAAGACGTTCCTATTGTTTGCGAATACCCGGAAGTCTTTCCAGAAGACTTGCCAGGCTTACCCCCAGCATGACAAGTAGAGTTTCGCATCGACCTAACACCCGGAGCCGCCCCGTTGCCAGGTCCCCATACAGACTCGCACCGTCTGAAATGCGAGAGTTATCTAGCCAACTGCAAGAGTTGCTAGAAACGGGCTTCAATTGTCAAAGCCATTCCCCGTGGGGTGCTCCCGTTTTATTCGTGAAGAAGAAAGATGGAACGTTCAGGATGTGTATCGACTATCGAGAGTCGAACAGACATACTGTGAAGAACCGTTACCCGCTTCCAAGGATCGATGACTTGTTTGATCAACATCAAGGATCATGTTCTATTCAAAGGTCGAACTAAGGTCGGGGAACCACCAACTCCGAGTTAGAGATGAATATGTCTCAAAGACAGCGTTTAGAACACGCTATAATCATTACGAGTTCCTCGTTATGCCATTCGGTTTGATTAAAGAACCGGCCGTATTCATGGACTTAATGAATCGCGTGTGCAAACCGTACCTGGATAAATTTGTTATCGTGTTCACCGACGATATTCTTATCTACTCGCGTAATAAGAAAGAACACGAAGAACATTTGAGACTCATCTTGGAACTGCTGATGGAAGAAGAGCTTTACGTGAAATTCTCCAAATGTGACTTTTGGATTCGCGAAGTACACTTTCTGGGTCATGTGATCAACGACCAGGTAATTCACGTTGATCCGTCTAAGATTGAAACAATCAAAGGTTGGAGTACTTCCACGACCCCAACTGAGATTCAATAATTCTTAGGTCTCGCTGGTTATTACCGCCGATTCATTGAAAAATTTTCCAAGATAGCCCAGCCTCTTACCACCCTGGCCCAGAAAGATAAGAAGTACATCTGGGATGATAAAACTGAAACTACTTTCCAGTTGTTGAAGCAAAAGCTTTGCAACGCCCCAATCCTATCCTTACCAGACGGAATCGACGATTTCGTAGTATACTGTGACGCTTCGCATCAAGGCTTGGGTTGCGTACTGATGCAGCGTGAGAAAGTTATCGCTTACGCCTCTCAACAACTGAAGATTCATGAGAAGAATTACACGACTCACGACTTAGAACTTAGAATCGTTGTCTTTGCCCTCAAAATCTAGAGGCACTACCTCTATGGGACTGAGTGCGTTATATTCACCGATCACAAGAGCCTCCAGCACATCTTTAACCAGAAAGAGCTAAACATAAGATAACGACGATGGTTAAACTGCTTAAGGATTACGAATGTGAGATTCGTTATCACCTCGGCAAGGTTAACTTTGTAGCCGATGCTTTAAGCAGGAAGGAACATGCTAGAACCGCGTTGCGTTCAAGCATTAATAATGACCATACACTCGAACCTCACGTCACGAGTTCGTGACGCTCAAATCAAAGCTTTTAAGCCTGAGAATCTGGAAAATGAACGCCTGCATGGCATGGAGACACAACTGATCGAAAAACCCTGATGGAACCATGAAATTTTTTTGGTTAGACTATGGGTACCTAGCCTCAGAGACTTGAGAAAGCTAGTATTTGATGAAGCCCACAAATCAAGATATTCCATCCACCCAGGGATCCATCAAAATGTATGTATGAAGGAGTTATACTGATGACCAAATCAAAAGGAAAAATTCAGACCTTAAAAAGGTACATTGCGTATTTATGTGACAGATTGTCATCACGCAAGACAAACCTATGCAATGGTTGAGAAAACCATTTCCACTCGCCGAGTTTCCTTATTGCAATAGTTATCGCTCGAATATTCAAGCTGCCCCTTTTCGAAGGCTTGTATGGAAGAAATTTCATTCGCCCCTTCGCTGGACCGAAGTCAGTAACAGTCATCTGACTGGTCCAGTGATAGATCATGAAACTACTAAGGAGACCTTTCAATTTCTGTAAGCCATAGGTAGTCTCCAGGAGAACTACGTTAACACTCGACGCGAACCCTTCGAAGCTATAAGAGGGTTCAAAACCTTATAATGGATTCTGTCTCTGACGGAGGTAACTAGGCCTGGAAAGCTAGGCATGCTTAAACCTCATCGGTCCCTTGAGATCCTGGAACGGATTGGACCAATGGCCTACACACCCATCTTGTCTAGAACCTATTAGGACCTTAGACTGCAAGACCAATAGACTGGAGCCAAACCGCATATCCATTATTGTTATTATTAAGGAATCCCGGTAATCAAAGAAGATTCCGTCCGGTAGCAAATCAATCTAAACTTTTCCATAAGCCATCTTGTCCCCGATACATTTCATTTTCTGACAAACTGAAAACTCAAGTATGAGCAAAGCTTAGGCTGATCATGTAAGGCAAATCACAATTGTGGGTGCACACATAATTGTAATTTGAACTGCATGAAAATCCTGGTAGAGCCCATTCATGAGAAATCCTGACTTGTCCAGAAACCTTCATACTCAAAACCTCGTTCATCCGTGTGTCAATCCTCATTCTTTTATCAGACTATTGAGATTTATCTGCCGATAATCGTCGCAAAACCCTTATCCTTTAAAAAGGGGTGGCCGCGTCATGTTTAAAGTGTCACCTTGGAAAGGTGTCATCAGTTTCTGCAAACGAGAAAAGCTTAACCCTCGTTACATTGGTCTAATTGAAATCACTAAGACAATCGAACCAGTAGCTTACCGTATACGCCTTCCCGTATAGCTAAGTTGTTTACATGATGTCTTTTACATTGGTAATCTAAAGAAATGCTTACCTGACGAAACGCTTGTCGTCCCACTTAACGAAATTCAAGTTGATAAAACGCTTCACTTTATCGATGCACCTGTCGAGATACTTGACCGAGACCCTAAGAGAGCGAAACAGAGCCGCATTCCTATTACCAAGGTGTGTTGGAACTCACGGCGAGGTCCAGAGTACACTTGGGAACACGAGGACCAAATGCGTCTGAAATATCATCGTCTTTTCGGAAACGTTGCATTCAACCAGTATTCAAGAACTGAATTTCGGGACGAAATTCTTCTAACTGGGGGAGAATGTGGCACCTCGTCCGAAAATCTAGGTCAAACCTCTTTACTTTGACTTCTAATTAAGTATTATTTTGCATTAACTGATCTGATTACTGTTTAAACTGTTAATTACTGTGCCTGACCGCTAACTGATGACGTAAACCTAATCCCGCGTTTGTACTAGAAGCGTATACCCGTAAAATGCATAAAGATTCCATGGATAAATCATGGAATTTCAATAACAAGAAAAATAAATATAAAATGTATTTTTATATTTTATATGGAACTGGAACTGGTGTCGTACGGTTATATAACCGACACGAGAAACTGATAAGCAATCATATGTTTCAAACTATTCGGTTTTAAACAATCTGGACGGTTGAGCTTAAAACTGTTACGAACTGACAAAATTAAAAACGTTAACCGTAACCCGTGTACAAAACTGAAACTATATCCGATTTCTGAAAAACTGTTATAACCGACTCGAACTATTGTTTTTACGAAATAAAAACATCACAAACTGAATTCGTTGTCAAGACTTAAGCCAAACTCCAACCGAACACCCCATTGGGCCCGACTTGGCCCAATAGGCCCAATAAGCCTAAAACAATTAAACCGAGCCCGAAACCTTAACCCGTTGCATAATCTTGATAATCCGAATGATCATGGCGATCCATAAACCCACCCGATGCACAACGGGACCGGGCCTCGAACCGGTGCCCCGTTTGGACCCGTACGGCCCATAACCGACGTACCGGTCCAATTACATTTTCTTTTAAGTAATTTTGGCCCAATATCAAGCCCAAATCCAAATGGGTTTATTTTAATTGTATTGACCCATCAACTTTGTAACTTTTATAAAAAAAAAAGTTACCACCTTTTATTTTTTTTTTAAAATTAATCACCAACTTATATAATTTTATACTTCTATTATTTATAAAAGTTAGGAATTATATCATCACTAATTCTTAGAGATTTTATAAACATTTTACAACACCTAACTAATATATAAAAGCATGACAAAGTTTATAAAATTTATCACCTACATGTCTTTTGGTTTTATAAAGTTTAGCTTGTGATATTTTGTAAAGAGAATGTGGAGGTTAACTTGAACACACCTTCTCCCACGCTTAGGCAATCATGGCCAAAATAGTAAGGGAGTGACTTGTCCATTCCCTTGAACACCAACTCATACTACTCACACAAGCATCCACCAACTTACTTACACTCACTCACTCTCCCCTCCATTTCTTTTTTTTCCTGCCGTAAACAAGCAAGACCAACCACCATTTTTGCTCTCTTTTTCTCCTAAAATCCAGCCCAAACACCTCCACAATTCCCTTCCTTTTTCTTTTCTGTCAAATAGCAAGCAAGCCCAAAACATCTTACTCTTTTCTTTGTTTCACGTGAGCAACACCAACCAATTTTCCCTTGCTCCCCTTCTTTTCACGGCACAACACAAATACCCTTTTCCTTTTCCTTTTTGTTCGACCGGAAGACCCCCCTCTTCGCCACCTTGTCACTCATTTCTTTCCTTGTGCGCAACCCCAACCATTCACCACCTTTCCATTTTTTTTCTTTTTCACGGCAAACTACCAACCGCCACCACCACCACTTCGGTTTCAGCCGTTGTACCACGCCTGTTGCTGCAGCTCGGAACCACCGCTAACCGCCACCATGCCGCTGCTGTGAGCCGCATCCGTGAACCACCGAGCGCCACCGCAACCCGCCGCCTTTCTCTATTTCTTAACGGTTTTAACGCGTCTCTTTTGTGAGTCTTTTAAACCGATTATTATCTTTGTTTTATACATTTTTAACCGTCCCAAATGATCCCCTGGGTCTTGACAACTAACCGTTAAAAACTCGAGCTTATTCTAATGATAAAAACACCTAAACTTTTTCTATCTCTTTCTCTTTATTTTTTTTCTTAAACCTTAAGGTTACAAGGTTTGAAAATGCGTTTAAAGGAAAACATATGTCTCAAGTTACTAATCCTATGATTTGGTTTGATTATTTGATGATTTGATAATGCTTAACATATGTTGCATGGTTTATTTGAGTTATAATCATGTTATGTTATGTTATAAAATGCTAGAATTATTAGTTGTGATTATTTTATTGTTAATCATCTAGTTTATGGACTAATGTGTGCTAATAACAATCATCATGTACTAATTTGGTGTTTAGTGACAAATATAGACTTAGTTGGACATTAGGAAATGTTACATAAATATTAGACATAAAATGATAATATTTAGACATTTAAATGAATTTTTATAGTTTAATAACAAAGTTAGTAATTTTATAAAAATTACTTGGATAACATAAACCATGAAATCTCATCATGAAATTTATCATATAAAATGGTCACATTTTATAAAATATAATTTCTAAGAACAAAAGACTTGAAAGTACTTGTTTTGGATTTTATAAGAATAAAATGGAATAGAATATATACATATATATTTTATATCAAAAATGGTAAATAAACATTCTTATGACACTTGACTTGAAAAGTATAAAATCTTGGAATTTATACAAAAAGTAGAAAATGTTTTATGTTGGGAATTTTCTATAAAAAGTCTTTTATTAAAAACCCTAACTTTGTTTAATAAATAAAGTTATTTAGAAATGATTTTATAAAAAATAAAATCAAAAGACTTATAGAAACTATGAAAAACATATTTTTGATTATATTAAATAAATCTAAATAATCAAAACGTTTTAACCGGATCAAATGTTTTATTTTTAAAACGTTTGGAACTGAAATGAAATCTTTAAACGTTTTAAAAACGTTTTGCGACGTATCGAAACGTAAATAATTATTTTTAACAAATAATTATCCTTATGAGTTTAGAAACCCTAATGTGAGTTAAACTCATCATGATTGTTAATATTAATTATTCTAATAATAATTATAATTATTTTAACATGGAAACCCTAATTTTCCCTAACATAAGTTTAATATTAAAATAACCATTAATATTTAACCTACTTATGTTTATTCATTAAATCGTTAACTTGTAATAATTTGATAAATTAATCCAACAAGTTAGAATAATTATTTCGATAATAATTATCAACTCTAGTTATATATATTATAACTTAACGCGATTAAATATTCAATCGATCGAACGAACTAAAAAAAAATAATAATAAATATTATTATTTAAAACAATATTCAAGACTTGATTGAACTGGCCTTCATGATACGTGATCACATGTTAAATTCTTGTATTCAAATTACATAAATGCTTTCATACGTGAACATTAGCATTTACTGATTTTAAACTGATTAACTAACGGGTTTTCAAACGCTACAAATGGGATTATACGTCAAGACTTGACCGGTATCATTTGGGTAACGTTCGTTACTCAAATGATTATGTGGACCCTTATGCATATTGTCTTATGCTTTATTAGGACTTTACGTGCTAGTTGCTGATAACGGTTTGTCAGGCCGTTTCAAATCCCCAACTGAATTAATTTGTAGTAGTGGAAGTTAGGGTTATCGAACCAAGGGAATATGTGGAAATTGACTAATTGATTATTAAATTAAACTAAATTACTGATTAACCTAAGAGTATCTAAAATTGCCACTTAGCTGTTTTGGTTTGTTGGGATGATTTAACTAACAAAGTTACTAACTTTAACCTAGAAAATTACTTGAACTATCAAATGAGACAAATCTAACCACTTCTGGATCCTGATTGGCTACCGATCTAGAAAAACCTAATTCCTTAACCGTGACACATAGACATGCCCCCCAATTGCTTCCTTGACCTAATAACCTAGTTTCCTAATGGGCTGATTAGTCCTGCCGCAAGAAAGTGCTAGATCAATAAACAGTGGACCACTAAAACCCTAGATTACTAGTTAATTTTAACAATTCCGCATGTAGGTATTCGACGGTAGCAAGTATTCCGGAATAACTAGTTAAGAAATAGGTTAATCATAGAACGAATCCACCAACCAATCACCAAAAGCGGTTAGTGGTGGATTAGCCGGACATGGCTAATGAAACAAACATGATTTTATTGAAAGATTGCATTAAACTAACGTACCGAATGATTGAAATCTCTCAAAAAGCTCCAAAACAAGGTGGAATTCGCAAACCCTACTGCTCTGGTCGCACAATGAAGATTAATCATTGACAAAAACTTAGAGAACAAGTTTAAATAGAAAACCCTAATCTAAAACTTCTGCCGACTGAATCGGGGCGTACCGCCCCAAAGTTGGGAATCGTACCGCCCGGATTGCAAATCTTCGGCCGCTCTCTAAACTTTAGGGCGTACCGCCCTAACTTCTTCTCTTCTGGGCGTACCGCCCTGATTTGAATCTCAGGAACTTTCTTCAATTTTCTTCTAAGTCTTCACTCGTTCCTGGTTTTTCTCGAACTTTGTACCGACAGCTTCCAGCTTCTCTCGTAACTGCTTCAATTTAACTCATTAAGCATCCGGTACCTCAAAACATAAAACTCGTGAAAATGCAACATAATCCAACCATTATTGTTATTAAATAAGACAATATAAACATAATAATGATGACAAATTGGACTAACATCACATCCCCACACTTGACTTTTTCCGTCTCGGAAAAACTGCCATGGAATCATAATCGGGAAGTCAACTCAAAATCATTTAACTTTTCACTTTATCAACCTTTTTCCATTCCACATTCCAAAATGTATTCATATATACTAATTGCAATCACCGGTATTTCTATCCGACTAAACCCAACCACTGATCTTTGAGCCCCCAAGGTGTTTATATAATTTACCGAATAAAGTCTCAACCTGCTTATGTGTCCCACATTCAGAAAGTCCTAGCTTAGTCTAATCCCGACTCAAATTCGGTCAAAGTAAAGGGTAATACAGATAGAATATTTATATTTTCCCCACCCTAGTTAAATCAGATACTCATATATCCCAAGAATGATGGATTTGAATGGATAATGGATTTGCTTGAGCATTTATTTGACTACTGATGCTTCTGTATTTTTTTTTTCCTTTTTCTCTTTTTTTTTATTTTTTTTATTTTTTTTATAATTGGTTAATTTTAACTATACTTACCAACGGACATCATCAGAGGCATTCTTTCACAAGGTCTTACCCCCGAAATCATACGTGAGTGTTTTGCCCGCGAGATCCGGAACATCATCAGAGGTATTCTTTCACAAGGTCTTACCCCCGAAATCATACGTGAGTATTCTGTCCCTTCACTCTAATTTATTAACCAATTTATTACCTAATATGCTCGAAAGATGGAAAAAATGGGGCGCCGTTATTTCTCGGATTTGCTTTCGCAAAAAGATCATAACGTGCCAGTTATTCTGAGGATATATAAGTCTCTAATTTAAAAAGGTTTTTTTCCTCCTAATCATCAGTTTCAACCTCACTATTACCTCTAAAATGGGAACCCACTAGCAAACTAATTTAATTACATATTTATACAAAAATAAACACCAAGGGATAATTAAGCTTTACTAAATCAGCTGGGCCTACCGACACATCACAAATTAGATATATTTTCCATACTCTCCTTTTCTTACCACTTTTCCTTTTCTTCCTTTACAATTTATTTTATTCTGAAAATCGACTCCCAATTGTACTATCATTTTCCATGTACCGGCAATTTCCCTCAAAACAGATTTTTGACTCAAACACTTAAACTAAAAATGACTCAAAAACTGCAAAATCTTTTTTGGATTTTTGATGTTTTTTTCAAAATTTTTTTTTTTTCAAAATAACACAACTACCTAAAAATTTAAAAACTGACGTCCTGTCCCCCTCCCCACACTTAAGATCGACATTGCCCTCAATGTGATAGGAACACGCACAACGTATAAACAGACACGAACGATAAAATAAAAATGAAAAATAAAAATAAAATGCAAAAATAAAAAGAGAATAAATAAATAAATAAAAAGAACAAGTTGGAACACACTCCCCTGAAATCATCGTGAAAAGCTCCTCGGAAGTCGTGCCAACACCCTCTCGCAACAGATCGTGAATTCCAGAAATCGGATGGAAGAAGTAATGTATGGAATGTCACATCTCAACCATGGTGCTACCAAGAAACAAACACATCATGCCATATATACAACCAAAAGAAAAATCACAACCACCCCAACCGGTTACCCAGTACAGTACCCCCAGTTATCATATAGTATAATAGCATACAGACCATGATCATGTAAAAACAAAATAACCAAAAAGTACAGGGTAAGAGAACAAAACCGATCAGCAGCAGCAGTGACATCAGCATGAACAGCACCTACTCCTCATTACCACCAGCATCATCACCTCCACCTCCATCATCATCTCCTCCAGCATCAACATCTCCAGCAGCATCTCCCTCGGCACCAACATCATCACCATCAGGCTCCTGAAAGAAATCAGGGATCGGAATACCCTGATGTGACATCATATGACGCATAGCCCTCTCTATCCTCTCAAAACGAACATCCACATAATCGAGCACCGTCTCCTGGACCATATCCAATGTAACCTGATCAGCCCTCGGCGGCCTCTCTGGTCTCTGCCTCAATGGCCTCTCAACCTGGTGCAATATCCTATGCCGCCTCGCGGCCCTAGCAGCCTCGTCTCCCTGAACAATCACACCCCTAACGGCCTCCCACTGCGGGGGATCAGTCATAGTAACCATCGATGCCAGCCGCATATCGCCTAACTCGTAATGAGAAGTCTCAGCCCCAATCGTCAAGTGAGTCTCCAAATACCTACCCGGCTCAAATACACCCAATCTCCTGGCCAACCTAGTCACATAGGGCCCCATACTCAGATGGACGCCCTTCCCCGACGTCCTCCTCCTCGCAAATGATGAAATCAAAACTCCAGCAACATTGAGGTCGTGGCCCTCAACAATCGAACGCAAAACTGCTAAATCTAGCTTCGTGACCTTCTCGACGCCAGAACGACGACCGAGAAGAGTACACGCAACTATCCTATGAATATATCGCAGCACCGGATCCCTAATCTGCGACTCCACTACACTGTCCAAGTACGGGACCGATCCAATCGCATCCCAGAACGCTGTAAGCTGTAAATCAGTAACCCCCTGGGGGTGTGGTCGGCTAAAAAGCCCCCTCGGCAGCTCTGCAAACGCCGGCGCCTCAACCTCCTCCTGTGTATACAGTCCCGATGCGACCGCGAACTCGGGTATGCTCATGTGATGAGTCCGACGGCCCAAAGCAAACGATAACGCGTTCCCATCTCCAAACTTACCCGGACCCACCTGAAACGTCGCCAGGAACTCAACAGTCAGCTCCACATACTGGTGGTCAACTGGGGTCAACGCCCTCCTCCAGCGGTCAGTCACTAGTCCTCGAATACGCTCCAGCTGTCCTAGCTGAGCCAACAAACCCCAGTCGATCGTCCTATGGTGCAACAGCGGCATCTCAATGAACCTCCTCATCTGCCTATCCTCATGAGAGTCGCGCTCGAACCTCAGAAAGGAATGGTGCGCGTGGTTCCTCCTCGCAACAGGAGGTGGCAACACATCAGCCTCTGGTAATATCTCCGGCCCCCAATAACTGATAATCCTCCGTCTGAATGGGGGGACCGGAACAGCGGCATCCGGATCTCCACGTCGCCTCCTCTTGGGACCGCGTGTCCCGGAACTAGACCCTTGCCGGTCCGACATCCTGAAATCAACAAGTTAGCACAAAATAACAATAATCATGTAAAACCGGGCCTTCCTGCAATTGATTGTCACATTCACCAACTATTTTTGGTTTTTTCGATTTTTTAATTTTTTTTGTTTTTTTTTTCAAAAATTATATAAAGAAAAACAAAATTAAACAAAAAAGAAAACAAAATTTAAAACTAAAAATCAAAAACGACAAAAATTGGGATTTTTGAAAAATTTGAAAAATTCTGTGAAAATCCATCCTGGGCGTACCGCCCAAAAGTGGTGCAAACTGGGCGGTACGCCGCCCAAATTAAACTGCAGAAACCCTAATTTCAAAATTGGGCGTACCGCCCCCAGTATTGGAGCCCTAGGCGGTACGCCGCCCAATTCGATTCGCAAAAAAAACGAAATCGGTTGGAACCGATCAATCTAATCCAAATTCACTCTCCGACAACCTCGTTCTCACATTTAATCGGTTCATAATCGGCTAACACGAACGAAACTAACAAAACAACTAACCTAAAAAAAACTAAAAACAACTAAACGACTTAAATTAAACAAAAATGACGAGAAACGGAACCTGAGAGAGCTCGGACTGAACGGTGATGGTGGTTTTGGTGCTCGGTGCAGCCTGTGATACTGTGGCGGTGGTGGCGGTGTTCTCGGCGGTGGGTTTCGGTGTTCTCGGCGGTGGGTTTTGGTTATGAGAAACCGACCCACCGACTGGTGGTATATTTTTTTCGCCATTCAAAATCCGGGCGTACCGCCCAAATATGTATGGGTTAGGGCGTACCGCCCGGTTTTTTTAATTTCGAAATTTTTGAGAAATTTTGGGGCGTACCGCCCTAATGTGGTCCATTTGGGGCGTACCGCTTATGCCCTATTTTGGCAGAAAGTTTGGAAATTTTGGAGCCTGCAAATTTTCTATCTCTGGAAAAACACCACTTTTTCACCACCGAACATGTTTACTGCCAAAAAATTTGATTAAAACTTACCTGGAATGCAGCTGATGGCATAGATTCACTTCCGAGCTTCCCGATTTCCTGAAAACACACCAAAACGTAAAATCTAACAAAACTACGAAAACACACAAAAATCAAAATGAAAAACAAACCACTGGGTTGCCTCCCAGTTAGCGCTAAGTTTTTAAGGTCTTCAGCCAGACCGTACTTCCCTTTCACGGAGGTTCAAAAATGTAATTGTCACCCAACTTTGACTTAGTAGAGGAACGCTGAGCACAATTTCCGTTGTCATCATCGCTCCATCCCAATACCTCAACGTGACCTTCCTCCTTCATTTCCCCAGCTCCTCGACCGTCATCATCGCCTCGATCATGCTTGGAATTACCCTTGAATCTATTCGTAGCCTTCGGGCCCTTCTTATTCTTCTCACAACTACTTTCGACCTCCTCATGACCGAGAGATGCTATTATACCAACCGGGTCTCCCGTATCCCCACACTTGGGATCATCTATCTCTAATCTTGCAAACCTGTCAACCATAATATCACCTTCCATTGTATCCTCCTCTATTTTACTAGGAGGACACTTGTCAGTAACAAACAATTTTGGAATAGTATTAGTAACCGAATATTTAAAAACATGATTAAATAAATTCAAAGATAATACCCGGCTACCAAATTGCATTGTGCATGTGTTTGCTCTGCAATCAATTTGTGTGTTTGCGGTGGACAAGAATGGTCTCCCAAGTATGATCCTTGGTTGATGTCCCGTATCCTCATAATCCACTACCAAGAAGTCCTCAGGGTAGTAAAATTCACCAACTTGAACAACTACACCCCTCAACATACCTCGTGGCTTCTTTGATGATCCATCCGCAAATACCACCTTTGTCCTGACCTCATGCACATCGCCCAAATGAAATTTCTCACATATGCTACTTGGAAGAACACTCACCGATGCACCAAAATCCAACAAGGCCTTGTTGGTTGAGAACTCTCCAATCTTAACCGGAATCAACGGTGTCTTCAACTCTTCGAACTCTTCATCAGCATCACTAGCATCCTCATCTACCAACATGTTGATGGCACTAATAGGAACTCCTCGGGAATTCTTGACACCTGAAATCGAAGCTTGGTGAGCTGGATTAATGTTAGTATCACTAGGCAACTTACCTGGCTCCTTTCTTGAATTTTCAGCAGCTAACTGCCCCAACTGTTTCTGAAATGCTCCCATTGTCTTGTCTTGGAGCTCAAACCTCCGATCAAACCCCTGAACTTTGTCGGTCAACTGTCTGTGGCTGGCGGATAACTGTCTTTGCTCATCGACTATCTGCTTTTGACCATCTGCGAGTGAGTTCATTTTCTCCATCAAGGCGGCAAATTGCGCTTGCATCCCATCTTCCGGTGTCGGTTGAGCTTGTTGGTAGCTTCCTTGGGGAGGATTTCCACCTTGAGTGTAGGTGTTCCGTTGATAGCCCCCTTGGTTGTAACCGGATGCTCGGCCTTGATATTGTGTTGAAGCTCCACCCTGCACATTAGAAGTTTGAAGTTAGGATTTAACTGATTATTAGCATTCCATACCTAAAATTCGGGTGGTTGCGAAGGTTGGGATGGTAAGTGTTGGAGTTCATCGCTCCCTGGACATAATTGACATCTTCGCTTTGCTGAACCATGGTGGAACATGCATCCACCGAGTGGCCTAATTCGCCACAACCCGTGCACACCGGAAATTGTGCACTAGCCTTCACCTCTTCTGATGCACCCCCCAACTTCATTTGGGCTACTTGTTTTTCCAAGAGGAGTGTCTGTTGGCGAAGCTTCTCTATTCTTTCCTCTGCCTCATAATCAACCGATTTGACCGCTGCGGATCGCGATCTTCTCCCATTCTGAGCAAGCCTTTTTGATGTGGCACTCAACCTCTCCATGTGCCCCCAATCTATCTCTTCCGTATTGGTTAGGAATGTCCCATTGCTGATGGAGTTCAGATCTCTGATGTCTTCTGGGAGGAGACCATCATAAAATGCCTTGATGAGATCCCAAGTGTCGATTCGATGATGTGGGCACTTGCGCAACAAGTCTTTGAACCGAGTGAATGCCTCATGGAATGGTTCCCCGGTGTGTTGCTGGAAGGACCGGATCTCTTCTTTCACCTCACTGGTTTTGCTCATCGGGAAGTATTCCTCGAGGAATACCTCTTGCAATTGCACCCAAGTATAGATGCTACTGGGAGTTAGACTCTCGAACCATCTCCTTGCTCGATCTTTGAGGGTATACGGGAAAAGCATTAGCTTGACCTCGTCCTGTGTGAACCCCGTTGCTCCAATAGGTATGCATGTGGACTCGAAGCTATGAATGTGATGATATGGTTCCTCGGTTCTTTTCCCGTAGAATTCTGGTAGATGACTCAAGTATTGAGGTCGAACCTCAAAAGCTCGTCTGTTTGCTCCGATTGGTGTGACTACCGCAGATGCACTCGGTACAACGATTGGCTTAAAGTGACTAGCCACTCCCTGAACCGGTGGATTTTCTACCAATCGTGGGACTCCTCCTTCCATTTGAAGACGAGCTCCCCCATGGTTGAACTGTGGAACTCCTCTTGGGGGAAGCTCTTCTTCCTTGTGGGGCAACATTAGCCTGTGGAGCTCGTGCCCGATTTCGTGGTAGCTCATGTTGTGGTTCATCTCTATATCCATATCCATCTTCATCTTCATTTGGGTCATACCAATCATGCCCCCACTGCTCCTCATACACGGGATTTTGTCGAAAGTGGTTTTGTGGTGGTGGAGGTTGTTGTGGTGGGGCTCGGCGGAATAAGGGTGGTTGTTGTTGGCGAGGTGGACTTGGCTGTCTAGCCTGGTAGTGGTAACCGTCCTCCTCATGGTATGAAGATTTAGGGGAAAGGGATGGTAAAGAATTGTGCCCGTGCACCCGAAATGGTGGAATATGACCCGGAGGAATATTTTATGGCATGGCAGGGTCCACTGGTTCATTCTGGCCTTGGTTCTGTGGTTGGTTGGGATTTTGATTGAGGTTCTCATTTGGGTTTGGGTTTTGGTTGGGATTTGGGTTCTGATCTTGGTTTCGGTTTTGATTTTGTGGTTGGTTGGGAATTGGATTCTGGCCCTCCATCTCTCTTCTGTTTCTTTGTTCTGCTCGGTTCTGCCGAGCTGTCCTCTCAATCTCTGGATTGTATATCAACGGAGAGGTCTTGCGGGAATGCCGCGTATGCATGCACAATCACCTAAAACCTGCAAAATTGGTCACAAAAGAGCAAACCAATTACGTAGCACTGTTCCAGGGGGTGTAAATAATGCAATAAAACAGAAAAAATCGAAACTTGGACGGTCAAAAATCTCAAAACTTTCTGTGAAAAAGTGCCCAAGGCGTACCGCCCAGGAATTAAAATTTCCAGGCGTACCGCCCCAAAATTGAATTTCGGCAAAAATTAATTTTTTTTTTTTTTTTTTGCAGAAAGTAATTAATTAAATAAAAAAACACTATTTTTGGGTTTTTTTTTTTTTTTTTTGATTTTTTGAAAAATTAAATAAAAAAAAATGCAAATTAACTAAAAATCAACTAATCAAAAAGCGCACTAATTCCCCGGCAACGGCGCCAATTTGATAACGGTTTGTCAGGCCGTTTCAAATCCCCAACTGAATTAATTTGTAGTAGTGGAAGTTAGGGTTATCGAACCAAGGGAATATGTGGAAATTGACTAATTGATTATTAAATTAAACTAAATTACTGATTAACCTAAGAGTATCTAAAATTGCCACTTAGCTGTTTTGGTTTGTTGGGATGATTTAACTAACAAAGTTACTAACTTTAACCTAGAAAATTACTTGAACTATCAAATGAGACAAATCTAACCACTTCTGGATCCTGGTTGGCTACCGATCTAGAAAAACCTAATTCCTTAACCGTGACACATAGACATGCCCCCCAATTGCTTCCTTGACCAAATAACCTAGTTTCCTAATGGGCTGATTAGTCCTGCCGCAAGAAAGTGCTAGATCAATAAACAGTGGACCACTAAAACCCTAGATTACTAGTTAATTTTAACAATTCCGCATGTAGGTATTCGACGGTAGCAAGTATTCCGGAATAACTAGTTAAGAAATAGGTTAATCATAGAACGAATCCACCAACCAATCACCAAAAGCGGTTAGTGGTGGATTAGCCGGACATGGCTAATGAAACAAACATGATTTTATTGAAAGATTGCATTAAACTAACGTACCGAATGATTGAAATCTCTCAAAAAGCTCCAAAACAAGGTGGAATTCGCAAACCCTACTGCTCTGGTCGCACAATGAAGATTAATCATTGACAAAAACTTAGAGAACAAGTTTAAATAGAAAACCCTAATCTAAAACTTCTGCCGACTGAATCGGGGCGTACCGCCCCAAAGTTGGGAATCGTACCGCCCGGATTGCAAATCTTCGGCCGCTCTCTAAACTTTAGGGCGTACCGCCTAACTTCTTCTCTTCTGGGCGTACCGCCCTGATTTGAATCTCAGGAACTTTCTTCAATTTTCTTCTAAGTCTTCACTCGTTCCTGGTTTTTCTCGAACTTTGTACCGACAGCTTCCAGCTTCTCTCGTAACTGCTTCAATTTAACTCATTAAGCATCCGGTACCTCAAAACATAAAACTCGTGAAAATGCAACATAATCCAACCATTATTGTTATTAAATAAGACAATATAAACATAATAATGACGACAAATTGGACTAACATCAGTTGCCACTTGGTAATCCATCGTCATCACTAAATCATGTGAGTTTCACGGCCCCTTTTCTTTACAACTGTTTTACACTTATGGGGGAGAAATCATGAACTGATAAACTGCTTTTTACTTAATGTTATGGTTTACCTGTTAGCCGTATGACTACATGTTCCATTCTGTATCCCAAACAACTGGTACTTTATCGTTATCAACGTTAGTACAACTGAAATCCCACTATTAATTGAATTCGATTAGTTCTGCTCGAAACGATAACTAGTGAATAGATCTATTTGGGTTGACAACCCTGCCCAGATTGGTAGCTCCAATCCTGACTTCGTACATTGTCAAGGGGTACACGTCAGTTATTCTTGCCTGTTCGGTATTCTTGGGATAGAATGCTATGAGTGGGTAATCCGTTAGTATTCGAATTTGAGGTTCATGGTAGGATCTTACAACCACGACAGTAAACCAACGTAACATTTAAGTATGCCGTAAACTGTTATCCCAACCTACCGTAAACCTGTTATTCCAACATACTGTAAACTGTTTTTACAAACTTACCATCGAATCATAAACCTGTGAACCTCACCAACTTTATGTTGACCTTTTAAAACTCATGATTTCTCAGGTATCTAAGCTTATCATGAAAGACGTGCAAATGAGGCTTCACTGTAAATTTCGACCCTGCTTCACTGGAGTCGTAGTCCCGACCTATCTTAAACAAACTGATTTATTATTTCAATATCAAACTAAGACTTTTATTCAAATGTAAGACGATATCATTTCACCACGACTTTCCGCTGCAACATAAATGGTATTATGTTTTATATGACGTTTGAATTTAGTAGAAGTTGTTCTGTATATCTGCGACTATGATTCCGTCTCGCTCACACCAAAATCCGTTGACCGGGGTGTGACATATAATTTATACACATGCGAATAAGGATCTACCGAAGCACTGATAACATGATAAAGTCATAATCATTCAAAATACAAGCCATAGAGTAAGACAAAGCATAAAGTAAATTTTTCAAAAGCTAAGCCCTACAAATACGGGCATTAAAGGTAAGTCCACTCGCAGGTGAAGGAAAGTTATCATTGTTTTTTTAAAAGTAGCAAAGATAGGTCATACCTGAGAGCTTCATGAGCGACGGACAGTGTTGGGAGTTGGTTCGGTAGCAAGTATTTCTTTGATTTGACTGAGAGGGGCATCAGGGAGTTCTTTGCAAGTGTCAGCAAATGTGAAAGAAAGTTTGGGAAATACGTCTCTAGCTTCCTTAAGCTTCCAGGGTGACTCACGATCAAACCCAGCACAAGTTTTAGTAGTAGCGCTCAGATCATGGGTGTAGAAAAGACCTGCTCGGACGCCTTCGTTGAATCCACATGTGTTCATGGCATTGGTCATGTTTGCAATTGCTAAAATAAGGGCTTTTAATAACCTTCTCTACCGCCGCAGGGATTCCCTTGGTGATCAACCATTTTCTTTCATCCTCCTGTGTTTTCTTGTCTGTCTCCATCATGGTTTTTCATCGTTAAATGCAATCTTGGTGGTGTGAAGTTCTAAGGATAAAAAACAAGGTATAAAGAAAGGGTGGAATTGTTTAAAATATAAAAACAGATCCGAAAGTATATTATGAAATAAAAGATACCGGAAGTGGCTTGTCGGAGTTGAAACTGCAAAGATTCAAGTTGATCATCCTTTTCTTTTAAGGTTCTGACATAATAAGAGAATTGGTCCTGCTTCTGTTTCTCGAGACTCTCTACCAGGGTTATTGAGCTACTCAGTGACTTTTCAACATCAGCAAGTTTAGAAGAAAGGGTAGCGTTGGATTGATTAAGTTTATGGTTTTCCCTTTGAAGGGCCTGGGTTTTCTCTTGAAGTTCCGGCTCTGCAATTGCTGCCAGCTTTGCATTAAGAGTTTGAAGTTGGAACTTCGCTTTGACCTAACGACTGTAAATCTCAGGAATGATTGTGTTGGTGTTTGCGTAGGTGGAAATAACCTTTGAAGCAAATTCAGGAGTAGACATCTCTTTGGATTGCCTCACATCACCAGGACCGATTGCCTTCAGGAAAAAGTCTTTGCACATGCAGGGTCAGAAATGTTGTCCCTATTGGTAATGTTCCAAGTAGGGATGAAAAGTTAATCAAGACCGAATGAAGAGTTTTTGCGAGAGGCAACCAGTTTGGCTTCGTTTCTAATCCAAAGAGCATTTGTAAAGCTGACAGGGTTGGAAGTGGATCCATGACTTGTGGAGCTGCTGGAAAAGAAGTGTGTTGCTAATGGTGTTGGAGAGGTAACAGGAGAAAGGATCATGGTTTGGGAAGCAGACTGAGGAAGTTCACTATCAGAAGAAGGAATCACTGGAGAAGGGGTGCTAGTAAGATCGATAGTTTGACAGGGAGACTGAATAAAATCAGCAAAGGAAGTGTTTACCAGGTGTGCCAAACTTGGTGGAGACAAAACATATACATTTCCGTCTTCGGAAGTAGGTGAAGGGTTCCTTGATAAAATTCGCCTTCGAGATGGTCGGATAAGGCTTCAACAGTTGAGGAATACTTTGTTTTGGATCGAGGGCCGGGAGACTTTCGGGTTTTCTTTTTGTGCAGGTTCTTCTTCTTCTACTTCTGTTTCAGGGGCATTTTTGTTGGGTTTTGCTACCCTTTTCTTTCTTTTCTGAATCACTGGGGAAGTAGGATGTGATTCTTTTGGTTGAGATGCACTTGCTGATTTGTTGTTTCTGTTAGAACTGTGGTTTCATTGGTGGTTTCTTCAACATTAGGTGAGGTAGGAACTACGGAAGTAGATATATCCTTTACGACTTCGGTTTTGCTGAACTTAAGTTGATTAAAATCTTTCAATTGAAGAGCGCTTGACAGATCCATGGGTGCAACAAAAGAAAAAAAAGAAGGTTATAATATGTTAAAAAGGTGAAAAAATTAAACTGATTGATTTGCGATTATACGCACTCACTTTTACGTAAAAAATGACAGGTCGCATATGGGGGAAAAACTAGTTGTTTCTTATTTTTAGCAATAACCAACATTTCTTCCGGAATTCTCCTGATGGGGTGAATGAATTTACTAATTAACTCATAAGTGGGTTGGTGAACTTCTTCCTTAGTTAGAATTATGTCATGAATAGTGATTCTAATATCGCGCCATTTCATAGAGGGGGTAAACATGAATCATCGAGGTAGAAAAACAGTTCTTTCCAGTGGCGATTAGTGGGTGTTTTTTTAGTATACAAATGCGAAATGTCTCTTCTTTTCTAGAAGGTATACCAATCGCCTGACATGGTGAATCGGTAAAATGCTAGGAAAATTATCAGTTGAGGCTCAAGGTTGAGTGCACGACAGGATAACTCAAAATGCTTCAAAATTCCCAAAGCAGGTGGGTTGCATTGTGATAAATGAATCTCGAAATATGCTAGGGCTTGAAAGATAAAGGGGGTAAATGGGATTCTGTAATTGCCAAGGCGGATGGAGTCTAGATACAAACCAAACTTCTTATCAGGAAAAGGATGGATGGGTTTGACTTCATTTGCAAGTACTGGATTTAAGTTTCTAGGAATACATAATACTTTTATGAATTCATCTAGTTCTTCTTGAGTAATTTGGGGGTAGGAAATTGAAAGGTTATGCTTAGAGGGGAGTGTTTTGGTGGTAGCCATGAGTGTATAATGAAAAAGAAGGTGTTAAAAGCAAAGGATCGGAAAGAAGAACTGACCTTGAAAAAGGAAGGATTGATGAAGGAAGTGCGGAGAGCGATGGTGAAATTTGCAAAAAAATTTTGGTAAAAATTTGGGGGAAGGAGTGGTTTATATATAGGCTATCTGACAAGCGGTTTAGGGAAACGGTTTATACGGGGCGGTTTTGTAAAAGCGGGTTTTACGGAGGGTAAAACGGAAGGTAAGATTTTAAAAGTTTTGAAAAGATTCTTTTTCATAACTCTTTGTGTGACAGGAAACATAATAAGTACGGGTTTTAACACGCGGCATTGATGGACACTTGAAAACTGTAACATTAGTCATACGTGTCAGATTGTACAGATGCAACCATAGGATGTGCAAGCGACCCTTTATATTCAAAAGTAAGTCTATTAACCTCATTTGCTCACTTAATAGACTTGGGGGACTTGATGAAGTAAACGATGATTCGGATGTGTTTTACACATCCGATCGCTTACTTCCAAGTCCTGCGACATGTTGCTTTGCGGAAGTGTCTTTACATGACACGGGTAGATGCGGTCGCACAGACGCGAAGCTGGAAGATTGAAGTGGAGGCCTATAAATACCCGAAGAAAAGTATAGTTTGGGGATCGAATATCATTTGTAATAACTTAATTACACATGCGTCTGTAACATTCTCTCTCCAAACCTCAATAAAGTCATTCTTTCTTTCTTCGATCTTCTTATCTTTCCATTACTTGTATTCGTGATTTGGCGGAAATTGTCCACGGGGATAATTTGCTTTTTCAGTAGACGAAATCTAATAGTTCATTGTTGAATTTAGCTTTGTAATGGAAAGTGAATGGTGAATCGATCTATTTTATTGATTTGATGCACTGTGGAATATAATTGCGAATCTATATAGAAAACACATAGTTAAGAGTGTAAAATATCTATTCGTCCAAGAAATTATTCTCATAATTGAGACATGTCTATTTATACTAATTAGGAAATCGTATCTTCCTTGTTACTTAAGTGAATGCACTTGCCTCCTTGCCCGTCGCAACTGCACCGCCTTTGTCATGCTTCTTTCCTATCACACTTGCATATCCGATCTTTATCCATCCTCATCAAGTCCCCCTAGTCCATTGATTATTTATACAATAACGATGAACTAGATTACTTTACTTTTCCTGGCATAAATATTTTGTAAAAACGAAAATTTACCAATAAACTTTTTGGTACCGGTCATCAAGTCCCCCTCCCCTAGTCCTTAAGTTTTTGTAAAAATAACTTTAAGGACTAAGTATGCACTTTCCCCTGTGCCATATACATTTGCATTTTGCAATTTATTTTCCTGATTTGCATCTGCAAGTGTATTTTCTAACCACCTTGTCAGACACTCAATAATCATGACAATCTTTTTGATAGTGAAAAAGCAAACTATCCCCGAGGATAATTGCCACCAAATCAGAGATGTAATAGTAATGGAGAAGAAAGAAGATTGGAACAAAGAAGAAGTATTTTATTAATTTTCTGGAGAGAGAAAGTACAGTCGCATGTGTAATATAGTTATTACAAATGAAATCGGATCCTCAAACTATACAATTCTTTGGGTATTTATAGGCTTCGACCTTGATCTTCCAGCCTCGCATCTACCTGCATCCTGTAAAGACACTTCCACCAAGCATCTCATCCGAAGGACTTGGAAGTAAACGACCGGATGTGTATAACACATCCGAATCATCGTTTACTTCATCAAGTCCCCCAAGTCTATTAAGTGAATAAATGAGGTTAATAGACTTACTTTGGATATAAAGGGTTGTTTACACATTCGTATTTGCACAATCTGACACATACAGCTAACGATTCAACTTACAAGTACTCGCATCTGTGTACTTGTATTCGCATATCACCTACAAGACACCTTAGCGAGAAATATATCCGAAGGACTTGAAAATAAATGATTGGATGTGTATAACACATCCGAATCATCACTTACCTCATCAAGTCCCCCAAGCCTATTAAATGAAAAACTGAAGTTAATAGACTCGAAGAATTGAAATTACTTATCCGACAACTGTGACTGCTTGCATTGTTGTCCCATATGTATACACAAGTCCAACTTTAAGTTTTGGTCACACATTACTAAAATATATCCAACATAAAATTTATTTATTTATTTATTTTTAGTTATAGTCAAAGCATATAACATCATTGGAACCAATATTATAAATACCAGTTAAAACTTTCCTTGTCTAGTCCCCTAGTCCATTGGCGAAAACATTTGTTAAAGCTAATGGACTATAAGAAATTATACCTGATACACATGCGAAACTCTGTTTTACTATCAACCCCAACATTTCCTCCTACAGCACGCAACTGCATACCTTGTTGTATATTCACTTTTATTTAACACACGCGAGCCGTTGACCATATCTCACCAAATCCCCAGTTTGATACGATGTAGTAGCACTTGGACCAACAAGCTTTCAACTGTCTACTAAAAACCATCTCTAGCACTTGCAACCTGCACATATCTTTTTTTATTAAATGAGAACAAACAACACTTGCGAAACCTTTGATAAAATGTGAGCAAGATTATGTTCACTTTCGCACATGCTTATGCTTTAATTCGCAACACTAGACTATTATGTTTTAATTTGTCATGAAATGGATGTGGTTTGAATATAACATTGTTTGTGACGTTTTTATTTTTAGACAATTACTTGCATGTGCATAAACTATTTTAGCAACCCCAAAGATAACTGTTGCTCCTCCTGCAAGTGAACTTTAGCTTTTAATGCCCGTATGTGCAGGGCTTTCATCTTTCAAACAACTTTTACTTTTATGCACTTGTCGTGACATATGGAATGTTTTTTAACTTTGGAATGGAATGTTGTAACTTTATTATGTCATTACGCTAACTATACCTTGCATTTGCTTGTTCGCATGTGTATGAATTACGTTATTAAACTTAAGTGGTCACATGCGTCCATGTTAACACATTAGGTTCCTTAACTATAATTATACACATGTATCTGAACTTAGCAATTAGTAATGTGTAATTACTTTTTCGGTCTTATAGACCACTTCCGGTGTCACAAGAGCAACCTTAGCCTCTTTCATGATTTTTCCCAGAATTTGTTGGGTAGCGCATAACTACTTCTTATGACCCCATAGGTCACATCTTTACAAGGATGCTTTTTATACATTTTCCGGAATTTTTTGGATAGTGCATGACTACCTCTTTTGACCCCATAGGTCGCATCTTTACAAGGATGCTTTTATTGATCAATTTATTTGGTTTAAATGAACCGCATCTATCTTAAGATGCATGGTGGCCAACCATTCTTCAATCCATTGGATTGAGTTTATCACATACGTATGTTTTTTATTTTTTATTATTATTTTTTTTTAACATGTGTTCCTCCACCAAATTCTTATTCATAAAGTGGATCGTAACCGCATCGGTCTCATGGAACGTATCCAAAACCGGAAATATATGGAGCATATCCAATTCAGTGCTTTTCGCAAAAATATAAGCTTCTTCATGTATATTCCTTTGAATATGTCACTTATCGCAAGTGTAATTAGTCCCAAACCTGATGCACCTTAACCTGATTTTTACTTAAACAACACATGCAACATTTCCTTTTTACTTTAGCCTTTCCCCATTTTTACCATCTTTCTTCATATTCCTGAAAAAGCCCAACTTAAAACTAACCCTTTATCTTAATACCAAGCAACCACATCCAGATTATTATTGCTCACACTTCTATCTTAACACAACATATCTCTTCCTGGAATAAACCCCTAACAAATTGTTTCCTGTTATTATCATCAATAATCGGAAGCCATTTTCCCCATGAACAACCCACTTCCTCATAAGCTTCTCATTCATTAACATAAGAAGTTCCTTTTTCATTCACCCCTATAAGATAGCTAATGATTATTAATAAAAAATCTTCCATAATACTTTAACTGATATCTATAACCCCTTCACCGTTATTCTTGAATCATAATACAAGCTTTCTTTCCAACCAAATGCCATGTAGCATGTGTTGATTCTTCATCATGACCCAAAAGCATCTGCTTGCGTCAAAACACGAAATCACATATGCGTCATAATGCCATGGTTATTTTTCAATTGCACATACCAATATATTCTGCAAAATCCCTTGAAAACATTTTGAACACGCCACATGCTAAAAGAATAGCGCACTTTGACTAACCATCGGAACTGCCTAAAAAGAAATTGCCCATGTAAATGCTAATTTATCTCTCATTTGAGTTCATTGACATTACCTCAAAATCACCATAAAAACACCAGCTCACAAGCATCATTAATCACCACATCCATTTAACTCTTCGGATAATATCAACACATCCACCTAAAGCCCCCCATACATGTGAATCAGTGCCACAACCAACTTTCCATTTAATCACTTATAACTTTATCAAATCTCATAAAAGTCTCCAAATACCACCAAAATTACCCATATCACCCACACCATTGAAACATAAAATGATTCCAGAAAATGCTAGGAACTTGTATTTTCTTCTTATACCATCAAAGACTTTCCTATCCTTTACTGCATTTCCAAGACCACCACAAACGCAACTGCATACTTTTTGAACTGCCTCCTTTTTCCATAATTGCTTTGGAATTCAAAGACCACATATCCTTATAATCATGAAACTTTCTTGTCTTTTCTCAAAAAGACCATTCTTAAAGATACATCTTCATATTAACTTAACATTTTCCATCAACAACCTCGCAAACATTTTTTATTTTTTATTTTATTTTTTTACACGTTCACATCT
Organism: Deinandra increscens subsp. villosa; assembly: GCA_039602395.1. Classification (NCBI taxonomy): domain Eukaryota; kingdom Viridiplantae; phylum Streptophyta; class Magnoliopsida; order Asterales; family Asteraceae; genus Deinandra; species Deinandra increscens. Next base: position 41,979,909 of record JBCNJP010000003.1, on the reverse strand, counting down.
GACCCACTTCCACAACTATGCCGTCTCCCTTATTCACAAAAATTCCCTTAACTTGTCCTTTACTTGCACATCCACCAACTGCTTATGCATTACTTATGACCACATAACTATTGAAAACCCCTTTATACTTGACTATACCTCCAAGAATTCACTTGCGAAAAATATATCATCATACCCCAATTCATATTTTTGTGAGACGTGAAGAATCCCATGCTGATAACCTTTTGAAGCTAGAATCCATCAAATCAGTACATATCCGAAATTTTCCAAAAACCACCAGACCAGCGCACATCCAAGATTATTCCCAAAAATTCATCAGATCAATACATATCCAAAATTATCCTAGAAATCATCACTTTCAACCTAGCCATTGCCACCTAATGTCATGATCATTTCTTTACCTTTAATCTTCCCATAGCTTACACCAAAAATCCCAAAGACAAAAAGCTGCATATCCCATCGAGTAGACCACTTATATATAAGTTCTTACTTACCACATCCGCAATACTTCACAATTCCCATAAAAATTTAGTAACCTCATTATCCCCATCCTTCAACTTTTCCCTTACAAGCCTTACCCCTAACTAAAACTAGCCAGTGAGCATCACTACACTTTCTAAAGCCAAGATCCATAATTCCCACACTTCCATTTCTTCCTATGTCGACCATATCAATTGAAGGGCCAAACATTGAATCAAGTTGTTTCAAGTTAGTCAACTTGTTAACTCCTTTCACTCCCATATATCACAGAAGATGACGTTAATCAAACTTTGAAATGAACAATCATTAATCTAGATTTTTTAAGTATCAACATCTTTACCACTTTATGAAGTGTGCCCAATATTCCTTATTGAATTATATGCATCTTCCCTTCATTCTTGAATTGTTTCAAAATAAAAAATTACTTAGTTCTCATAATTCTAAAAACTTCACTTTGTACCAATAATTTTTAATCTTATTAATTAAAACCCATCTTCCTTTCCTTCTTTTTTTTTTACAAAAGCACATAAGAGAATAATTGATGAGGATAGGTCAAGACCGGACATGCAAGTGTCCTGGCATCTACACTTCCGATAGTAAAGATCCTGAGAGCAAGTGTCACACAGAGAATGAGCTGGAAGCGATGCAGTTGCAGACGAACAAGATGCAAGTGCATCCGACCAACTCATGAAGATGCGACTTCAGAGGCTCTATAAATAGTTCTTTCACTCATTTGCAATGTAACTTCTGATTCGAGAAAACACACATTTACTGTGTGATTTCCTTGTTTGTACCCCAAATATTGAGATATTAATAAATCCATTGATTCATTGATTATTCTTCTTAGATTAGCTTGTTCCTAGTTGAATTATAATCTCTCATTTACATACGGTGGGATTTTGTGGTTCATCAATTGGCGCCATCCGTATTCTCAGGAATTGGTGAAAAATGGAGAAGCAATCGGATAAGTCAGTGAAGAAGAAGTCCATTTTTGATCTGGAAGGAACACCGAAGAACATTCATAGTTCGAAAGGATCAGCTGGAAAACCTAGTGAAAAAATCTCGGTGTTTCAATTACCGAATCATTCTAATAATGATCCATATTCGGATCATGATGACGAGGATGATAATGTGGATCCAAATAAAGCTGTCGAGATTTTGCAAAGCTTTGATCGAGATTTCCTGATGAGAAATTTGCAGATCCTGAAGCAGTTACGGGACAAGGAGAAGCGTGAGCAGTGGTTGCAGGAAGTTCGAGCCACTCTGAAATTCACTCCAGAAAAGGATGCTGCAAAAACTACCGATTTGAAGGATTTGGATGATCTTCTAAATGAAGATCGTACAATTATCAAACAGTCAAAATCATCAGGTATCGATTTTAACGCTTTGATCGAGTAGCGAAATTAGTTTTTGAAAACTTTTGATCGATACGCATATTTTGGATCGGAAAAATTAATTTGAATTTGCTTAATTCAAAAGTTCATGATCAATTGTTAATTTGGTAATTTGATGCATTTTGATCCTTGTGATATAATAATGGCTTAATGATGATGTGAAATCCTTACGAATGGATACACAATTGAGGATCATATGGTGAACTATGAAATCTGGAAATTCGATGAATGAATTCCGGATGAAGATTTGAAGATTCAAAGAGGCTCTCATGAAGATTGCCTAAAAAATCTGGAAAATCATAAGAACAACAATTAAGGTGGGAAAACCTTCTTCAAATTTGAATTTCAGAAAATTCAAATACACACTCATGAGTTGAGTTGTAAAAAAAAAAAAAAAAAAAGGAAGATAGAGAATGAGATACAGATGTCCACTTCCGAGTAAGTCACGTGTGCGTCGGAAGTGGTGTCGATATGATCTTTCAAAAAATTGATATTACGATGAAGACTTCCGAGTAAGACATACGCGCGTCGGAAGTGCTTATGATAGCAAATGAAGACTTCCGAGTAAGACGTACGCGCGTCGGAAGTGCTTATGATAGCAAATGAAGACTTCCGAATAAGACGTACGCGCGTCGGAAGTGCTTATGATAGCAAATGAAGACTTCCGAATAAGACGTACGCGCGTCGGAAGTGCTTATGATAGCAAATGAAGACTTCCGAATAAGACGTACGCGCGTCGGAAGTGCTTATGATAGCAAATGAAGACTTCCGAGTAAGACGTACGCGCGTCGGAAGTGCTTATGATAACAAGAGAAGACTTCCGAATAAGACGTATGCGCATCGAAAGTGATTGCAATAAGATCTCTTGTAAAGATCAGTACTTTATGATACTTCCGAACTAATTATACTTGTGTTGGAAGTGTCATCCTGGAAGACCTCATATAAGAGGCGAATGTGATCAATTCTAAATGAGCTATAAATGCTATGATTGAACTATAACATTAAGACCTTTAATTTTTGAAAAAAGGCATTGATCTTATTCTGACCTGTAAATTTTATGACATCAGGAGAAAAGGATGTATTCGTGCCTTATTTCCTTGCTTCAATGCAAGAGCATTCTAAGTTTCAGAACTGGATCGCAAATGCTAAGTTTCCAGCAAAGCTAAAAATGCCAACTTCTATAAAGAAGTATGGTGGACTAACAGATCCAGATGATCATATATTTGATTTTATTACTGCCGGAAGACTTGAACGATGGTCGGAAGAAACATGGTGCCACATGCTGGTACAGACCTTTACTGGGCCTGCAAGAGTATGGTTTGATGCATTACCAAATGCACAGATAAGTGGCTTTGAAGACCTAAGGACGAAATTCCTAAGGCAATTTAGTCAACAACGGAAGTGTACAAAAGAAGTGACAGAAGTACATAACATTCGAAGAAGAAATGATGAAAGCCTTGAAAGCTTCGTTATGCGTTTTAACAATGAAACTATGAAAATATCTGGAGCACAGGATCAATTACGTATATCTGGCTTTTGTCATGGTGTTCGACACACACACTTGGTGGAAAAGTTACATGAGGATCTGCCTCAAACAATGGAAGTGCTTATGGATCGTGTCAGGACCTATGTAAAAGGAAGAAGTGCTTCCGGAAATATCCAGGGTATCAGCACTCAAAAACCATCTCAGAAGAATGGCAATTACCGGCATGCAAATGCAAGTGTCTCCACTGCACCAACAAGAAATCAATCCTGGAAAAAGTTTAGATCTCAACCCTATGATCGTAAAGGAGAAAGTAATTATGGAGGATACAAGAAGACCTGGGAGCCCAGATCTAATGATTTTTCGTCACTTACAAAAACTCCCAGTGAGATCTTAGCGACGGAGAATGTTCAATTTTCGAAACCTCAAAGGACTTACAATCCTTTAGGAAGTGACATGGGTAAATATTGCGATTACCATAAAGATCGTGGTCATGATACAGACAACTGCAGACACTTGCGAGGCGAGATTGAAAAAGCCATCAAATCCGGAAAATTGTCGCATCTGGTTAAAAATATTAAGGAGGGACGTCCTCCAGCTGCTAAACAAGCTGTGATCGCTATGATACGAAGAGGATCGAACACTTGGCTTCGCAATGTTAAGACAAAGTTTGAAGAAGAAAAATGGAAAAGTCAAGAGATTACATTTCCACCATTGAATGGTAGAGAATCAAGAGAAGATCCAGTAATTGTGACTGTTGGTATTGCTGGGTTTCTAGTGAAACGGACCTATCTTGATACTGGAAGTGCGTCGGAAATCATGTATGAATCTTGTTTCCGAAGGATGGGATTGGATGTGCAGCAAAGGCTAAAGCCTCATAATTCCACTCTAATTGGTTTTTCTGTAGAGGTGGTGCATCCCATGGGAGAAATAACTCTCCCAGTGATCTTTGGTGATGATAAACTATTTCGAGAAGAGATGATGACTTTTATTGTGGTTGCAACTCCTTCCCCCCACAATGTCATTATCGGTCGACCTGGGCTTAAAGTTTTGGGCGCTATAGTTTCGACGGCGCATGGTTTAGTTCGATTCCCAACTCCAAGGGGAATCGCAACAGTAACAACAGATGCAGATCCACAAGTAGCCCTGGTTGAGAAACCTTTGATATCAAAAGGAGGATTGAAGGATATTAAAAATGATACTGTAGAAAAGAATAAGTGGATCATAAATGAGAAGTTTCCAGATCAGACAATTGAAGTTGGATCGCAATTACAAGGAGAAACAAGAAAAAAGTTGTTTCAGTTATTAAAAGACAATGTGGATATCTTCGCATGGGAACCGTCGGATATGACGGGGGTCCCTAGACATCTCGCTGAACACAAATTAAACGTCTATCCAGGTGTAAAACCTGTCCAGCAGAAGCGAAGAATCTATGACCAAATTCGAAACAAGGTAGTCAAGGAAGAAGTGGATAAGCTTGTGGAAGCGGGCATCCTTAGGGAAGTGCTTTACCAAACATGGATTGCAAACCCTGTCTTGGTCCTAAAGCCTGATAAATCTTGGCGGATGTGCATTGACTTCAAAGATCTTAATAAGGCATGTCCGAAAGATTGTTATCCACTTCCGGAAATAGATCTAAAAGTTGATTCTTTGGCAAGATACCGATGGAAGTGTTTTCTAGACGCATATAAAGGATACCATCAGATCTTTATGGCTGAGGGTTATGAAGACAAAACTGCGTTTATTACAAACGAAGGCTTATTTTGTTATAAAAAGATGCCATTCGGGCTAAAAAACGCTGGTGCAACTTACCAGCGCCTCATGGATAAGACCTTCCAATCGCAAGTCGGTAGAAATCTTGAAGCCTATGTGGATGATGTAGTCATTAAGAGTTCTCATGAGGAAGATATGATCAAAGACATTGAAGAGACCTTTAAAAACTTGCGCGGTATCAATATGAAATTAAACCCCAAGAAATGCTCATTTGCGATGGAAGAGGGCAAGTTTTTAGGGGTTCTAGTTAACAAAGAGGGGATCCAGGCACATCCGAGAAAGGTTAAAGCGGTTATGGAAATGGAACCGGCTAAAACCCTTAAAGATATACAAACTCTAAATGGGCGCTTGGTGGCTTTACATAGTTTTTTGTCAAAAGCGGCCGAAAGAGCTACACCCTTTATGAAAGTTTTGAAAGAAAGTTTAAAAGGAAGTTTTGAATGGACTTCCGAAGCCAATCAAGCATTTGAAGAATTGAAAACAGCTCTTGCTACACTTCCGACTTTAACTGCACCAAAAGTTGGTGAAGAGTTGATCATGTATTTGGCAGTAACGGATAATGCAGTAAGCGCTGTGTTACTGGTCGAAAGGGAAGATAAAGAACTTCCAATTTACTACATAAGCAAAATGCTTAAAGACTATGAGACCAGGTATCCTATGATCGAAAAAGTTGTCTTAGCACTTGTACAAGCTACAAGAAGACTTCGTCGTTATTTCCAGGCCCACACTGTAAATGTTCTTACTTCATATCCTATTCAAGGGATCTTCAGAAAGCCAGAAATGTCCGGTAGGATGATCAAGTGGGCAATTGAAGTAGGGCCATTCGATATACAGTTCAAACCACGGGTTTCAATTAAAGGTCAAGTGGTAGCTGATTTCCTGGCGGAAGTGCCAGACGGCGCAAGTATAAACGTTATTACCATTCCTGAAGCTAAAGAACAAGTATGGATCTTGCATACTGATGGTTCTTCAAACTCTGATGGCTCAGGAGCAGGTTTGATCCATTATAAAATCATTTCTTTTTGGAAAAGAAATTGAAATACAAAATATTAAAAATTCTGTTATACCAAATGCAGGCTTGATCTTGAAAAGTCCTGAAGGGGACGAGTTGACATATGCGATCCGCTTTAATTTTCAAGCTTCTAATAATGAAGCAGAGTATGAGGCGTTGCTAGCAGGTATAAACGCTCAAGCTTCGTAAGTCTTTGTGTTTATTCGATTAAAAAAAAAAAAAAAAAAAAAAAGAAGAACACACAATGACTGGATACATGTGATAAGTTGGAGGTCCTGAAAACATGAAAATTTATTTCAGGTTTAAGGTTGGCTAAAAAAATGGGTGCAACGCAAGTGACTGCTTATGTGGATTCATTGTTAGTAGCTAGCCAGATCGCTGGAACATATGAAGCAAAAGGCAAATATATGGCCTTATACTTGGAGCAAGTTCAAGAGTTAATCAAAATCTTTGGGAAGTGTGAAGTTTTACATATTTCTAGAGCTCAAAATAGAAAGGCAGATGCGCTGAGCAAGCTCGCTTCTGTCGCATTTGAACATTTAGCCAAGGAGATTCGAGTAGAATTGTTAGAAGCTCCAACTGTCAATTTGAAAATGACTGCAGATGTGCAAATGCAAGAAGACAGTTGGATGACACCGATTGTACAGTATTTGACCATGGGCAAACTCCCAGATGATAAAGAACAGGCTCGCCAGATACGAGTAAATTCGCTTCAATATCAGATGCAAAATGATACTTTGTATAGAAGAAGCTTTTTGGGACCTTTGTTAAGGTGTTTAACCCCAAGTGAAGCTGAAAAGATCGTTAAAGAAGTACATGAAGGCATATGCGGTATTCATGCTGGTGCGAAGATGGTAGTTGTTAAAATCATGAGCCTTGGATACTTTTGGCCAGGCATGTACCGAAGCACTTGGGAAGAATTGCGCAAATGCCAAGCTTGTCAAGCACATGCTCCGGTGAGCATGCGAGCAAAAAATGAGTTGATCCCAGTTACGTCAGCGTGGCCCTTCCAGAAGTGGGGAATGGATATAGTTGGACCTTTTCCATCAGCAAGTGGAGGGGTAAAATTTCTATTGGTTGCAATTGATTATTTTACAAAATGGATTGAAGCAAAACCACTTGCTTGTATTTCTGGTAAGCAAGTCAAAAAGTTTGTGTGGGAACATATCGTGTGCCGATTTGGTCTACCTCTCTATATCATAACAGATAATGGACAGCAATTTGATGGAAACCCATTTGCAGAATGGTGCGAAGAGCTTCATATAAATCAGATCTTTACGTCAGTAGCACATCCACAGGCCAACGTCCAAGTTGAAAGAGCAAATCGAAGCCTTGTCGAAGGCATAAAAATGAGATTGGAAAAATATGGGGGTAGTTGGGTCGATGAGTTACCACATGTTTTGTGGGCGCATCGCACCATGCCTAAAACTAGCAATGGTGAAACACCATTCAGTCTTGTATATGGAACTGAAGCTGTTATACCAGCTGAAATCGGAATACCTAGCCACCGCTTGCAAGTGCAAGTGGCGGATAATGATGAAGAACTAAGAACCAATCTGGATCTTTTGGAAGAGCGAAGGGAAATCACTGCTATACGAGAGAGCAGATACAAAAAAGAAATGGCAAAATACTATAACGCCAAAGTCAAAACTCAACAGTATAAAGAGGGAGAATATGTGTTAAGGAGCAATGAGGTGAGTAGAGCACTTCCGCTCGGAAAAATGTCTCCCAAGTGGGAGGGACCTTATATAATCAAAAAAGCGATCGGAAATGGATCTTATATACTTCAGCAGCTCGACGGAACTGAATTGGTGCGGGCTTGGAATGGAATTCATCTTCGCAAGTGTTATATGTGAAGACGCAAATGTTAATCTCAAAGGGAAGATAGGAAATGTTGATCTTTATGTTTTCGTTTCTGCAATTATGATCCTGTAATAAGTTGATGAAGAATAAAATACATTTGTTTCTAGTACTTACAAGGATCCATGGAAATGCTTGTTCTATCTTATATGAAAAGGTTATACAAATATTAGATCGCTCTGTGCAAAATATTGAATATAAATTTTTGCTTAAAAATGCTGTGTCAATGAACACATGCATATACTGTACAAATGATCTCTTCAAATAATGCGAGATCCACATGCGATATTATTCACTTCTTATAATATGGTTCATGAGTCACTAGCGGGTGCATTTTCAAAAGATATTACATACCAATACCTTAATGCAGTATCGCTGTTATTCCTTTATTTATAAAGGGTAACCCAAGAAAAAGTAAAAATACTTTTCTTGTCCTCAACTGTCTCACTGATGATTA
>JBCNJP010000003.1:41944950-41970950 GCA_039602395.1 Deinandra increscens subsp. villosa | reverse complement strand
ATTGGATCGATATACACATTTTGGATCGATAAGGCTAACTTGAATTTGCTAATTCAATCACTAATGATCAATTGTTGATTTGATAATTTGGTGTATTTTGATCTCTATGATATGATAATGATTTAATGATTGTGTGAAATCCTTACGAATGGATAAACAATTGAGGATGGTTTGATGTAACACGAAATCTGGAAATCCATTGAATACCGGATGAAGATTTGAATCTTCGATGCTTCAAATGCACACTCACGAGTTTGAGTTGTAAAAAAAAAGAGAGAGAGAGAAGAGAAGGGGACATGGATATACACTTCCGAGTAAGACACACGTGCGTCGGAAGTGGTGTTGATATGATCTCTTAAAAGTGGTTACTAAGTTGAAGACTTACGAGTAAGACGTACACGCGTCGGAAGTGATTATAATGAGATCTCTTGCGAAGTAGATGCTATGTGACACTTCCGAACAAATTACATTTGTGTTGGAAGTGTCACCCTGAAAGACCTCATATAAGAGGCAAATATGAGCAATTCTAAATAAGCTGTAATTGCTATGGTTGAATTGTAGCATTAAGACCTTAATTTTCAAAAAAGGCATTGATCTTATTCTGACCTATGGATTTTATGATATCAGGAACGAATGATGTATTTGTTCCTTATTTTCCCGCTTTAATGCAAGAACATTCTAAGTTTCAAGATTGGATCGCAAATGCTAAGTTCCCAGCAAAACTGAAAATGCCAACTTCTATAAAGAAGTATGGTGGACTAACAGATCCTGATGATCATATATTTGATTTTATCACTGCTGGGAGGCTTGAACGATGGTCAGAAGAAACATGGTGCCACATGCTGGTACAAACCTTTACTAGACCTGCAAGCAGTGGCGGATTTACATATAGTCCAGGGGTAGCGCCCGCTGCCCCTGAACTTTTACCCCGACGTGCTATTTTTTTATTTTTTTTTAAGTTTTTGGTTTTTCGCGACCCCTGAAACGAATTTTTCGCGACCCCTGGAAGAAATTTTATGGCTTTTACTTAAAAATATGATCAAAAGCCCCTTAATAATATGATTAAAAGCCCGTTAACTACCTAAAAAATTTTTTCGGGGGCGCTGCCCCCGAACCCCCGTTAGTCCCCGCTACCCCTGATATTCTTTCCTGGATCCGCCACTGCCTGCAAGAGTATGGTTCGATGCACTTCCAAATGCACAGATAAGTGGCTTTGAAGACCTAAGGACGAAATTCCTAAGGCAATTTAGCCAACACTACAACAAAAATGCCATTTAGTGGCATTTTGGTTTTGTGCCACTAATATAGGGTTTAAGTTAGTTTTAGTGGCATTTAGATTTTATGCCACTAAATATAATTCTTTAAAAAATAAACTTATGCCAGTAAAAAAAATTATATTCCAAATTCTAATAAAAATTTAACTTAGCGACATATCCCTAAAATAATCAAAATCCCCCCAAAGTATGGAACCAAAATCCTAAAAAAATGGCAGCCCCTCAAATCTGCGTTTAGTTCTCCATTCTTGTTCGCCAGCCCCTCAAATCTGCGTTTGGTTCTCGACATCCATTTTGTTCGACATTGTTCGACATCCAAGACTTCATCTCAGGTAAGCACAGTCTTCTTCTTTTTTCTAACCCTAATTTCTACCTTGTCAAATCGACGGCCTCCATTGAATCAAATTTCGGACTAGGAAAAATTTCAAGACACTTTGTATGTACCATATTTATTCAGCCCCGCATTTAGCTTTTGTTTTTCCGCTAATTTAAATATTTAGTGGCACCTTATTCTATGTTTCTGTGTTATATATTGGCATTTAAAATCTCTCTGCCACTAAAACTTTCTTAAAAGTTAAATTTCCCTCTAATTTTCTCAAATTTTATTTTGACCCGCGCTTCCTAAGGGCTTGTTTGGTTGTGCTTTTAGAAATTGTTAGGACCTGATTTGAGCACAATGTTCTCATTCGATTCATCACACAGGTGCGGAAAACAAGTGTGATGATCAATCTTGGTTGATTTCACCTCATAGATCTCTGAAACTCAAAAACAAGCACTGAATACACCAAGAACACACACACAAAGGCTCTCTTGTAGAAAATAACCAGGAGGAACACGTTTTAGGGTTTTCACTTTAGTATTTATACTACAAGAGAGCCTGGGACAAATAGAATGTTTGACACAAACCAATCATTACCTGGAATTCAGCAAAATATTCTAACAGAATAAGAAGTACGCTAAGCATATAAAGAAGTACGCTAAGAATTAAACAAGTTCGCTAGAACTTGTGAAGTTCGCTAAGAAGTTCGCTAAGCATTAAAAAGTCCGCTAATAAGTTCGCTAGACACAAACAAGTCCGCTAACAAGTACGCTAAGCACAACTTAAGTACGCTAGGAACAGTTTAAGTTCGCTAGGAGCAAAACAAGTTCGCTAGGACAATTAACAAACAAGTACGCTAAGTTCAATGACAAGTTCGCTAAAAACTGATGAAGTCCGCTAAGAGGAGAACAAGTCCGCTAAGGCAATCTTCAAGAAGTTCGCTAAGGAGAAATACAAGTACGCTAACACTTAGACAAAAACTTCATATATAAACATAATCAAAGATAACAAAGTACATAATCAAAGTTAAGTACAAACCAAAGTAACATTACAAATAAACATCAAAAAGGTAAATAGTTTGTGTTGCCAACATAAATAAGTTCTAACAGTTTCCACCCATGTTGGCAATGCAAACTTCTTGAGCTTTAACCATCTTGACCGACTAACTTGAGCAGGAACCTCCAGTTTTCTCTAGCAGCTTCTCTGTGATTGTCTTAAAGGACATGAATTCCCAGATCATACAGCCTCCAGAGGTCTTGCCATACCAGTTTCTTCAGGTCATTGTAGTTGTTAAGCTCGACTAACCTCTTTGCCTTGTCAAGAACCACACTTGAACCATTTTCTTCCATCAACCAACAGGTTGCAGTCCTCAACATCTCTTCGTCAAGCTTGAACCTACCAATACCAGCAAGCTGATTGCACCACCAGTTCAGAAACATCAAGAAGTAGTTAACATCATAGCATTCGTATAGTCTAAGCTGAGTAGAGATGGTCCGCATCTTCTGGTAATAGATGAGCTTGATGTATGATCTTGACAACATTCTTAACTCAATGGCTGCAAATAATCTGATAGACTCAGCACCTTCCCTTTCGATCACCAACTCATGTGTTATCCCGTTGTAATACCAGCTGATTATTGGGAATTTCTTCTGATTCCCTGGGATCCATTTGACATTGATTTTATCACCGATGTTCTTGAAGATTCCTTTATGTGGTGCACGGAGTCGCTTCTTTTCTTCGGCTATCTGAGCTCTTCTTTCTTCTTCAGGATTCAGATTGAACCTTTTGTCATCATAGGCTGATTTGATCAGATGTTCAGCTCTAATACCTTTACTGTGTTTTGTATGGTTCACCAAGTCCAGGTATTTGAGCTGCTTCAATTCCCATGAGAAGAGGCTTGTAAGAGCTTTGAAGTCAGCAAAGAATTGAACGTATCCATTCCGTCTCTTCACAATAAAAGCATCGAAAGCTTCATCATATTTCCAACCCAGAATCTTCATTCCATGATTAACATTGGGGTTGGCTGGCATCTTCCTCAAGTTCTTGGCAGTGAATCTTAACATCGCCTTAGAATTCGGAGCCATTCTCACCCAGTCATCATAGATTGGAGGATTTTTGTTCCTGTTAATTGCTTCAGCTCTCTCCTGTTCCTTCAGTCTGATCTGCTCCAACTTTGCTAACCTCTCATCCAGTCACGAACTCACGGAGGCCTTTGGTCCTCTTGCGAATCCAAGACTTTCTCTCAACATTTTTAAATCTAAGATAGTTTCGGAGATCTTCAAAAGACATTCTGTTAGTGGTAGCAATGATGTATTCAACAGAGTCTGGATCAGGTAGATCTTCAGCAGGATCATCAGGGATAAATGATTTACCCATATGAAGCACAAGGTCAGAAAGACGATCTCGGATCGGTGCAAAGTCAAATGTTTTGTCAGAATCAGCAAATGGATCTGACAGAGGATCAACCAATGATTCAGGAAACTTCTCAGCTTCATCAACACGAGGGAGATTAGAATTTAATCTCTCCACGTCAGTATACAACTTAGTCAACTCAAGATCGGTAAGTCTAAGAAGATATTCCAGAGGAATTCTGTCTTTCATAAGAGACCTCACCATCTGAGCAGTTTCTGACACATCATCCACATCAACGTCTGTTCCTTCAAGATTAGTGACGATGCGGATGGTTGGCTCATCGTCCTTGGATGGTGCAGATTTTTCAGGTAACGAATTTGAACCCTTTCCATAAACAACAGCTGGAGGATGATCTGATTCATACCTCTTCAAAGCTTGCTCTCTTTCTCTGACCAATCTATTTTCTTCATCTAGTGTTTCTGCAATAAGAGCTCTACGTGATCGGTCTCTTTCAGCTTCCTTTCTTAACTCTTCGGCTTCGACTTCTTCTTGTGTAAGAATCCTTTTTCCTTTGTCTGTGGCTGAGGGACCAGGTTGTTCAGAGACAGAAGGTTCCTGAGTTACCGTAGTCACAGCATCACCAGTCACATTTTCTTCAGGAAAAATAGGAAGGAAGGAAGGATGGAAAGAAGCTAAATGGATCTGAACATTTGGAGCTTGATCGGTAGAAACACCAGGATTAATTTGAGAAATGGTTGGAGTAGAAGGTTCTTCAAGATTGATAATTTCAGCATCTTCAGGAATAGAACCGGTAACATGAGGAGAAGAATCAAGAGCAGGAGTTTCAACAGTTGGTACACCAGTTGGCAGAGAGACATTCACAAACACTCCATCATCTACCTCCATTTTGACTTGAATTGGAGTAGGAGTAGGAAGTTCTTCTTCTTCATCTTCACTTTCAATTAAATCCAAATCAATGTAGTTCAGTGGGTTAGCTTGATTAACTAGAACATTTAGTCTTTGTTCCAGCTCATTCATATCATCCACATCACTGAAATCTACCGTGTAAGGATGCTCTTCATAGGTTGCTCCACTATCATCTTCAATGGTTTCAATGAGTATCCCACATGAATTTCTTCTTGTGTATAACTTTTCAGCATAATACTCACGAAAGTCTGCCATGGAGAAGTCCAAGAAGGTCGAGTCGACGTGAAATCTACGGACACCTTCATTTACAGGAACAATAGCAGATGATGGAATAGTGGCAGCTTGACCAGAAAGGACGATTGCAAGTTGAAGAGAGTTATCTATCTCTGGTTCTACTGGTTCCAAACTGGATGATTCTTCAATGGCCTTGAGTGCCGGTGCAAACCTTGGCAGCTTTAAGTTCTCTGGTAATGGAGCCAGCTTCTTGAGTGAGTCCAGGATTTCATCAACTGGCTCATCATGAAGTAGACTATTTACAAATGATTCTTCATCATCAGTCATGCTAGGCTCATTTCCTTCAATTCCAGAATCATCAACATCAAAGTCACTGTCGTTTAAGGAACTTGAGGAGTCATGATCTCCTTTAGATTCTTTACCAGATGGAAAATTAGCACTATCAGTTCCTTGATGAGTTGACCGTTGTTCTTCTGGAAACTCAGTATCTTTATCACCTGCATCACCATTGTCTGGTTTGTCACCGAGCTGGGTTTCTTCATTTGATTTGGCCAGCAGTTCCTTAAGCCTTTGGATCTCCGCAGCTTGTTCAGCAATTACATGTGACTGCTCAGAGATTTTCTTGTTGGCCACTTGCAGAGAACAATTAAGATGGTCATACTGACTCTGCAGATTTGACACTTCTGCTTGGAGTTCCATCACTCTTTCAGATTCGGAAGCTGTCAGGCTTGAAGAGACAGCACCAGTGGTTTCAACGGTGGCAACAGCAGTTTCTGCAATAACTTCTACAGGTCTCAGATCCAAATCAATCCTTTCAGTTTGAATCATAGGAGATGGAGAGACAGAAGTTGTTGCTAAGGTTGTTTCAGGTTGAGCTCCAGATGAACCAACAATTTCATACTCATTAGAGGAGCCTGGCTTTCTTCTAACTTGAAGTTTTTCAGTGCAGGACTTGCTTCTCTTAGCTCTAATAGTAATTAATTCAGAGGATTGATTTCCTTCATTAGCAGTTCTTGTCATCTAATGAGATAGAAAAGTAGGAGGAGACTTTGGAGGGCTTTCAGGTTCATCTTGTAGATCATATGAGAGATCTGCTTGATCAAGAGACACTGAAGTCTCATCTTCATCAAAATCATCCTCTGAAGGTTTATAGCTGTCATCCGACGATGATGGTTGTGTCATAGAGGCCCTGGAAGATTCTCCAGTCCTCTGTCTTTTCCTTGGATAAATTACTTCAGCTTGGTCAGGAGTGTCATCTGAGCTTGAGGAGCTAGATTCTTCATCATCGGTGTCATCACCTTTCTCAGCATCAGAAGATAACACATTCACTGAACCAAGCTGTTCAGCATGCTCAGATGCATCAACATTGTCACCCTGGAGATTCCCAAGGTCTTCAGTAGCAGTAGCAGTATCTGGTATAACTGGGGCATTCAGGTCCAGTGCATGGTGGACTTGAGCCACATCAGTTTGTTCAGGTTGAGCTTCAACTGCAGCTTCACCCATGAGGACATCTCCTTCGGCATCAGCGAGTGCTAAACGAGCAATCATTTCAGGAAAGAAAGGTACAGGAGCACCTTGGTACTTACCTTGCTGAAATTTGCTGTAAGAACCGGAGTTCATTGAGCTTGTTCTGAACACATCACCTTGCTTCGGCAAATTAGGATAATATCTATCTAAGATAGCCTGTATGAACCTCGGGTACAAAAAGAACTTTACTGCCCTTCCAGTTGGGTGTAAGTTAGCAATCATCCATCTCAGAAGTTGATGGGATAGATTGAAACCCTATCCTGAGATAAACCCGTGCAGAGCACATGCGGTTTCTTCAACGAAATCATCAGGAGCAGCCTTTCTATGAGAGAAAGCGGCAGTGAAGAAATTGATCAAAAACCTCCAGTTAGCTGGAAATAGAGTCTTCTTTATTTTGTTGCTGACGTTAGGGAGTAACACGCCAGAATAACCCATGTTCATGATGGTAGTTTTCCATTCATCCCTGGGAAAGGATTTAGGCAAATCAGCATCCTGCAATCCCAGAGTTGTTCTGATTTTCTCCTCGGTTATCTCCACATCAGTGTTCAAAATACTAGCCCTGATCACACTGGATCCGTCATCAAGTTCAACAGATTGAGCTGTATTCCAGAATGATTCAATATGGATCCTATAGATGGTTGGGTTGATGATCATTGCTGTAGCCCAAGTTGATTGCAAGATGAGGTCAATAGCTTGCTCATCAGCATCTTCCCAGAATTTGTTGAAAACACATACTCCGTTGTGTAATCTACCATATGTTAACTCTTGTCTGGGAGGCATCTGCACATATAGATCAACAGGATTATATCAATTTGATACTTAATGAATGTCATGTGACACTAGACTCGTGATAGTGACTGAGCTTTTCATTTGAATATCAAAGTTACAAAGATGAATCACACAGTGCATTTGCCTCATAATGGATAGATACAACATGAATTTGTGTTAACAATGATAAACACCAGGTGACCTTGAATATTAATAAGTGTGTAATGAAAATCTGGAAAACAAGGAGCCAGATCTAAATCTCCATTAATATTGACTTCAATGAATGATTTTGCATGAGTATTGAAAAAGTGACCCAAATGAGATAGAGTTAACAAAAAAATTGATTTGCTGAAGAGTCAAGGAGAATTTCAAGTAAAATTGTACTACTTGGTCTCAACTGCACTCAGAGACATCAACCAAAGGTGATCTTGGCAATCTGGGATCAACATCTAGAAGTTGTGATATCCCAGTCTGCCAGGTCAGTTCAGGGAAAGTCACATTGAGACTTGGTTCCACCCGAACTTGTGAACTCCTTTAATTGAAGTCTTATGATTTAGACAAGAAACAAATTTTGTTAAAACAACACTTCAAATGTAAGACAAACTATCAAAGACCAGTGAAACAGTGACATGTCAAACATTTAGAGCAATCCTAGTGAATATAAACATTTAGTAAATTGACTCAAGTCCTTTAAGCAGTACAAACAAGTCCGCTAGGCTTCATTAAGTTCGCTAAGAAAGAACAAATTCGCTTAGACATAGTAACAAGTTCGCTAAGCAAAGGAACAAGTCCGCTAAAGCAAGCAAGTTCGCTAAGACAAACAAGTACGCTAAAACAAACAAGTTCGCTAAGAACTAATGAAGTTCGCTAAGTAGACCATGAAGTACGCTAAGGACTGAATCAAGTCCGCTAAGATCAAAATGATCTCATATGCAGATTCACTATACTTGGAGATGAAAATCAAGAAAAAGGTAAATCAAATATCAAAATTAACAAGGATTGTCTAGATGCAACAAAGTCATATTCACACTAATGATCAAGTAAGAGGTCCTAATGGGTCAAGTTTCCAAAAGATATCATTTATAGACAAAAAAGTGATTATTTAAATTTGACAGGTTAGATGAGGCCACTATATGTCAAGTTCAATCCTAACACACAAACATAGGTATATTTGGATTAATAACACATGCCCAAGTCATCAAACACACATTCAATCACAAAACATTCACATATGTCACATAAAACAATTTCATGCAGGATTTGACTTATTAAAGTCAAAATGACCAAATGAGTGTCCATTTAGAGCTTAAACACCTAAGACAGTTCATATGAGCCTTAGAGGCATCATAGATCACATCCTATGTATAAATGCTCTCGATTAGTCACAAAGATGGTCAATTTAACTTAATAGGTCAAGACATTCAAATTTTGTCTATCTTAGTGTTAACAATGCCCAAGATCCTTTCACCTGAGTTATGACCTGTTTCAGACCTATTTGGATCTTAACCAGTCTAAACCATCAGTGTTAGGCTCAATTGGATATCAATTTACACAGAGAGAGACAAGCAAGATCACAAAGAATAAAGTAAGGTGATGTACTACCTGATTGATACCATGAGTGCATGAATTGAAAAACACATACCTTTGTGAAGATCTAAGATAGACTATGATCTAGTATAAGATGTAGTGTATTTCTCAATGACTCAGTGAGTAATCTGCTAGGATCAAGCAGTTTAACTTTAGAAATCAAGTAAGCATCAAACAAACTAAAGTAAGATAAAGATTGCCCCTGTGTAGCCAAAATTGAGTCTTAACTCACATTGCCATTTGATAGAACAACATACCTTTTTGGATGATCTAGAGTTTGCTAAGATCAATGAAAAAGATGTGATGCTCTTGATCAAACTCTCAATAGTAATAAATTCTGTTTTGTGATCAGACAAGTTATGTTAGACTTCAAAATTTTGACAAACACAGAAAGATATAGGCATAATGAACATAAAGGCATAAATTGAGAAACATTAAACTCAATCTATCAATTTTGATGAATGACTAGACTAATCAACAGTTATCAACAGAATCTCAAGTTTAAGCCTCATCAAAAGAATAATAAATCTAGATTGGAGACTAGTTAAATTCAGCACTATGTGGAATTTATTAAGTCAATCCAACAACAGATTGAAACTTCAAAGTTGCTGCAAGTGAACTCACAGGCATATGTACACAATCAGGTTGGAGTTAACTAATCTAAATTGGTAGTAGCCACATTGAGTTCTAACAATCCAACTAAAGTTTCAAAGTTGACAATTTAACAATAAAATAAAATAAAAATCCTAAGTATTCATATAACAGAGGATTACTACTTCTAAAAGTTATCACTCTAAACAACCATTAGGGTTCAAACTGATTAACAATTATACAATAGCAACCAACTATTATGAAATACTCCAAGGAATATTATGCACAAAACACAATCAATCACTCCCCTGTACACAACATTCTCGGATTCAAAGTGATAAATGAGATACAAGTTTCACATACCTTAAACTTGAACACAAGTTAACTAGAATCAAGTAAGGATGAAGGAAATCTGTAATAACACCAATTTAAATCATTAGAACCCAGAAAACTTAAGACCCGAACCCACGGCTCATCATCATCACCGAAATCAAAATCAACCTAAGTAATCGTGAAAACAAACCTGTGATCGCAAGAAGAGTGTGCAAATCAACCCTAATCGCAATGAGATCAACAGATTTGAGAGAGATTCGTGAGATTTCGATCGTACAGTGGAAGGGAGAGAGTCGCGGTTCGAAATTTTAGAGCGAATGTGTGTTTTGAATGAGTGAAAGGTAAAATGGCTAAGTCTCCTATTTATAGTGTAGGGTTTAGCGAACTAGAAAATATCTCAGAATTTAAACAAGTTCGCTAAGACAGTCTCCAAGTCCGCTAAGTATTAGCAGACCGAAACAAGTACGCTAAAGGAGAGTTATTTAAAACAAGTTCGCTAAGGCCATTGACAAGTACGCTAAGCCTAATGAAGTTCGCTAACCCATGAAGTTCGCTAAGGCATAACAAGTACGCTAAGCCTAAATGAAGTACGCTAGGTTAAGAAGTTCGCTAAGGCTTAACCAAGTACGCTAAGGCCAAATGAACTTGATACAGAAAAAATTTCTAAGTAAAAAAGAAGTCCTCTAAGGTATAAACAAGTTCGCTAAGAACAGTTTAGCCTCATTAGACCTTATATGAAAGTGGAGAAGTTCGCTAAGGCACAAACCTTCTTAGCGTACTTCATCAACACTTATCCAAAAATTAAGACAAATTTAGGAGAAGTTCGCTAAGGATAAAATCAACTTAGCGTACTTCTCACTCAAAAGAGAAAGCATTAAGGAAACAAGTTCGCTAAGAACACTTTGTTCTTAGCGGACTTAATGAAACACTTGAATGAAATTTACAAGATATCAAACAAGTTCGCTAAGAGCTAACTTGTGACAAAAGACATGGACTGTTCTTAGCGGACTTATCCTAGGAAGAAGTTCGCTAAGGCATAAGTCAAGTACGCTAAGAGCAGAAATTTGAAATACATAAGGAAAAAATCAAAGTTTTTAAGAATTTACCAAAATTTTTAAATCTTGCAAATTTGTTACAGAACCAAAACAGAAATGCATGACAGCCACCAGTAACCTACCAGGAAGATAAATTTTGAATTTATTAAGACAAGTACTTGTTGATTTCAACAAATTTGATAGAGACACACCTAGTACCTAAATTTGACTTTTATTGGTCCAAAATTCATCCAAACTTAAAAAATTTCATTTTCAACCGAGTTGGGTCAATTTTCCACCCGAACTCAAGATTTCCAATTTTAACCGAATTGGGTCAATTTTCCACCCAAACTCAGAAATTCACTTTCTTTCAAGTTGGTTTATTTCAAACCAAATCCAAGATTCATTCTAGCACAAGTTGGTCAATTTTTCACCAAACTTGGAAATTTAAGCACATTGGCTTAGAGAATTCACATATTTTTGAATGGTCGTGGTCAGACATGTTTAGAATCAAACCGATCATTTACGTGATCAATAACACTTATAATTCAAATCACCTTTCCTATCAGGTAACCTAAGTCAGATTGTCGGTATTGTTATCCACTTAAGCTCAAACATGGTAATTTTCAACTTTTCTCATGTGATGTGATTTTATCATGTTTTGGTCCGATTCAGAGAAATATTTTGTGGGGTCCTTATTTGGTTGGAAGTTAACAGTATTCTACCTATCGTCAAGTAGCTTTTCAGATTCAATCACACATTTAAAAGTAATCTTTCCCCCTTTTCTTTAGTGTTAAGTGACTTATTTCATGGATATAGTTATGAAATCATGATAACCCTTCTTTCATGACTATAAAAAATGATGTTTTGCGGTGTGAGAGCGTCAAGGTCAGAGTTTCCTCAGCAGATGACCTCTCACTTTATATGATGGAATGAACGCGTAAGAACACAAGGTCAGAGTTTCCTCAGCAGATGTGTCTTAGCATTATTATATGGCGGATGAGAACTCAAGGTCAGAGTTTCCTCAGCAGATGAGTCTCATTGAGCGCCATCAAATGTCCTTTGTATTAATAATACTTTAGGAATTTGGACAAATGATGTGCTCGGTTTTGAAATAAGTCAACTTAATACTGAAGAAACAAAGGATGTGTGATTAGAGTTTTCTTACTAAGATTACTGAGTCGGGCTAATTTAAAGAATATGCGACTGTTTAAACTTCCGTGGTCCACATTTCTCAGTGAAATTAGTGTGTAATCACAGAGAGCTGTTTACTTCTCAGTATGTTGAGCCTACCGACACATCAAATGATAGAATTACCGATTGATTGGATCATATCCTATGGTTAGATCGACAAGACCAGAATTATATCATGTTCAAAACATATTGTCCGACCACAGACCAAAAATTTTGATTTTTCATTGTTTTTGCCAATCCTCAAAAGTCTTGATGACTTGAGTTCAAAAACACTTATTTGAAGACAGAAATAACACTATTTTTAATTTTTGATAAATTTAAATTTTTTTTTCAATGTTTTTGGTTTATCTTCCACAATGCAGGAACGGCAGACAGTCACAAAACATAAGTAAACAAGAAAAATCTTTTTGATCTTTTAAGACAGACAAAATTGACACTAGACAACCACAAACAAAAAGTTTAGGTCAAATCATGGTCAAATGATAAAATAAAATAAAAACAGATAAAAGTAGAATTTGTAAGTAAAGAAATCAGAGATAACACTTCTAAGCAGCTAAACCTATAAAGTTAAGATACTAACATACTAGAGAATGGAGAAAGCTTAGTCATAGTTTATCATGCCTACTGCACTAACCAGAAAGTTAAACCTAGACATATCAAAGGGTTTTGTGAATAGGTCTGCTAACTGGTCCTCGGAGCTAACATGGACTAAAGTGACTAGCTTCTTCTCGGCACAATCCCTAATAAAGTGGTATCTAATCTCTATGTGCTTAGTTTTAGAGTGCTGAATAGGATTTTTAACAATAGAAACAGCAGCAGTATTATCTATATGAATAGGGGTACCCATGAAGTTCAAACCGTAATCCAGAAGCTGATTCTGAATCCAAAGCACTTGAGAGCAGCACGATGCGGCAGCAATGTATTCCGCTTCAGCCGTTGAGACTGACACTGTTGTCTGCTTCTTGCATTGCCATGAAACTAACCGGTTACCCAAGAACTGAGCTCCTCCCGTTGTCGACTTACGATTGAGTTCACAACCAGCATAGTCACTATCTGAGAAGGCTCGAAGATCAAAGGATGGGTCTTTAGGATACCAAAGTCCTCTGTTTGAATTGGACCTCAAGTATCGAAAAATCCTTTTCACAGCTAGTAAGTGCGATTCTTTCGGCTTGCATTGGAATCGGGAACATAGACACACTCCATACATGATGTCGGGACGGCTGGCTGTCAGATACATGAGAGAACCAATCATTGACCTGTAGAGATGCTCATCCACACAAATTCCTTCCGGATCCTGATTGAGTCTATGACGCGTAACGACGGGTGTAGAAAAACCTTTAGAATCATTGAAACCAAATTTCTTCAGGATTTCTTTGACATACTTCCCTTGGCTGATTAAGATACCATCCGGTGTCTGCTTCACTTGAATTCCCAGAAAGAATGTCAGTTCACCCATAGCACTCATCTCAAACTTCTTTTTCATCAGTTCCTCAAATTCGTGACAGAGAGCAACATCTGTTGAGGCAAAAATGATGTCGTCAACGTACACTTGTACTAACAGCTTGTCTTCACCAACATGACGAATGAAAAGAGTCTGATCAATGACACCCCTTTTGTAACCATTTGACAGCAGATATGTTGATAATGTCTCGTACCATTTCCTCGGGGCTTGGTGTAGACCATAAAGAGCCTTATCCAGCTTGTAACATTTCTTGGGAAAAGATTTGTTCACAAACCCCGGAGGTTGGTCTACGTACACGTCTTCGTCGAGCTCACCATAGAGAAAGGCGGTTTTCACATCCAATTGATAGACGGTGATGTTCATTGACGCAGCATACGCCAAGAAAATCCGGATTGCCTCTAGACGAGCGACTGGAGCATAGACATCGTCATAATCAATGCCATCAATTTGCTTATACCCTTTTACTACTAAACGTGCTTTATTCCTTATAATGATTCCACGGTCATCTCTTTTGTTCTTGAAAATCCATTTGACAGGAATGGGTTCCAAACCTTCTGGCGGGTCCACCAAGTGCCAGACATTGAGCAGTTTGAACTGAAGAAGCTCTGTTTGCATCGCCTCAATCCAATTTTCATCAAGAAGGGCAGCAGCAACAGTAGTAGGCTCTTCTTGTGATATGAAACAAGAAAACAGACATGTGTGCAGATCCTTTGTTTTACTCCTAGTGAGACGCACATCAACGGGACCAATGATCTGACTAGTGGGATGATTCTTATGAATTCGAGTCTCTTCAACAGCAGGAGCTGGAATAGACGATTCAAGATTCCCAATTTGAAGATCGTCGCCTGGGGTCTCTCCAGTTTCAATTTCAGATATGTCATCTGAATCTGACTCATGAGTTTCAGCTTCATTTCCAACTAAGTTTTCTGCCTCAATTGTTGCTTGTGCTGGTTCTTTCTCCACAATTACAGGCTCGAGAGTCTGAACTGAAGGCTGATCAGGTAAAGAAGTTGTTGTTGTCGCTTCAGAGACATCAGTTGATGGTGTTGACTGTTCTCCCCTTGATATCGTCGAAGTATCAACCGAATAGATGGAAATCCAGGATAGACGAAGTAATTGGAGCAAACATATCAACAGAAGGAAGAACTTCTTCATTTACTTGTTCAGCTTGATTTAACAAATTACCTGCAACATCAGACTCAAGCATGTTAAAAGTAGAAGAAAAAGTCTCAAGGTCATACATGCTATCAGGAGCAGGATCTCTAGTATTCTGAGCATGCTCGTTAAAAGTAACGTTGCACGATTCAAGAATAACTTGAGTTCTTCTGTTAAACACTCGAAATGCTGGAGAGCTCATCGAGTATCCAACAAAATAGCCTTCATCCGCCCGAGGGGCAAATTTAGCTAACTGTTCCGACTGGATTAAAACAGTACAAGCGCATCCAAACGGTTTTAAACGTTTTAAGTTTGGTTTTTCTTTTGAAAACAGCTCGAAGGGCGTCTTGCTAGCATGTTTAACCAAGAGAGTTCTATTTAGAACATAGCAGGCTGTATTCACAGCTTCTGCCCAAAAAGACAATTTAAGGTTGGAATCAGCAAGTAGAGTTCTGGCACACTCAATGATTGTTCTATTCTTCCGTTCTGCAACGCCATTTTGTTGAGGCGTGTACGGTGAACTGAACTGTCGAAATATGCCCTTTTCATTGCAGAAAGCATCAAATGTCTGATTCTTGAATTCTGACCCATTATCTGATCTGATGACTTTAACTCGCTCTTTGCACCGATTCTCGATTCGCGTTACAAAATCCTTCAGGATCTCAGCTGTCTCAGACTTCTCTCTCAGAAAGAACACCCACGAGTATCTGGAGTAATCGTCGGTAATAACCAAGCAGTACGACTTTCCCCCTAAACTGTAGACGTTCACTGGCCCGAAAAGGTCGAGATGGAGTTGTTGAAGAATTGCCGTCGTCCTTCCAGGTGGCTTTGGCTTGTGAGATGTCTTGTGCTGCTTTCCTTTCAAACACGCCACACAGTTATCGGTATGGATGAATTCCTTCTCCGGCACACCGACCACGTGTTTTCCTCTTACAAGGCGGTTCATGTTTCGAAAGTTCACATGTCCCATTCGCCTATGCCATAAGGTTGAGTCATCTTCCGAAGCCTTCGCCAAGAAACACGCCACTGAACCAGTCGGCCTTGCAGCAGACATATCTAAGGCGTACATATTCCCGTTTCGTTTTGCACGAAATAGAATTTGATCTTCGGGAACCTTGAATCCCGGCTTCAGGATATAACACTCCTTATCATCGAATAACATCGGCATTTTGTTGTCGCAAATCTGTGATACACTGAGCAAGTTGAACTTCAGATTAGAGACCAGATTCACTTTGTCAAACGAAATTTCTCCATTAGATAAAAGACCGTTTCCAATTATTCTACCACCACGAACATCACCCCCAAAGGCAACAGAACCGCCATGATTTATCGATTTGACATCAGATAGCAGGTTCTTGTTCCCTGTCATGTGCCTAGAGCAGCCACTGTCCAAGTACCATATGTTCATAGCACTCCGGGCCGTTCCCTGCACATGAAAAAGAAAGTGATTAGTTCAAGGATGGACCCTGGCCAAATTGACCAGGAGCCTTCTTCTTTGGTGCTTTCGAGGTGGAGGGAGCATTTGGTGCGTTCACAACAGCAGGAGAGGCAGAAGGAGCAGCCTTGAATGTAGCAGATGGTCGAGGAGCCGTGACGGGTTGTTGAACCATGAGAGGCCTAGGAATGAATCCCGGCCTAGGTCGAGGCGTCCAAGACCTAACAGGAAAAGTGTTTGGTGCAGCCATTCTCATTTGTTGTTGAACATTTGGCCTGAACGTATTCACACCCCTACCGAGACCACGTGGCACATACGGGGCCTGATTTGGAATGTAGGGCTGATTTGGGTAGGACTGTTGAAACATGGTGTCAAGACGCTGATCCACGTAATCTTCCCCATAATTCCCATAATACATTGGAGCCAATTGATTTCCTTGCGGACCTACTTGCTGCTGTTGGTAGAAATGAGCAGGAGGTACTGGAGCATTGTTGAAGTCAGAGTATCCCGTATTGTAGACACAAACCCTGGCATCATGATGCGGGTTTCCACAGACAGAACACCCTCCATTCTCGACAGTACCATTAGCAGGAATTGCAGCAGATTGTTCAACAGACTGAGGAGCCAATTGTTGAGGCTCACTTGAGGTAACACCTTCACCCTTTTCATTTTCAGCAACTGGCTTCTTCTTCCATCTCCTAGTCTGTTTCTTCTTCTTTGGTGTAGTTTCATTTTCAGAAATGTTCAAAACAAGCTCATTTTGCTCAACCAACTGATACTGATCTTCATTATCATGTGGAACAGTGATAACTGGATCACTTTGAGGTCTTTTGTTCTTTGGATTCCCAGTCTTCACAGCAATCACAGATGAAGTTCCGGCTTCATCGGGAGCAGTATGAGCAGATGATCTCTTTTGCTTAAGAAATAATGGCGGAGGTAAAGCATGTGCAGCTGGAGATGTTGCGATTGGAACAGAAGCAGGAGGCTTTTTCTGAACAGATGTCACCTTACCATCGGTGATTGTAAGACCGGCTTGTGTGTGCATGACAGTCTTACCATGTTTCAAAGCCATTTCTGCGAATGCCTTCGCAAAAGCATCATCATTGACAACTTGCTGCGAATCGAGTTGCACATTTTCAACACTCACTTTGGGCTTACGCCTCCGAACAGTTTTTGTCCTTTTAGGAACTTCATTGGTTTTGAAAACATCAAAATTTTCATTAAACAGAAATGATTGACCATTTGAGGCATTTTGAGTGCAAACATTTAGAAACTCAGATTCAGCAGCCTTTTGCACATACGCTTCAGAAACAAGCGAATCAACAGAACTAACAGAGAAAGATTCAAAGTCACCAAACTTCAAAGTTTCATCAATCGGCGGGAGCCCAGAGCCAGTTTCAGTGGCTGAGAGTTGGGCTTCCATCGATTGGATATCAGAAGCACTCGGAATCATGCTTGGATCAATGAACTTAATATGACTTTTGGGGTTGATTTTAGTTAACTCAGGGATTGTCAAATAGTTATGATTTAGTGGATGTTCAGCTGCACTATCACAAATTTCCCTTAAGAAACCCAAACCAGTTCTTAGCCGTGCCATGATGTCTTTAGCAACAGCATTACCCAAGTTACCAGGATTAAGTTTCATTAAATCAATAGCTTCACGAGCTTTAGCATATTCATTTCTCAAAGAGGTTTGATTTTTCAAAAGATCCTCAATTTGAATTTTTAAAGTTGATTCGGTGTGCTTCATGATTTCAATGTCATCTTGAAGTGACTTGATTTTCTCAAGGAATTTTTCCTCATTTGCCTTGAGGATTTCAACCTGACTTTCGCTTTCAGCCGCCTTAGCATGCAATTCTAGATTGTATGTGCGGTATCTAGCGACAGTTTCAAGGCAATTTTCAGAACATAAATTTTCTTTTACCTCATCGGGAATGGATCCACGTTGGAGTTCAAGAAGTCTTTTGCTAGCTTCAGATTCGACCTCATTTTGACTTACAGCAGTGGCTGAACCAGCAGAGGGAGAAGATCCATCAAACTCTTCATCAATACCCGCCATCAGACAGAAGTTGGTGGGGAAAAGAGGGTAAAAAACAACAGACTCAGAGTTCTCTTTTCCGTCAGAATCCACCACAAGAGCGTAATCAGGCTGGTTTGCAGAATGAGATGGTGCAGAAGACGTCCAATTGTAGTTCCCATCCTCGAGAGATACCAAAGCTTTTCCAGTGCTATCAACTCTTTGAGTAGACGATGAGCTTGACGATCCTTGATGAGAGACATTAGATGTGGTATGCTGTGGCTTCTGGTAGGAAGAGTTGCCAGTTTTCTGGTATGACTGGTTACTATTTCCACCCTGCTTCTGATAAGTATGGTTGCTTCCACCCGAGTTGACAGGAACATTCCAAGTTTTGGGCTTAGGACATTCACGGGCGAAGTGACCAAGCTCCTGACAGTTGAAACACTGAGCTTTAGACTTATCAAAGCCAATGTTAGCATTTGATGCAGGTTGAAACAGCTTCCTTCCAGTCTTTCTGAAGAACTTTCTTGTCCTGGCAGCAATCATTCCCATCTGCCACTTAATATCGATCTCTTCAAGATCATCGGCAGAAATCTGGTCAAGATCTTCTTGACACACAGTCATAGTCTCAATGTTGCCTGACATCTGAGAGTTCATGCAAGCAAGGAAAGCATTACACAGATCTTGATCCATGTTAGTGGAGTTTGAAGAAACAGGAGCTGACGAATGACCATAATACCCAGAAGATGGAGCTTGAACAAATGACACACTTGATGGTTGATGAGTTGCATGAGATACTTGAACTTCAGGCTGATTTGGAGTCGGAGTTGGAGTAGAGGCAGGAACAGGTACACTGGGACCAGAAGATTGAGAAAACTGATGACTATCCTCATACATGGCAGCAGCAAACGCAGCATTGGGAGCATTGGATGACGAACCCTTAGATGTCACATTGCCCATTAGTGACCTTCCTATGCGCTCAACTGCTCTAACCTCATAATCACGAACTTTATCAATCATGTCCATGTAATCAGCGTTGAGGAGATCAGTGCTGTCAATCAGATAGATGACATAGGAGGCAAACTCTTGAGGAAAAGAGTGCAGAATCTTCCTTATGATGTCGCCAGTATCTGGACGAATCTTCTTAGGGGTCATCTCAGTGATGATCCTGCAGAATCGTGTGACATGTGTCTCAAACGACTCTCCAGGCCTGTGAGCAAAAGTATTGAAGGCGAGTTTGAGTTTCTCAAGCCTTCTCTCCTTTGTTGCTGGATTACCCTCATACTTCTTCTCTAGGCCTTCCCAAATCTCATGTGCAGAAGTAGCATCCCGAAACTGATGCAACAGATCATCATTAATGGCCATCTTGATACAACCCAAAGCACGCCTATCAATTTTCAGCTGAGCATGTTCTGCTACAGTCAGCTTGTCTAAGGGTTTTGGGAGCATCCTCTTCTTAGTGTTTGGAGGGTCAGCAACAGTAGCAACTGCAACACCAGCAGCAGGTGTTGTAGCTTCTTCAACTTCAAACACAGCTGGACCATTGAGAACTAAAGTGAGTAGGTCAAAATCCAAATATTCCAGAAACAGTATGAACTTCCCTTTCCAGTCATCAAAGTCACTAGCACCCATGAGTTTTGGAGGGCGGTTGTTTCCTTGCATGACCGGAGTGAAATGATTTCCTTCAGACATCTCAGATGAGACAGATATATAATTTCAGCAAAAATTGCTAAAACGGGCCGAACGAAGAACAAGAGCTCCAAATTGCTTGTAAACACGAAGATTGCTTGAATTCACACAAATCCTACAATCATAAATATTAATGGAGTAATTAAACACTAATATTTAGGTGTAAACAACAAAAATTGAAAAATTCAAATTTTGGACTTAGTCAAAATTTTGAACAACTTGTTCTTGAGCAAGTTCAAATCATCAAAAATCAAAGTTCATAAAAATGATGATTGAGGGCATCTATAGATGCGAAATGATGTTAGGATCAAAAGATACAACTAACACGAACCTCAAAAATCACTCTAAGTGACCGAAATTGGATCAAACAGTAGATTATGTGAAAAAGTTAAAGAATCTCGAAAAATGCTTAACAAATCTTCAATACTTGATGTTAAAGGGTGAAATCAGTGCCAATGATTTCGGTTTTAGTAGTTTAATACTCGATAATAATCAATTTCAGCAAAGAATCATCATAAAAACGAATTTGAAATTTTTTTCTCAAGAACAGTGAATGATACGGCCGAACCATGAATTCACTAAATTAAAAAATTGACTAATCAAACATGAAATAAACATAAATCTAAGTATGTTTTTGAGTTCCTAGAGTGATTTCTACCAAGAATCAACTCATAGATCTAGCAAAAACAACCAAAAATTGATAACTCAAATGAGATTTCTTCATTTTTGAGAAAACTTCAAAAATGAAGAACAAGGCTCTGATACCAATTGTTAGGACCTGATTTGAGCACAATGTTCTCATTCGATTCATCACACAGGTGCGGAAAACAAGTGTGATGATCAATCTTGGTTGATTTCACCTCATAGATCTCTGAAACTCAAAAACACGCACTGAATACACCAAGAACACACACACAAAGGCTCTCTTGTAGAAAATAACTAGGAGGAACACGTTTTAGGGTTTTCACTTTAGTGTTTATACTACAAGAGAGCCTGGGACAAATAGAATGTTTGACACAAACCAATCATTACCTAGAATTCAGCAAAATATTCTAACAGAATAATAAGTACGCTAAGCATATAAAGAAGTACGCTAAGAATTAAACAAGTTCGCTAGAACTTGTGAAGTTAGCTAAGAAGTTCGCTAAGCATTAACAAGTCCGCTAACAAGTTCGCTAGACACAAACAAGTCCGCTAACAAGTACGCTAAGCACAACTTAAGTACGCTAGGAACAGTTTAAGTTCGCTAGGAACAAATCAAGTTCGCTAGGAGCAAAACAAGTTCGCTAGGTCAATTAACAAACAAGTACGCTAAGTTCAATGACAAGTTCGCTAAAACTGATGTATGTCCGCTAAGAGGAGAACAAGTCCGCTAAGGCAATCTTCAAGAAGTTCGCTAAGGAGAAATACAAGTACGCTAACACTTAGACAAAAACTTCATATATAAACATAATCAAAGATAACAAAGTACATAATCAAAGTTAAGTACAAACCAAAGTAACATTACAAATAAACATCAAAAAGGTAAATAGTTTGTGTTGCCAACATAAATAAGTTCTAACAGAAATGACTTTTGGCTTTTGGAGGAGGCAAAATGTCAAAAATACCCCTCCAAAAGCTAATAAGTCACAACATTGTGGCTTTTTGCTGCTTTTGGAGGGGCATTTTTGACTTTTTGCCTCCTCCAAAAGCCAAAAGTCATTTCCAAAAGCACAACCAAACATGCTCTAAATTTCCCTCTCCCCTAAATTACTTGTTCCCCTAATTAACCCTAGTTTTTTAGTTCACAAACGCCATAGCAGCCGCTGGTTCCATCACTCCCGTCCTCTCTTCATCCTCCCGATTTCAATTTCATCCGGTAAATCAATTCACTTTCTTTCACCTTTATTGTATTTATTTGTCCTAACTCATAATCACTTGAATTCTCTGAATATGTTTACATGATTTCGAAACACTTCCGTTTTATATTCGTACAAGTTATTTCACGATGAAATCCCTTTAATAATATGCACTTCCATCACTATACGATTGTTAATTTAATAAATTCGGAACTTTTCCTTACTTGAGAAAATTTTGCAGGGCGTTTGCAGTAGTGGTGTCGTTGGAATGCACTTCAGATGGCTATTCAGAACGAATGAGGTGTCGTTGATGTACACCACTAGCTAATCAGACCTGTTGGTAAAAATGATTATGATTTTTTTCACTATTTATGGTCAAAACAATAATTCATAGAGATATATGTAAAAGTGTTTTGAATTTGGTTATTGATAATTATCTATTTTCATTATCTATATTAGTTTTAAGATAATTTTTGTTTGGATGGCTGATTGGTTTTTTATTATTTTGGAATGCTAATGTGTGTTGTTTAACACTTATAAACTTTTATCCGCGACCTTTAACAAAAATGTTTAAGCTAAAACTAGAGGGCATTGCTAAATAGGTGATGAAATACACTTCTAATTTGATGAATGATTAGTTTAGAATGTATAAGCCATTGATTAGCGAAACTAATTCCTATTCAGTTTTTTATATGCTTTTATTTATCTAGTATTTCGAGGCATTATATGTTGATGATTTGGAGAATTTACCTGATGATATTATGCTCTCACTTAATACTGATATTGTCATATTGATGATGGTAGCATCGAAGAGGTAAAACTAATATAATTGATTGTAGTTATTTTTGTGTAAGGGCATATGCCATTATATTGTTCCTTGTGTTTGAAAGGCCTTCTCTTTATGTATATATTTTGCTCCTTCTCATTCTGGTTCTTTCATCTTCATTTATGTAGTTACAACTTACAAAAACAGTAGAAAAGGACATATGTACTTAGTTATTGAAAAATATTCTCATTTGATTCTCTAGGTTATCTTATCTGGTTTGTGGATGTCTCACCACTAGCATCCTTTAGCTCTGTCGTATACATCTTTATAAGATGTGGAAGAGATATCAAATCCTAGCTCAAGCGGTGGCAGTGGAAGCGGTTCTAAATAATATTCACACATCAAAAGGACCAGATGCTAGCGTTCTTGAAAAGGTTAGGGTAGCGCAAGGTTCAGTTCGTCCATAATACTCCAATTTTATGCATATATTGTTTAGTTTCCTCCCAATCTCGCATATTCATAACTCGAATTCGTAAAGCTTATGTGTAACAGACATAGTGGTGTGAGGATACGGTGGATACATAACTCGATGGGCTTTGCTTGTTGCATCATATTTTCCCTAAACACAACTCTGCTAATACTTATCAATATGTTCTCAATTGGTTTGTTATATTTTGTTCATATTTATGGCTCGGTAGAGTAAGATTGTATCAACATGCAATTTGGGAACATATTTTGCAATTGGATGAAATTTTTGATGACTACCGGTGCTTCATTGATGTTCGCTGGTGGTTGTTAGCTTTGAATCTGAGATGTGATAATTGTTTAAAGCTTATTATTATTTTAGTGGTTTGAAATAATTGCTTAAATATTTTAGTGGTTTGAAATAATTTCTTAATAGTCAGATCTAATCAAGCTACTAAAGATTAAAAAAAATTACAAATATCAAAATTTGTTTCATGAGTGTACTAGGCATGACTGATTTCTGAAATCAGGTTAAGATTATGACAACATGGAAATAGTTAGTTTGTGTTATTCTTTGCATTTTGGTCCTTAAGAAAATGACACAGACACACAATTTGGATTTTATAGGGTCTGCCAAGTTACAATGATCAATGATTCAATGCTATATCTGCAACATATTTTGAAGTGTGAATTGCGGTGTTAGGATCTGCACAGCTGTACCTTTTGTGACTTATCTTCATTTTCTTGAAATAAAGTGAATTGGACACTTGACCGACCCTTCATTGATACTCACACCAACTTATTTTTTATGAATCTCACAGGATCACAACAATCAAACATTATCATGAGTTGCAGGATGCTTGATCAGCATAGCAATGGGCATCTTCCTTACTTCTTTTCAACGGTCATTGCTCAATCACACATTACCATTCCACCGTTAGGAATTCTTCAGTATAAGATGATTCTAGTCTTATAACATGCAACCTCACCCAAGATATTAAAAAATCAACTTTCTCTGCCAACATCTTTGTATTTCTCTTCCAAAGGTATCAGCACCAGGTATATGGTGAGGGTTTTTATCCGCTTCTGTTAATCAATTTTAGAGTTTTTAACTCCACCTTATCTACTTACAGGTTTAGTGTTCACCGTTGATCGTCTGTCTATTGAATTACGGAAATCGGTTGTCGGCTTCCGAGGTATTACTTGTGATTCGGTTTTTCTGTAGGTACATGGTTACTAATTTCATGTAATTGATGATAAGTTTTGTTGCTACCTGTATGTGTTAACTTCTGCTTTGGAAATGCTGAACCAATAGGGAGGTGGAAAAAGCAATTGAATATTCTCTTGAGAGAATGCAAGCAGTACTAAACACGTGTTCATCTACAAAGGTATCTATTATATGATTGTTGAAACAGTTTTCTGTAATTACGAGCTTACAACTATACTTATAATAGTCAGCTTCTTGTTATGTAAGTGATGATGATGCACTAATCACTAGGCACTAGCTTTAGAGACATTAATATTATGAGATCCTTTCATGTATCTATTTATAATTATAACCTTTTCTAAGTGGCTTATTCTTGTTTAATTGAATATGATGGTTGCATTCTAAATTTCCAGTTCCACACTATACTGCTGTTTGTAAACGGTAGAATAGAGTGTCATCAGCTGAAGAGATTGCACATGTGCAGGAGAGTGACTGACAATATGAAAATTTGATTTAGTAAGTTATCTAGACTAGATAATGGATGATTTATGTTTTTGTGTTGGTGATTTGCAGGCAGCCGAAGCCTTATATAGAGTCGCTGAAATCTGTGGGAGTGGAGGTAGAGAAGAAGCCATTTATTGAGCCCAATACATGTTGCTTAATCCGATTAAAAAATCCAGATTTGAATGTAGGACAACAAATGGAGATATTACCTCCAGATTTGAGTTCTGGTGAAGATGCAATCAGAGAGGTTGAGAAAGTTTTGTCTTTAATCTTTATTTGGTGGAGTTGGTGTAGATTACGTGATTCATAATGCAGCCCTTAATGGTTCTTCACTATAATGAGAAGTTTAGAAGCTATGTTTCTAAGGTTGATGATGAAAGATAGCTATGTTTAATGTTTAAACTATCTGTGTAAACATTTGAGAATTGAAAGATGTTTAAGTGTTTAAGTTACTTGTGTATCTACATATACAATTTAATCGTCTTATCGAATTTTTGTTTTATATTTAATATGTTATATTAATGTAATTTTTGCTCCAATGTGTTATTAAAAATAATATATGTATATATGTCTGCGTGTGTAAATATAATAATCTTTTAGTGGCATAAAAAATAAGTGCTACTAAAAATACTATAGATAGATAAGTAGGATAACCTTTTAGTGGCACAAAATATTTTGGCATAAAGTATTGTGACAGTAGTTTTTCTTTATTGTGGCAGAAAAAAAGTGCCACTGAAAGCATAAAAGTTTGTGTGGCACATTAAGAAAGTGTCACTAAAAGGCTTTAGTGTCATCACTTTTAGTGGCACCTATTTTTTGTGCTGCACATTCCCAAAAGGGTTTTTAGTGGCATTTTTTGGGCTTTTAGTGGCACTTTTTGTATGCCACTAAATGGAATTTTTTTTGTAGTGCAATAACGGAAGTGCACAAAGGAGGTGACGGAAGTGCATAACATCCGAAGAAGGAATGACGAAAGCCTTGAAAGCTTCGTTATGCGCTTTAATAATGAAACTATGAAAATATCTGGTGCACAGGATCAATTACGCATATCTGGCTTTTGTCATGGTGTTCGACATACGCACCTAGTGGAAAAATTGCATGAGGATCTGCCTCAAACAATGGAAGTGCTTATGGATCGTGTTAGGACCTATGTAAAGGGAAGAAGCGCCTCCGGAAACATTCAGGGTGTCAATACCCAGAAACCATCTCAAAAAAGTGGTAATTACCTGAATGCAAATGCAAGTGTCTCCACTACACCAACAAAAAATCAATCCTGGAAAAAATTCAGATCTCAACCCTATGATCGAAGGGGGGAGGGTAAT
>JBCNJP010000003.1:41925249-41944450 GCA_039602395.1 Deinandra increscens subsp. villosa | reverse complement strand
AGTGGCTATGAATCTGTTTGTGTGTTTTGTT
Organism: Deinandra increscens subsp. villosa; assembly: GCA_039602395.1. Taxonomy (NCBI): domain Eukaryota; kingdom Viridiplantae; phylum Streptophyta; class Magnoliopsida; order Asterales; family Asteraceae; genus Deinandra; species Deinandra increscens. Next base: position 41,944,419 of record JBCNJP010000003.1, on the reverse strand, counting down.
CTCAGAAAGACAAGACGATTCAAGGATTGATAAAGGAAAATGGGTTGTTGATTGAGGAAAATAAAAGAAGGATAGAAGAATTGGCAAATGAACAGCAAAAGTTAGAAGCTCTAATTCAAGAATTCTCTTTTCAGAAAGAAAAGTTTTCAGATTTTCAAGCAGAAGTTGTTGAGAAAGAATCAAATTTTCAAAGTGTTAAACAAGAGTTTGAACAGAAAATTACAAAGTTATCTGAAGAAAATGCTGCATTAGTTCAAGAAGCGAACAAATGGAAGGATGATGCTGCAGATACAGCAAATGATTTTCAAAATCTTTTTGACAAATCAAAGTCCGGACTTGATACTCTTACTAAACTCTCTGATGATCAAGCTACTAAGATTCAATCCTATCAGCTTGATATGGAAAAGTTACTTAATGAGAAGAGGGAGTTGGTTAGAGTGAACAAGTTGCAAAATGCAAATTTAGATATTCAGAAAAGAAATGAAGATAAGCTGCAGAAGGAATTGTGGGCTGGACTAGATGAGTTAAGATTGCAAAAGTATGAAACTCATAAAGTGGCAAAGAAGCTAATTACAACCGAAAAGGAGTTGGCTGAAGCTCAACAAAAGATTTCTGATCTGAAAGTAGAAGTCATTGATTCAAAACGTCTTTTGAACAATGTTACTAATTCACAATCTTTTACAAGTTTCTTGGTCAAAGATGACAACTTTGAGAAGATGTTCAATAAAACTATGTCACCACCAGGAAGTCTCAAAGAAGGAATTCATGATTTGAAAGACAAGGTTGAGACTGGTGATTATTCTGAGTTTGTTGGTTCCAAATCTGTTGAAGAAAAGAAAGCGAACAAAGGCAAGGATGCTGAAAATTCTGAAGTTACAAAGGTTGTGTCTGGTTCTTCACCTAATGGCAAAGAGAAATCTGCAAGTTCAACAACAGATATTGTTGAAACTATTGTTGATGCTCCTAAGGATATTACCAAGATCAAAGCAGAGTTCTCTCGTCTTGCAAAGACCGGGCATAAAACCTCTAGTTCAGCAGAGAAGGTTTCTGGAAAACATACAGGTTTGGGATTTCAAAAGAAACAGGTTAAAGTGAATGTTTCTAAGGTTCAACAGCAAGAACATTTGAAGAAAGTCAATTTGAAGCAAGTAAAGAAAGATGTGTTCAAAGCTGAAAAGGTTCAACCGGAGCGATTTTATAAACTCAAAGGCTCAGATCAAATATTCTCTGATATGGAGTTTCCACTTCACTATGTGGATTCTCAGAAAATAGCTGAGGTTTTATTTAATCTGCTGATGCTCCAAAGATCAAGAAGAAACAAACTGCTGAGTTTTCTTCTGGAGATTCAAATTATACTCCAAAGAGCCCGACATCCGAATGGGTTCATGATCATTGCTATCAGGTATTTGATTCTTTATATGATCATTTTGGAGAGGAATATTTTTGTGAAGCTTTGTAGATTCCCAAAAGGCGAAATGTAAACAATCGCTTGTGTTATAATTGCCGACAAAAAGGGCATATGGCACAAGATTGTCCGGTTTCTGCTGCTTCTACATAGAAAAGAGGAAAGGTTCCAATTGTTGGTAAATCTGCCAAACAGTGATTCATTGACGAATATGGCAGAGTATTTGATGAATATTCACAACCTACATTTTTCAAAACTCAAGGAAGATTTATTCCTTGTTTTCAAAATGTTCCATATTTAGGTTTTTCGTCACAATCAACTGTGACTGGTTCATCAGATACTGATTTACCAAAACAACAAATCTGGAAACCTAAAGTGGTTTCGAAAGGAAACCAAGATACTGGTCGACTAGAAGCGATTCGCTTCGGGTCATTTATAAACTGACGTGTTTGACCAGTGTGCAGTTACTTTTAGAAGATCTATCAGTGATTGAAAAGTTGATGATGGAGAAGTATTCTGCTGTTTAAGTTAAATTACCTGTGATATCAATTTCAAAATTGAAATTTTTCTGAAAGCTAAAACTGCAAGGTATCCATGTCGAAAGGTCAATTTTCTTTCTTTTACATTTCGTATGTAGTTTAGGGGAGAAAATTGAAATTACAAAAAACAAAAAAAAAATAGTGTCTTTTTGTTTTTTGTTAAAATGAAATTCCAAAAATAGAGTTTTCATTTTAAGGGGGAGAAAATTGAAATTACCAAAAAAAAAAAATAGTGTCCTTTTGGTTTTTGTTAAAACTAAAATCCAAAAATAGAGTTTTCATTTTTAAGGGGGAGAAAAAAGGGAAAAATACAAAAACATTGAAAAACATAAAAATACAAAAACAGTGAAAAATGAGAAATTGTATCCGACATGATTGGGAAATGATGGGACATTGGCTTACATGTCTGACTCGTGGATAAATTAGATGAAAAAGCCATAAGATCATTGTTCGATATGCTTGGTAGGCTCGACATTCAATCAGAAAGTATTCAGATGTGATAAACACATTAAATACTAATGCTTGACCAAGTGGAAAACATCTTGATGCGTATCTCATGATATATCAAGAAAAAGATATGTGAAAAAGAAAATGAGAAGTCATTGTGTATACATGTGTTCATTTTGCAAAGATTTAAACTTGTTTGATTTTCTTTATTTTGTCAAACGATCGGACTTTCTCTGCGTATCGAAAGATCGACCTGATTGTTGTTCGTTTGACGTTCTGCTTTATTTTCTTTGGTGTTTCGTATAACTCATCGGACTTTTTCTGCGTGTACGGGAGTACCGACCTGATTGTTGTTGGGTTATACAATTTCAACTTGTTTTTTATTTTCTTATTTTGTTAAATCCGAGGCCTTATCTTCGTATCGAAAGATCGACCTTAAGGTAGACGATTTAACGTTCTTATTTTCTTTTTGCATGGAACACAGTTGACTAAATCATGAGTATAATCGTTATGTGATTAAATCACAAAGTGTGATATCAAAGAAAGTACATATCTGAGTATGTCTAATAGTGTGGGCTACACTGGTCAAAGCAAATCTAATCAATACTAATAACATATCCAGATGTTATGAGTATGATTGTGCCTGAGTTTAAGATGGAAAAATTATACCAGTAATCGAAATGACTTGTGTGCTGAAGAAATTGAAATTGAAGTGTAGTTCAGCATGTCATGTTCAATATGACCTCAAGTTGTGATCTTTCTCGCAAAAGACAAAAATAGTGTCTGATTGCATTTATGCTTCATATCTGAAAATTACAAAAAGATTTTCGTTGTGTTTTAATATAAATTCTCAAAAATCCAAAAAGATTTTATTTATTATTTGTTTTCGATCAATCGACATGTGATGCGAAATCAAATTTCAAAATCTATCTTGGATTTTCGAAGAGAAGTTTTGCGCCAAGATTAAATTAACTTTCAAAAGAAAAAGGAAACCGCGTTTCTGTCTTCTGAAATTGCAGGTTATGTGTGTCAAGACTCAAGCATGGTGAAAAGGGGAGTTTGTTATATCTTTCATAAGTGGATCTTGAAGACCAAAGATGATTCAAGAGTGATCCAGCCATGCAAGCTCTATTTCTAACAAGATTTCAAGTCGAAGATCGGATGCAACAATGTTGTAGATTGAAGACTGAAGTTTAGTTAGAATATAGATACACTATACGTTAAGGGGGAGTTTGTTAGAGCATATACCTATGCTACGATGTCTAATGTATTGTATCTAGATTAGAGCGAGTCTGTGTGTTGTAGTGACAACATTCTAGGTGATATACCATCTGGTACGCCGAACCATTTGGTACGCACATACCAAATGGTACGCCAGTTGGTACGTAGACTAGTATGTCACTAACTATAAATAGGTTGTGTTAGAATGAGTTTGAAATACTCTGAGTCATTCTACACTTTCTGTGTGTGTTTTCTAGAGAGAGAAACCAGAGAGAACTTCTTTGTATCTTCAAGTGATTCAATAAGAATTATCTTATTTACATCTCGTGTTCATTAAATTGATCAAAGCATGCAGTAGTAAGATCGTATCTCGGTTATACACAAACAAACCAAATTACTAAACGAGAAGGTTTCTATGGGATCAAACCGTATGAATCTGACTGAGGAACCCTTTTCAGCTTCTATTACTCGAACACGTCCAGGTGATTGCCAATATACTGATCCACTTTAAACTCTAACCCTTTTCTTAATCAGGCTGTTTGTCACTTTATTATCTTTTATTGTGTATTAATCATGAACAAAAAGAGGGTTCCAACAAATCCTAGGTACATGTTATTACACACTATCACGCATATAAATTCCCTACCACATATTTTCACAACCTAAACCAGAAGTTTGAAACTGAGCTCGAGACTTGGTTGAGAAGAGAAAGAATAGATCACATAGATCTTTTGGGTATAATATACAAAGTCAACTGAATTTTTGGAACATTTTTAATAATGCTCTCATCAGTGACAAAGGCTAAGGGATTTGGACACTTGAGGGTCTCTTTTGGTTGTGCACTTTGGCATCTTTTGGTTGTATTCATACATTTTTTTAATTTTTTTTATTATTTTTTTATTTTAGGTGATCTAGAAGCACGTATGTTTGGACAACTCCAGGTCATTGCTCACGCAAAGCAGAGGGGAGCCTTACATACACGCGAAGCATCCCCAGGTCATTGCTCACGCAAAGCAAAGGGGACACCGACTTTTTGAGCTCAATTTCACACTCTTGGAGACAAGCGTGTGTATCGGGAACTTGAACATGCAGTCAAATAGAAATGCAATTAACCTAAGTTTCGTTACCCAACAAACTGCCATAGGTTATCTTTAAGTGTGTAACGCATACCTTTTCAGATTAAAGAGCTGAGCCTACCAACATATCACCATGGATCATGTCTTTTACATCTGCCTTACGTGTGTCAGACATCTCCAAAACGGAAATTTATTTCACTTCCCACCTTCTCAAGGAAACAAAAGATTAAAAATTAAAAAGCACAATTTTATTTTGAGGGGTCAACAATTTCATCTTTTCTATTCTTCCCCTTGCTTTTTGATTTTTATTAACAACACACATTTTTTCTTTTCCTTCTTCTTCCTTTTTTTTGTTTTTTTGTTTATACTTATTTATTTTTATTTTGTTTTTAACTTGAACACACTGACACATCACTAAACATCGACTCACTAAACACAACTGGCCAAGTTAACCTTCAAAGTTTATCTTTTGAAAAATTTCAGAAATGGGTTTTGTTTAATGCACTACCATACTTCACATCAAATTAGCCAAGAAACAACCAATTCAGAGAGTACCTTGTTGATTTCACTAGATTTACCTCTTACCAGAAGAACATCCCTACTATTGAAAATCTGCATGTCGTGTAGTTGAGAGATGCCTTCTGTCCTGTGCCTGGAACAATCACTTTCAAAAACAAATAAGTTAATGGAAGTCCTCCTTGACTGTTCCTACACAAGGTGGGAGATCAGTTAGCCATAAGTACCTAGTCCATTGTGGTTCTAGGTATACCTGAAGAGTCTGTGAAAGAAATTTCTTTTAATAACATTCCCTTGGTAACATCAGGGATTGGGGGTGTGACTGCCTTGGTTGGACTGAGAATGTCCTTTTTGTTGACATCTCTGGGTTGGTGATTTTCTTTCCCAAAAACCTGTGGTTTTCTCGGTGGTGAATTTTTAGTTTCATTTTTCTTTAGAATTTTTACCTCTTGAAACTGTTTGGAGTGTTTTTTGTACACTCCAGTAGGCTTGAAAGACAGGTTTACCACCTTTGAAACATTCCACCTGTCATCCTTCCTCCAACCATTTGATTTAGCTGAACCAACTGGATTTGGATGGATGGGTGATTTTAAAACAGAATTGAAAACTGGTTTTGGGGATCCAACATATTTTTGTCTCCAAGCTGTTTTGATAGATTTCTGAGATGCTTTGTTTTCTTTTAAAATGGTCTTTGGCCGTTGCTTAGGAGCCTTGGGTTTCTGCTGTACTTTGTGACTCTGAGGTGCTTGTTTCTGCACCTTGGGTTTTGATGGACTAGGCCTTGGAGTTGGGTCACTTTGTTTTTGAGTCCTTGGACTGAGTCTCTGATGGACCCTTTTGGGATAATAGGGTTCATAAGGCCGATATAAACAGTTTCTCGCCACATGTCCTGGTCTACCACAGACATGGCAAGATTGTTTCTTTGGGTATGCGGGAGCCTGTGGTTGGTTACGCCCAGTGGATATCCAAGTTGGTTTTGAACAATTTTTGTGCGGAATCCGGTTTGATTGGTGATTCAAGAACAATCGATAAATATATTGAAAAGATGATCAAAACACAAAAGAAACACAAACTGATTACTGCCACACTTGAATAAACCTGGTTGTTCAACACCTTAAGAATTCGAAATTATCCTTGAGAGAATTTCGATTACACCTTAGGAAAACCACAAAATCAACAACCTATTCTAGTGATTAGAGAGTTCTATTTATAGGAGATGACCAACTTGACAAACAAGTCATCCTCCTTGCCCTAATTATCCTAAAATTCCCGTATTGGACCATATAAGCCCAATAAACTCCCTCTAAACACTTTCTAATTGAGCCCAAACACCTTTAAAATGGCCCAATGACCCAATATACCCATAACCCAACTAATTTTCACCTATTTTAACACATAGGACTTCAAAATAATCCGCCAAGTGATGATTTAATACACAAGCCATAAATTATTCCCTTACACTTCTACCCACTTTATAAAGTAATCAACTACAACAATGAGAAATTTGACACGCCCTGCGGGTTCCGGAAATGGTCCTACAATATCAATCCCCCATTTTTGAAATGCCCACGCAGTTGTGACCGGTACAAGTTCATGCTTCGCCGTTAAGTTTACCGGGGCATGTCTTTGGCAACTGTCTCATTTCCGAAGCTCCTCCGCAACCAATTTATGCATCCCCAGCCAATAATACCTTAATATTATTAACTTGTTAACAACCATGCGAGTCCCCATATGGACCGAGATATGTCTTCCTATATAAAGTTTCATTATGTAACTGATAGTACAAAGAATGGAGAAAAGATTATCAAGAATGGAGAAAAGATTTGGAGATTTTTATCAACGCTAACTTTGATGAATTTTGGAATGCGATTGATAAAAAGTATTCATATCCGACTGATAGGCGTGGTGTTCCTAAATTTCAAAGAGATCTATCATTCGAGTAAAGGGAATGTTATGAAAGAGAACTAAAAGCTTATGATATTCTCACAATGGCATTGTCAAAAGAATTACTGTCTCAATTCAAAACGTGCAAGAATTCTAAAATGTTTTGGGATGCTCTTGCTCAGAAATATGCCGAATTGAATGAATCAGTTACAGAAGAAGTTCAAAAGGTTGAATCTTTAAAATGTGAAGTTCTTGTGAATGATTTGCAGCTTCAACATGAGAATGCAGAGTTAATGGCAAAAGTTTCAAAACTGACTGAAACAAATGATGACTTAATGAAGGATGTTAAAAAATGGAAGAAAGAAGCAAATGATATGGCAACAGTTTTTGATGATTTGTTTGCAAAATCAAAAATCAAACTTGAAGGTCTAGAAAAGGAAGTTGTTGCTCTTACTGCTAAAGAATTAAGTCATCAAGAGGACAACACGAAGTTATTAGATGCTAAAGTTGAATTGCTTCGTGAAAACAAGCTTTTGAAGCAGAATGTTGAGATTTATAAACAAAAATGGGAAAAGGTTGTTCAAGAAACATATGATGCTCATGATCAGTTAAGGAGAGAAAAATTTACTTTGAATAGAACAACAGAAGAACTTATTGCAACACAAAAAGAGTTGGCTGAAGCACAAAAGAAAATTGCAGACATGAAGATTGAGGTTCGTGATTTCAAAAGACAGTTGCATAATCTCAATAATTCATCGTCTTTCACAAATTATTTGTGCAAAAAGGAGAATTTTCAACAAATTTTTGGTGATGTTATTCTGAAAAGTGTTCCACCTCCTGTGGTTATTGAAAATTCTATCAATACTTTGAAAGCAACAGAAGAAGTTCATGATTATTCAAAGTTTGCTGATAAATCTTCTGAGAAGAAAAAGTCAAAGTCGCAGAAGAAAAATGAAGAGAATTTTGATGCTAACAAGATAACTAAATTTGTTTCAAGTCCCATATTGCTTGATAAGGAAAAGGTTTTTGACGGCAATTCAGGAAAAGTTAAAGTCGATAAATTTTTAGAGATTGTGATTGATGAATCTTTGCTTTCCAATAAAGATGATTTAAATGCCATCAAGGATGAGTTTTCTCGACTTGCTTCACAAGGTCATGAGAAACCTAAGTCGGTACCAGATAAATCTAAAAAGTATGGTGGTCTGGGATATGAAAGCAAAGACGAGAACATGAATGTTGGAAATGATTTTCAAGATATGCTTGAGATAGAAGACATTGTGGAGGATATCAAGATTCACAAAGAAAAGGAGATTCCACTTGAGAATCATATCTTGTGTGAACCTGAAGCTGATTTTCTGTCAACGAATTCTAAGTTAGAGAGTCTAGAGAGTGATTCTTCTCAACATTCTACAATGTCAACAGAATCCATGTCATCTCATAAGTCGATTGATAGGAGAGCTTGCTTTTACTGCAACAAGACGGGACATGTGATTCGTGATTGTGCTACTCGAAAAAGGTTTTCACGTTGTTCATATCGATCGTCATCATCTGATTCAATGATTCTTAATGAGGTACCTATTAGACAAAATCAGAAAAACCAACGAAAGCCAGCTCATCAGAAGCCGGTTGTTGGTAGAACCTCAAATTATGATGATTGGTCACCACAGTTTTCAAAACCAACACATTTTTCAAAAAGAAAACATTTTTTCAATAATGATTTTAAAATGCCTTATTCAAATGAGTTTTCATATTGTGGGCATCGACAACATCACTCAAAACCTGAGAAAATGTTGGTCGAAGAGTTGTTGAATATGGTTATTAACAAGTCAAAGTTTTTCAATGGTTCTGATTCGCATCGGGCGAAATCGTCTAAACCATTTCGTTCTTGGAAACAGAAAATGGCAACCTCGGCGGGAAACGATTTTGTTGAGGATACGGGTCCACCCAAGCCGGTTTGGGTTCCCGTATTTAACTAAAAATTGTTTGAGGTTGTGTGCAGGTACTTCAAGAAGACCTATTAGTGATTGCAAAGTTGCTGATAATGTAGTATTTTGCTTAAGTTAGCGCTTCACAGAGTTGATATTTCACAAACATTTTTGAGAAAAATGATTTTTCAAAATCTAAAAATCCGAGGTATCCGTGTTGGTCGATCAATTTTATTTTCTTTTCTTTTACTTTCTTTCGTATCTTTAGGGGAGAAATTTTGGAAAATTCAAAAAAATAGAGTTTGTTGAATTTTAGGGGGAGAATATTTGAAAAACACAAAAAATATGTGATGATGTTTGTTTCCTTTATGAAAAATATATAACAAAATATAAAAAATTGAAAAAAAAATATAAAAAGTGGAAAATCTTAAGAAGAGAAATTGATCCAACCATGTGAGAAATGATGGTACATCAGCATACGTTATCTGCCATGAATAAAGTAGAAGGAAAGGCTGTAGGTACTTTCTTGACTTGATTGAATGTGCTGAGTAGTCTGATATATGCGAGTATGATATAAAGATAACGCTTGCTTGATAATTGTGGTTACAAATCATGATGGGTACTGTGCATATCTGGCAAATTAAAATGAGATAATACCAAAAACAGAATAAAGAGATGTTCTGGTGTATGCTTGCTTTATTTTGAAAAATTTCAACTTGTTTGATTTTCTTTATTTTGTCAAACGATCGGACTTTCTCTGCGTATCGAAAGATCGACCTGATTGTTGTTCGTTTGACGTTCTGCTTTATTTTCTTTGGTGTTTCGTATAATCCATCGGACTTTCTCTGCGTGTACGTAAGTACCGACCTGATTGTTGTTGGATTATACAACTTCTGCTTTATTTTACATTTCTTATTTTCCTAAACAATCGGACTTTCTCTGCGTGCCTACCAGCCGACCTGATTGTTGTTTGTTTAGGGTTCTGCTTTCTTTTTGCAAGAAACACCATGAACTTGATATCTCTATGGCATTTGATTCTGTATAAGCAAGTTTACAATATCAGTATGAGAAATCTGCTACGAGTTACTTGCCTTGAATAAAAGAAAAATACAAAAATATGAAATAAGCAGTTTGCCAGTGTTTCTGATTGTGTGGGTACCACGTTATCAATGCTCGATAAATATACTTAATTACATATCAGAAAGCTATAGACAATGACCTGCTTTAGCTGAAATAAACCAAACGGTTGTATTCTCAGTCAGCTTGGCTTGCATGTTTAGTATTTTGAAATTGCAGTGTGTACGATGCGTTATGTCTGATATGATCTCATGTTGTGATCTTTCTCACCAAAAACAAAAATAGAGTTTAATTCTATATTGCATTTATGTTTCATTTTATAAAAAATCAAAAAGATTTTCAGTGTGTTTTGATATAAACTTTGTAAAAACCAAAAAGATTTTCTTTCTTCTTTCTTTTTGATTTGATCGACACAGGATATAACAAATTTTCAAATCTAAATGTCTTGGTTTCTCCAAAGGAGGAGTTTTGCTTCCAAGATTAAAGTTATGTTTGGAAAAGAGAAACCGCACTTTTGTCTTCTGAAGGTTGCAGGTTGAAGTCATCAAAGTTTTCAGATAAAGATCTAAGAATGGATTTCATGCATGGTTGCAAAGTTGTCAAAGAGTTTATCACTTTCAGAAATGGTTCAGTTGACGCAGTCCTGTTCCAGCCATGTCTACCCTACATCAACTAACAACAGATTCAAAGAGTTGAAAGATCTAATACAGCACACGTCAAGGGGGAGTTACTCCAGGTTCGGAGGGAGTTCGGACAGAGTTCGGAGGTGCCGAGTTCGGACCTTATGAAGAAGTATAAATAGATTCGTCTGTGTATTTCTTTGTAAGTTTTTGTCTTGTTTCTGTGTGTTGAGAGGGGAGGTTTTGTCCGACCTCCCCCAGAGCTTAATTGTTGTATACTCCTTCGTTATGTAATCATTCAACATGATTCAATGACAAAACTTCCGTCTCATCCATAGAAACGATCCGTATACGGTTTTTCAAACTCACTCGAATCTTTCTTGCCTCTTCTCTATCTTCTGGAAAATGTCCCTCTTTTAAATATTTCAAAATGGGTTCAAACCATGACTCCTCATCCACCAATATGGCTACCACCTGTTTTGCCATTACCGATGGTTCCTCTAACACTTCCACCCTTATCTCTTTAGCCAAATGTTGAAATGAAGTTGATGCCAATTTACTCAATACATCCGCCTTTTTATTTTTTCCCCTTGGCACATGCTCCACTTCACAAGTGTCAAATATATTCATCTAATTTTTCACTTGCGACAAGTAGAGTGCCATAATAGCACTCTTAGCCTCATATTCCCCTTTAATGTGCTTAGCTACCGGTAGTGAATTCACATGCGCTTTCACGTCTACTGCTCCCATTTTCTTAGCTAACCTTAACACTGCACTAAAAAATACACCACACATAGGCTTAGCTTACCCAATTCCCATTCCTGACATATCCTCCAATTTTATTTATTTATTTACTTATCTTTGAAAAAGATAACTTTTCAAATTTATTAACCGTAATGAACTTTAACAACCTGCTAATAGTGCCTCATATTCAGCCTCATTATTAGACACATTGAAATCAAATTTTAGAGCATATGTCAACTCGTCCCCTTCTGGACTTATTAATAACAAACCTGCCCCTGCTCCATCATCACTTGAAGATCCATCTGTAAACAACATCCAACCTCCTTTTCCTGAACTTTGCTGTACATCAAAACTGCTACCATTGGCACCCTGTAACACACATCCCACTAGCATCTCTGCTAAAAAATCAACAATAACTTGGCCTTCAACAGCCACCCTTGGCTTAAACTGAATATCATATTGGCCCAATTCAACCGCCCACTTTACCATTCTCCCCGATACTTCCGATTTACGTAATACTTGGTTCATAGAAGATGTTGTTAAAACCTCAACCGTGTATGCCTGAAAATACCTCCACAAACGCCTCGTCGCTAACACAAGCGACAACACCAGCTTCTCCATTGGTGAATACCGAATTTCATAGTCTTTTAAAACCTTACTAACATAGTATATGGACATCTGCTTTTGCCCCCTTTCTGCCATTAATACTGAACTAGCCGCCCCTACTGAAACTGTAGGGATATGATCACGTATAAATAAACGTATGTTCGGAAAGTATTTAAGCCTACGGGGTCACACGTCTCGATACTAATGTATTTGTATTAATTAATCAGTTAATTAATATTTATCACGAATATTTAACCAGGAGTCGTTAAAACTAACGGTTAATTGTTAACAGGGTGTTAGGTGTTAATTAAAGAGAGTTGTAATTGGATTACAAATAGGAAATGCTTTGGGAGTAGGCCTTTGGGCCGAATTCGTGAAGGCCTCCCCATCCCAAACCCTAGCTTTTTTTCCAAGTTCCTAAAACCTATAAATAGGCCCTCTTGGTTTAGTGTTTAAGGAGTGCATTATACCTGATAAGTGCAAACCCTAGTTCTCTCTCTTTTCTCTCTAAATTTCAGCAAAGGAAAAAGAATCCAAGGGGTTCGAATTTCTTGTGGTTCGACCAAGCCTTCATTAAGAAGAGGATTTCGTGATCAAGTGCTAACATACGTACATCAGTGTGTCGTGTGTGCGATCGTAGAGGGATTTATTTCAAATCCTAGAGGATCTTCTCTTGCCGAGCTAAAAAGGTATACATTATCTATCCGGTTAGTTAGATTAATTCGTAGGATAAAATCCGCTGCGTACTCGTGTTTAAATCGATAATTAGTTATATAACCCAACAGTGGTATCACGAGCCACCTATGACTTTAATTAATTACCAGGAATAAAAACTTGGAGGGGTGGTAACCAAATTCGATTAGAAACAAGCTTTCTAATCAAGATTCTAGCTTTTCGATCCACATAAACTCGTCTTTTATAATTGGAAAATCGGTTTCGCAAATTGTTAAAAAAATAAAAACGAAAACCCTAATTTGATCGAAAACTGTTTACGACCCGCGGTTTGTTTCCGATCGGAAACCCTAGTTTCCGATCGTAAACCCTACTTTTTTGACTTGTTCGTATCGTAAATCCTAAACTCAAGGTCGTCGGAATCAAAAACTGTTATCCCGATCGGAAACCCTAATTCCGATCGAAATCTAAATAATGGATCGACAACCTGTAGCCGAATCGGAAACCCTAATTTTAGGTCTAAAATTCGATTCTTGTGATCTAAAATTAAGAACCCAAGTTTTTGTTATTTGATAATTGTTTAAACAGTTGTATCCCCCTATACATTATTTTTGATTATTTTTACCAAATGCCCCAACTTCCCCGATCTTACTGCCTTATCAATTTCTCTTTTCAAGGTCTAACATGTATCCGTAATATGCCCCTATCTTTGTGGTACTCACAATACTTGTCTAAATGTCTTGTGCGCGCATTTCTCATCTTGGTGGCACAGGCAGATCCACTTTCTCAGTTGCTAAGATTTGTGTTGGGGTTTTAATCAGCTCCACAAACTTTGCACCTCGATAATCTGCAAATGTATTTCTCGAAGTTCCCCCAAAATTCTTGGCTCTAGACGGAGGGACCCTTAACCACTTATTTTGTGGAACCAAACTTACACCTCGTATCGGACCCCCATTTCCCCGTCCAAAAGGCATAAAACCCTGTCGCATCTGACCAAACCTACCATCACCGCCGTTTAAGTAAGCACATGAATTTTTACCTCTCACAAAAGCTCTTGCCCTATCCATCAAAACATCCATCAACCTAGGCAAGTCCTCAGGTAGTTTTTCTACTAATTGTGCACACCTTACTCCATGGCAAAACCCTGATATTGCAGTTGGTCACCTGCCCCTTCTACCCTCATACTTTCTTTATTGAATCTTGTGATGAAATCTTTAACTGATTCATTATCCTTTCTACGAATATTGTGCACCTCTGTCGGATCTTTCAAACATCTTTTTTGCTGACTGAACTGTCGCAAAAACTTGTTTTTCAAATCCTCAGAACCATCTACCTGACCCGCTAGCAAAAAAATCAAGCCAGACCCTTGTTATTCCAGTAAAAGTCTGAACAAACATGTGGCACCAGATTTCCTCTATCCAATGTTCCAGTCGTGCCGCATAATAAAATTCAAATACATGATCATCCGGATCAGCCAAACCTGCATATTTTCCCACAACCGAAGGTAGTTTTAGTTTTTTCGGAAGCACAGCCTCGAAAATCCATGGCGTAAATTTTGAATGCGAAATCATTGATTGAGGCATATATGGGACAGTTATATCTGTTATCACAACATTTTTCAAAAGAACACATAATATGCTTTAATATAAAAAATAACTTTAAACTATAAGTTTTTTCTTAAAAAGTACACTTATAATATAGTACACGCAATATCATGGAACAAACATGATCCTTAGTAATAAACACTTGCATGCATGATCAGTAATTATTTAGTAAGCATGTACCTTTCACCATAGCTCCTTTACCAAAGCCACGTCTATCCAAATTATTGACAGGATGATCTTTTTCAAACATATGCTCCTTCTGACGCATCTAAACAGCCAATTCTTTCAAAGACTCTTCTTCTTGTTGCTCATTACATTTCCTTTCAGTACTTTCCTCTATCCGCTTGACATCCTCCTTCAACTATCTTTTCTTTAATTGCCATAGCAATGCCTTATTTCTAATTAAGAACTCAGCATCAAACTCAACCAATTCGTCATACTCTTTTACACACAGATCCTTGTTTTCATCGTCCTGGGTTACTATGACAAACTGCTTCAATAGGATGAAATAATTACCGTCTTCTTCCTGCATTATTTTACCAGAAGATCCCGAGCCAGGTAGTGTTTTAAAATTCGGTGTAATTGCATCACGTTCGATTTGTGATACTGCCGAATACTTCATCCTAGGAGTAGAAGCAAAATCCGTCATTACGTCTCGCTTAGACAGATTTCCCTCCACATTCTTCTCCCCTGACGAAGAAGCTCCCAACGACTTCCCCAAATCCACAAGTGATTCCATTACTTCTTAGTCAAATCGAGTCACTATACGGATGGTGCCACTGAAAAAGCAAATTATCCCCAAGGACAACCGCCGCCAAATCAGGAATGCAAGTAATGGAAAGATTAGAAGATTAAAGGAAGAAAGAATGATTTTATTAAACTTTGATTAGTGAGAGATGTGTGATTGGATTATTACAAATGATATCAGATCCCTAAACTATACTATTCTTTGGGTATTTATAGGCATCCACTTCAATCTTCTAGCTTCGCATCTGCATGAGCGCATCTACATGTGTTCTGCAAAGACACTTCCACAAAGCATCATATCCGAAGGACTTGGAAGTAAGCGATCGGATGTGTAAAACACATCCGAACCATCGTTTACTTCCTCACTGTTCTCTCTCGATTTCTTCCTTGCGGCTGCATTCTTCAGTTGCAAGTTAGTTCTTCTTCTTCTCTTTTGATTTTATTGGCGTCTCCTGTCGTAAAATCTGACGACGACTCATCTAAACACAATATGCATTGTTCCTTTTCGATACTATCTCCAAAATCGCTTGATGATCTCATTCAAAAATATCACGTTCCGTTATCTTTAAATCCGAGTTTGTCTCCTTCAAAAACCCCCCATTTTCCATTTCCTGATGGAAAAATTGGAATTTATTCAGAAATGTTCAATTTTGGAAACTACAGAATCCCTTTTTCAAAATTTCTGATCCGTTCTCTGATTTTTTTTGGAGTTCACATCTCTCAAATGCATCCCTAAGGGATCTCGAGATTAAGCCATTTCAAAGTAACCTATCGCGCCACCAATTTGGCACCTAGCATAATACTTTTTAGGTCTTTCTACCGAATCACAATGGTAGGCGACTGGTATACTTTCGAACGTAGGCGAGGAACTTCCCGAGTTAGCACTTCTTTACCTCCAAACCCTCGTTCCTGGAAAACCTAGTTTTTCTATATCGACGATCGCTGTATTCCATCCTCCATGCAATGGAGGGAAATTAATGATGTGGTTCATGAGGTTATCCCTGCTTCGAATGATTATCGAAAGGACCACTTTGATCGTTTGGTTGAATATGCAAACCCTATTCGAGAACTCCCTTAAGTTATCCTTTTACTGTCTAGAATTAGTAAAGCATGGTTTACCCTTGATTTGTGGCCCATTTTAAAGTATCATGATGAGGGTAAGACATTTATTCGAATTTTCTTCACAACTTTTTGTATACTTTAAATATCAATTTGACTATCTTTTCTTCCTTGTGTCTTTTCAGAAATGGATCTCCTTGAAGCCTTAATCTTGAAGAACTTTGATGACTTAGATTGTGGTGCTGAAATGATCACAGAGGGAAAAACACCCTTTTTGGCTCAAACCGCCTCCTCTCTTTATGACATCAGGCCCAAAGTTGACCCACAAGTGCAAAAAGAAGTGAGTGAAGAAACCATGAATCAGGAGGTATTTCCTCTTGATGTCGTTCATGAAGATCATATTGATGAGAATGAAGCAAAGGATCTTTCAAAAAATGCCTCATCCAATTTGCAAGTGCTTGCGAAATTTAGTGTCCTTAATGACAAATGGAAACAAATTGCAAATGATCAAGCCCAGGACACATCCAAAGTGTCATCTACTCTCAAAGGAAACAAGAATAGGCGACCTCCTAAGCCTACATCTACCAAAGAAGTTATGGTTTCCAAAAGGAAATCCCTAAGATGGAACTTGCAGTCATCCTTCAATTCTCAGATGGGTAACACTTTCGACACTCCAGAAGTTCTTCAAGATGATGTCGAGGAATACCCCAAGAAACCTCAAGATGAACTGGTAACTCCTCCCTTTAATGAGGAGTTTTGTATTTCCGATATTTTGCTCAATCCTCCTGACTTGACACAAAACCTTGTTACCAATGACCATCCTATTTTGCAGAAAAGTTCAAAAACATCCACTGCTGTTGGAAAAAAATACCCGAGCTAGTTCTTAATCTCCTCAAAAGAACCTTCCAAACTTCTCAATTCCTACCTCTGACTGGCTTGAGAGAGAAATCAACCTAGTCAGCCTTAAGATTAGTGTAGCAAAGAATTTGGAATCCTTTAATGTCACTTCCGAATTTTCTCCTGGATGGGATGTCAAGAAAAATGACAGTTGTTTGGAAGCCGTTATGGCCAAGAAACTCTCTCTTTTAAGTAGCACTCCTCATGACATTTCCAACATCCAACAAACTCCTCATGAAGCTTTTACTGATGAACTTATGGTTACTCAAGCAAAACAACAAAATCTGGTTGCTGATTTGTATTCAAGATGGATCATTACTGAGGCTAAAATAGAAGAATTATAGAAGAAGGCTGTTTTTGCTAAAGTAACCTCCGGTTCTATTGACTCCGAAGTGAAGATAAACAGGCTATCAAGCGAGATTGAACTGTTGAAAACACACAATCGCAAGCTGGTTGCTCTTGTGAAGGAAGCAAGAAGAGATCTAAAACAAGTTTAAGACAATGAATCGTTCCAAAAGAACTAGTATCAGGAGCAAAGGCAAGTGCTTGAAGATCGGCTTACCAAGCTTATTGGAGTTTCAAAAACTAAGGATGCCTCCTTAGAAAAAGCAAATAAAGGTTTCATTTGCTTTTTTATATTTACATTATTACCTTTCTTGAATTCCCTTTACACTTTCGCCTAATATTACACATGCACTTTTCCTTTTCAAAAGCAGAAGCTCGAAAAGTAGAAATTGAGAAGCTAGAGGAAACCATTAAGCTGTTAACTGAAGAGCGTGAACTTATCTAAACGGAAAATCTTTCTTTGAAAGAAAAGGGTAAATGGTTGGTTGTTTAAGGATTAGATTTGTTAGCCAAACGCATTCACTCGGATGTAATACCCATGGCCTTGAAAGTGAACTCATTAGTGAATGTCGTCGGTTTCAATGAAGGAATTAAATGTGGCCTTGCTTATGCTGCTAAAGGCGAAACTGGTCCGACCACCTTCAAGGAATTTGACAAGGATGCAAAAGATAACCTTGCAAAGTCCTAATCTGCCTTGAAATCCATGACTTTTGCAGTTATTGACCAACTCTCCCAGCCAGATGTTTCGGATGTGGAAGTCTTTAAAGCGATACTAAAGTTTGCTCTATCCTTGGAACCATCGACTTCCGTTGGTAAGTAAACTGTTGGTCACTTTTATGAAGCTTTCTTTTATAAACAATATCGTCCCAAAGTCCACTTATGCTGTGGCATTTAAACAATTTACTTTTGTTCCAATGACATGCACTTGATGTCGTTTTCTTTTGGATGTTCTTGTGGTTATCTTATGATTGAATCCGCAAGTGATACAGTACATACTCTTTTGATCGTAAGCATTTGGATATGAATGCACATGCTTTAGCTATGTTTGAATGTTCGTTTTCTCTTTGAACCTTTGAACTCAACCAATACTATGATTTGCTGTCACTTCTCTTTATAGTTCATTTTATAATTAGTCACATACTTTTAATGCCTATTGCAGTTGCAACATGTGGTTTACACTTGCAGTTGCAAAATGATTGTTAAACTATTATGTTTGTCGTCTTTGTAATATCCATTTACTACTTTGATTATTTTTTTTATGCTTGTCTGTTTATTCAAGACATGTAAGTGTCCGAATATAAAAGAACATAATGAGTCCTTCTTCATAAGTACTATGGTCAACTTTAACGAGATAAATATAAAGCTTAAGGAAAGACGACGCATGTGTTTCCCTCCAATAAAATACGTCCATACTATAAGAGTACTAACAACATTGTATCAAACCACCTTATAAATCATATTATCTCATCTAAGTTTGTACCACTTCCTCACGGAACTAATCCCTTACATCTTTGTAAGGACTGGTTAAGTCATCGTTTAGATAACAAAACACACAAGTCCAGTTTCATAACCTAAATTACTCGAGGGTCTTCCGTCAAATCAAAATGGGAACCGTATATTTTAATGCTTACCAATGACAAGGATTACTCAACTTTAACTTTTGTGAAGTTATTGGGATAGTTACAAGCCAGGGATTTGGAAATGAAGAATGTTAACACTACTCCCGTTGAGGTCCAAAACCCTGATGTTTATTATGGTTCGAATGCTGCAACAATTTCGGGAAAAT
>JBCNJP010000003.1:41886749-41924749 GCA_039602395.1 Deinandra increscens subsp. villosa | reverse complement strand
CCCACTTAGGTGTTAACTTTTGCAGAGTAAAAATTCACTTTGAACCCTTTAAATCGATCAAAGAATCAGCAAGTTACGGTCATCTAGTGTTGCTCTTGCCTCTGACCCCCACACTAAATGGTTTCTTCATCACTAACTAGTTCCACCACCCTCGATTTACTTGCATTAGAAAACTCCATTTCCAACATGCTATTAACCAGAACCTTAGCTTCAATAAACCAAAAACACACTAACGACCATACTTCCAAATCTTATGAACATAATTCTGTTCAATTACACCGAACTAGAGCAGTACACAATTTCAATCCCATCTACCAAGCATACCAAGATCCAAGAACACACTTTCACGTGTGTTCTTCAGCATTTCCAGAAACCGTAGCGTGAAGACGATCCTTAATAATCCACGAATCCAAAAAGAAATCAAATTCACAAAGCACCCTTCGAATCAAGTATCGATCGTATATCACACGGTAATTCCGATCTTTAGTTGAGCTTCTTACTCAAGATTTAATTGAGTATAGATCGATTTCAAAATCTCTGTTCTAGTCCATCTTTGAACTCAAAGGTACTCACCAATGGCAGCTTTACCATGAGCCAAACATCCACACCGAAATTCACTTCGTCCTTATCGATTTGCGGCTCTGAATTATTAGATACAATCTATGTCTCATTCAACTCCATATTTGATGAAACCAACTCATGATTCATCACGTTCTTCACCACGCCGTATTGGACTTGCTCGATTCTTCAGTTCGCCAAAAAACCACATCATAATGGATCTTGCTGGAATTGTTTCCCAATCTCGAGCACAATGGTGTTTCCAATTTCGTGTTTTAACCAAAAGTCACGAAGTTATCATTGTTTAAAGTTGTTGTTCCAAACCTCATTCATATGTGCGAATGATTCTTTGAAGAAGATGAGTTTTCTCTCTCTACATCATCCTGACATCACCCCCCCCCCCTCATTTGTGGTAATATTTCTAGACACCTTGCATTTTCTAACATTTTTTTTAATCGAATGGCGGTGTATGTACGAGACAGTCAAAAATACCTTCAACCTCTCACGAACACCGTGATTCAAACAAATTATTATTTTTTAATTGATTTTGCAACACTATAGAACCAAAATTGAAATACGATTCTAAAATTAAAATATGAAATATGAACTAAACTTTAGATCTCAAATTGCAGATCTCCAATGAAACAGAGAAACTTCAGATCTTCAAATTTTAGAACTGGATTTTGATAGCAAGTCTACGAAAATATGAATCAAAGCAAAAATTTCGCAATTGATTAAGAAGCTTGACGAACTATGAACTAGATCTGTGATATTTATTTTTCTTTTTTATTATTTACATATATTTTCGTTTTTTTTAATAATCATCCTTAACGAGACACAGGATCAATCGAAAACTATACTTCAAACCTTTTCATTAAATTTGATTTTTCATAAAAAAGATGATGATAAATACAACTAAAATAACCAGAATCAACCATAGACGAACACTATCTCAGATTTATGAAAATTTCATTCTTCACATGACAAATTGACTTCGAACGATGCCAAAATGACATTAAATCAAAACTTGAGTCTTATTTTAGGATTAAACGAATCTGAAGAAATCCAGATCTAGAAGAAAACGAGTTATTCATAGTGAAAATACTGAGTTTTACTTCCCACACACACACGTACATAGTAAGTGAGTGTTTTTAAAAGAAAACCTTGTAAATCTCTCAAAAATTTCATGATTTTGACTAAATTAGTCCATAGAATTTGTAAAAACTCAGAAGTTTATAAAATTTTAAAAAAATCAGATTTCATACTGAAAAATCTATTAAGTTAAGATTTCATACCTGAATCGTGATATGCAAAAGTTCAAATATTAATAGATCCGAAAGTTACCAATTCAGAAATCACCAGAACTTGAACCAAGTCAAAGTTGAACAAAATTGTTCTTCATGAACATCTTAGCTCCTTCCTTCCTCAAAATCTTCTTAAATCTCCAAAAGAAAGACAATGTTTGTGTCAACTACCGGATGGCGCCACTGAAAAAGCAAACTATCCCCGAGGATAATTGCCGCCAAATCAGAGATGTAATAATAATGGAGAAGAAAGAAGATTGGAACAAAGAAGAAGTATTTTATTAATTTTCTGGAGAGAGAAAGTACAGTCGCATGTGTAATATAGTTATTACAAATGAAATCGGATCCTCAAACTATACAATTCTTTGGGTATTTATAGGTTTCGACCTTGATCTTCCAGCCTCGCATCTGTGTGACTGCATCTACCTGCATCTTGTAAAGACACTTCCACCAAGCATCTCATCCGAAGGACTTGGAAGTAAACGATCGGATGTGTATAACACATCCGAATCATCGTTTACTTCATCAGATAGCATGTCAGGCCACGAGTCACAACAAGGTTAATTGACAGGACAATTTCCTCATTTATTTAAATTTATCTTTTTAAACCGTTTTAAAATTGCTTGAGAGAGATTTCAAAAACCCTTTTACTCTTCAAACTTCCTCATTCCTCCTTTTCCTCCTTTGCTGTTTGAAAAAGCAAATTATCCCCAAGGATAACTGCCGCCAAATCATGAATGCAAGTAATGGAAAGATAAGAAGATTAAAGGAAGAAAGAATGATTTTATTAAACTTTGATTAGTGAGAATTACAGATGCATGTGTGATTAGATTATTAAAAATGATATCAGATCCCTAAACTATACTATTCTTTGGGTATTTATAGGCCACCATTTCGATCTTCCAGCTTCGCATCTGCACGAGCGCATCTACCTGTGTTCTACAAAGACACTTCCGCAAAGCATCATGTCCTAAGGACTTGGAAGTAAGCGATCGGATGTGTAAAACAAATCCGAGCCATCGTTTAATTCATCAAGTCCCCGAAGTCTATTAAGTGAGCCAATGAGGTTAATAGACTTACCTTAGAATATAAAAAGTCGCTTACACATCCTATGATTGCATTTGTTCAATCTGACACGTATAACTGATATTATAGTTTTCAAGTACCCATCAATGCCGTGTGTTAAAACCCGTACCTATTCTGTTTCCTGTAACATCAAAAGTTATGACAAAAAATCTTTTCAAAATTTTTAAAAAATCCTACCTTCCGTTTTTACCCTCCGTAAAATCCGCTTTTGCAAAACCGCTCCATATAAACCGCCTTCCTAAACCGTTTGTCAGACAGCCTATATATAAACCAATCCTTCTTCCCCCAAATTTTTACCTAAAATTTCTTGCAAACTTACCACCGCTCTATACACTACCTTCATCAATTCTCCCTTTTTCCAGGTCAGTTTTTCTTTCCGATTCTTTGCTTTTAATATCTTCATTTTCGTTTTATGCTCATGGCTACCACCAAAAAACTCCCTTCCAAGCATAAACCTTCCATTTCCTACCCCCAAATTTCTCAAGAAGAACTAAATTAATTCATAAAAGAATTCCGCATTCCTAGAAACCTAAATCCAGTACTTGCAAATGAAGGCAAACCCATCTATCCTTTCCTTGATAAGAAGTTTGGTTTGTACCTTGACTCCATCCGCCTTGCCAATTACAGAATCCCATTTACCCCCTTTCTTCTTCAAGCCCTAGCATACTTTGAGATTCACCTGTCACAATGCAACCCACCTGCTTTGGGTATTTTAAATCACTTTGAATTATCCTGTCATGCACTCAACCTTGAGCCCCAACTGATAATTTTCCGAGCATTTTATCGACTCGCCATGTCAAGCGGCTGGTATACCTTTGAGAAGAGGAGAGACATTTCTCACTTGTATACTAAAGAACCACCCACTAATCGCCATTGGAAAGAACAGTTTTTCTCCCTTGATAACTCTTGTTTACAACCCACTATGGAATGGCGTGATATTATAATCACCGTTCATGACGTAATTCCGACTAAGGAAGAAGTTCACCAGCCCACCTATGAGTTAATCAGTAAATTCATTCACCCCATCAGGATAATTCCGGAAGAGATGTTGGTTATTGCTAAAAATAAGCAACAACTGATTTTTTCCCCACATGCGACCTGTCATTTTCTTCGGAAAAGAGAGTGCATATAATCGCAAATCAATTAGTTTAATTTTACATCCTTTTAACATATTATAACCTTCTTCTTTTTTTTTCTTTTATTCTATTGCAGCCATGGATCTGTCAAGCGCTCTCCAGTTAAAAGATTTTAATCAACTTAAATTCAGCAAAACCGAAGTCGCAAAGGGTACATCTACTTCTGCAGTTCCTACCCCTCCTAATGTTGAAGAAACCACCAATGACACCTGTAGAAACGAGATACGATCTTACTACTGCATGCTTTGATCAATGATAGTAAACACGGATGTAAATAAGAGATTTTGTATTGAATCACTTGAAGATTACAAACACAAGCTCTCTAGTTTCTTTCTCTGGAAACACACACAGAAAGTGTAGAAATGATAGAAGTGTTCAGAAGTGTTTTGCTCTCATTCTAACACTACCTATTTATACTAAGTGACTAACCACCCAGCGTACCAAACTGGTACGCCGGACCACATGGTCCGCCGGACCATGTGGTACGCCACTAAAGACATTTCTACCACAACTCATACTCAGACACGCTCACATAGATACAATACACGAGACACTCATAGCATAGGGATATGCTTCTACAGACTCCCCCTTAACGTGTAGTGTATCTATTTTCTAACTAAACTTCAGTCTTCAATCTTCAACATTGCTGCATCCGATCTTTGACTTGAAATCTTGTCAGTAATAGAGCTTGCATGGCTGGATCACTCTTGAATCAACTTTGAACTTCAAGATCCACTTGTGAAAAAATACTTCAAACTCCCCCTCTCACCATCCTTGAGTCTTTGATATCCATAACCTGCAATTTCAGAAGACGGAAACGCGGTTTCCATTTCTTTTTGAAAACTAATTTAATCTTGGCGCAAAACTTCTCTTCGAGAATCCAAGATATAGATTTGAAATTTGATTTCGTATCACTGCATGTCGATCGGTCGAAAGCAAATAAAAAATAAAATCTTTTTGACTTTTTGAAATTTTATATCAAAACACACCAAAAATATTTTTGATTTTTCTAAGTTTATGCTAAAACACACCTAAAATCTTTTTGAACTTTTCAGATATGAAACATATATGCAATACAGAATCAGACACTATTTTTGTCTTTTGTGAGAAAGATCACAACTTGGGATCATATTGAACATAACATGCTGAACAACACTTCAATTTCAATTACTTCAGTACATAAGTTATGTTGATTACTGGTATAATTTGTCCATCTTAAACTCAGGCACAATCATACTCATACCATCTGGATATGTTATTGTATTGATTAGATTTGCATTGACCAGTGTACCCCACACTATCAGACATACTCAGATATGTTTTTGCTTTTTATATCACGCTTTGTGATTTCATTTGTGATTTAATCACATAATGATTGTATTCATGATTCAGTCAACAGTGTTCCATGCAAAAAGAAATAAGAACGTTAAATCGTCTACCTTAAGGTCGATCTTTCGATACGCAGATAAGGCCTCGGATTTAACAAAATAAGAAAATAAAAACAAGTTGAAGTTGTATAACCCAACAACAATCAGGTCGGTACTCCCGTACACGTTGAGAAAGTCCGATGAGTTATACGAAACACCAAAGAAAATAAAGCAGAACGTCAAACGAACAACAATCAGGTCGATCTTTCGATACGCAAAGAAAGTCCGATCGTTTGACAAAATAAAGAAAATCAAACAAGTTTAAATCTTTGCAAAATGAACACATGTATACACAGTGACTTCTCATTTTCTTCTTCACATATCTTCTCTTGATATATCATGAGATATGCATCAAGATGTTGTCCACTTGGTCAAGCATTAGTATTTAATGTGTTTATCACATCTGAATACTTTCTTATTTAATGCCGAGCCTACCAAGCACATCGAGCAATGATCTTATGGCTTTTTCATCTAATTTATCCATGAGTCAGACACGTAAGCCAATGTACCATCATTTCCCAAATATGTCGGATACAATTTCTCATTTTTCAATGTTTTTGTATTTTCCCTTTTTTCAATGTTTTTGTATTTTTTCCCTTTTTTCAATGTTTTTGTATTTTTCCATTTTTCTCCCCCTTAAAATGAAAATTCTATTTTTGGATTTTCATTTTAACACAAACAAAAACACAAAAACGCTATTTTTGGTTTTTAATTTTCTCCCCCTAAACTACATACGGAATGTAAAAGAAAGAAAATTGACCTTTCGACATGGATACCTTTCAGGTTTAGCTTTCAGAAAAAATTTCATTTTTGAAATTTGATATTGTCATGAAATTTAAATTAAACCAGCAGAATACTCCTCCATCAGCAACTTTCAATCACCGAGGGGTCTTCTAGAAGTACCTGCACACTGGTCAAACACGTCAGTTTATAAATGACCCGAAGCGAATTGCTTCTGGTCGACCAGTGTCCTGATTTCCTTTTGAAACCACTTTAGGTTTCCAGTGTTGTTGTTTTGGTAAACAGTATCTGATGAACCAGTCACAGTTGATTGTGACGAACAACCTACAGATGAAACATTTTGAAAACGAGGAATAAATCTTCCTTGAGTTTTGAAAAATGTAGGTTGTGAAAATTCATCAAACACTCTGCCATATTCATCAATGAATCGTGCGTTGGCAGTTTTACCAACATATGGAACCTTTTCTCTTCTTGAACTAGAAGCAGCAGTGACATGACAATCTTGTGCCATATGCCCTTTTTGTCGGCAATTGTAACACAAACGATTGTTTACATTTCTCCTCGTTGGTCTCTGCAAAGCTTCACAAACATATTCATCTCCAAAATGATCATAAAAATTATCATATACCTGACGACGATGATCATGAACCCATTTAGAAGTCGGGCTCTTTGGAGTAGAATTTGATCCTCCAGAAGAAAATTTTGCAGATTGATTCTTCTTGTTCCTCGGATCAGTAGTCTTCACAAATACTTCAGCAACTTTCTGAGCATCCACGCAGTGTAGCGGGAATTCTTTGTCAGAAAATATTTGTTCCGAACCCTTGAGCTTGTAGATCTCTCTCAGGTTGAACCTTCTCAGCCTTGAAGACATTTTTTCTTACCTGCTTCACATTGACTTTTTCCAGTTGTTGTGATTTTGAAAATTGTGAACTACCACCTTTATTAGCTTTTCTTTCAAATCCCAAACCAACACTTTTTCCTGAACCCTTTTCTTCCATTCCAGTAGACTTATGCCCATTCTTTGCCAACCTAGAAAAATCAGCTTTAACTTTCTTGAGATCTTTTGGAGCATGGACAATTGTTTCATCAATGTCAGTGTTTGAACTTGCTGATTTCTCTTTGTCTGTAGACGAAGAACTAGACACACCCTGTTGAGCTTCAGAATTTTCAGTACTCTTACCTTTTTCCTCTTTCTTTCCTTCAACTGATTTAGAACTAACAAATTCAGAATAATCACCAGTCTCAACCTTTTCTTTCAAATCATGAACGCCTTCTTTAAGACTTCCTGGTGGTGACACAGTTTTGTTGAACATCCTTTCAAAATTCTCATCCTTTGCCAAGAAACTTGTAAAAGATTGGGAATTAGTAACATTGTTCAAAAGACGTTTTGAATCAATGACTTCAATCTTTAATTCAGAAATTCTTTGATGAGCATCAGCCAATTCCTTTTCTGTTGCAATGAGCTTCTTAGCCACTTTATTAGTTTCATACTTTTGCAACCTCAACTCATCTAAGCCAGCCCACAATTCCTTTGTCAGCTTATCTTCATTTCTTTTCTGAATATCCAAATTTGAAGTTTGCAACTTATTAACTCTTGTCAGTTCCCGCTTCTCATCTAACAACTTCTCCATATCAAGCTGATATGCTTCAAATTTAGCAACCGAGTCATCAGAAGCCTTAGTAAGTAAATCAAGTTTAATCTTGGACTTTTCAAACAAATTATTAAAGTCATTGGCAGCATCCTCAGCTTCTGCCTTCCATTTCACAACTTCCTTGACTAAGTCATCCTTTTCTTCAGATAATTTTGTAAATTTCTTTTCAAATTCCTGCTCAACACCTTGAAACTGCAACTCTTTTTCAACTAACACTGTCTGAAAAACTGAAAACTTTTCTTTTTGAGATTCTAACTCTTGGATCATACCTTCCAATTTTTCTCTATCAGCAACCAAATCATTAATTTTCTTCTCACAATCGGCAACCAAATCTTAATTTTCCTTAAGCAAACTTTGAATCTTCTTATCTTTTTTAGAACAGAATTCACAAACGGATTCATAACCACTATTTCCAGATTCACTTGAATCAGATTCAGAATCAGTTACTTCTTCTTCATTATCACTATGAACAATTTGAGCAATCATCGCAGATGAACCATTCCATGCAGACTCATCATTAATTTCATCAGTAGCCCAATCATAGCCTTTATTCGATGTTCGTGCTTTTTCAAATGCTTCAAGTACATCAGCATCCCAATCACAACCTTCATTGGATGCATAAGCAATGGCAGTTAAAGCAATTGGAGAATTAGAAGTTTGCCCCCAATCATATTGTTTATCAACTTGAGACACCAAGGCTGTTGAAGAATTTGATGAAGAAGCATTTGATTTGGAACATTCACAAGCAAAATGTCCAAAATTAGAACATTTGAAGCATTTTGCTTTTGATTTATCTATTCCAACCTTGCCATCTGGATTTAAACTTTGAAATCCCGTCTTTTTCTTGAATCTTTTAACTCTTTGAGCTAACATTGCCAATTGCCAATTGATATCCATTTGCTCAAGATTATCAGGATCAATCTGATCAAAATCTTCTTCAATCAGATTAGATGTTGTTAACCCACCATTCAACAATCCATAATATGAAGATAACAAAGCTGAGATTAATGCCAAGTGCTCATCCGGTGTTTTTGCAGAAAATGAAGTCTGATTTGAATGATTTGGAACAGTGAAATTACATCCTCTTGAAGAATTTCCAGAATTCCCTGAACCTTGACCAACAACAAAAGCAGTTTGAGGTGGATTTGATGAATTAACACTGAATGATTTTGCCTTTGCATTGATACTTGCAGAATTTTGTCCATGATATAATTCAGGATTTTGTAATTGAGTAGTGGACTTGTTTGAATTCATCATTTCCATTTCTCGAGCATGAAGCTTTCCGGTCAAATCATGAAATGATAATGTGGAATAGTCTTTGTCATGAGTAATCAACAACACATAACTTTCCCATTTCTCTGGTAATGCTTCCATTAATTTTTCTTTCAATTCTTCCTCGGTCTTTTCAATCTTGACAATTTTCATCTCACTAATTAGATGTGAAAACCTTGAAACAAGAGCAGAAATATTTTCTTTGTCGTATTGTTGAAAATTTTCAAATTCCTTGTTCAACACTTTTCGTCGAATCTTCTTATATTGATCATTGCCTTCACATCAAGCAGATAAAGCATCCCATAACTGTTTAGCCTTCTTGCAAGTACTGAATTGATGTATCAACTCAGTAGGTAAAGCCATGGTAAGATAACCATAAACTTTTTGTTCAAGTTCATAACTTTTTCTTTCATCCTTATCAAAATCTTGAATCTCTTTATATTCTCCATTGTCAGTTGGACGCACATACAGCTTTCGAATCGGAATCCACAAATCAATATCATTTGTGCTAATGTATGCAGAAAAATGTTGCTTCCAATTTTGATAATCTTCCAATTTTAACAACTTGGGAACTTTCTGACTTGTTCCTATTTCATTATCAAAATTGAGCATAGCTTGTACCGTGCTTTGCATAGCCGCAAACGCTTGAAAATCAGACATTTTTCACCGAGAATGATACTTCAAAAACTTCAAACTCAAAAACGGAGGTCTTCCAAGCGGATTTTGGGGGTCAAAACAAGACGGTACTGGCCGTAGGCGGGTACAAGCCCTAGATCTCGTCGAGACGAACGTTTTGGCTGGTATTGGGTTCCGTAACTCTTTACGGTTCTCAACTTACGTCAGTTTTAGTGAAGGTCACTTTTCTGCCAGCGGACCAAAACAAAAACAACGGACCAGTTCCGGACCAAAACAATCAGGCGGATCAAATTTGTACTAGCGGACCAGATTCCGGATCAGATGAACTAGCGGACCAGAATTATACTAGCGGATCAGTTGGTACGCTGAAATAACTGCCGCGGATCAGATGGTACGCTGAAACTGCCACGGACCAGAATTATGAAGATTGCCTACGCGGACCAGATCAGCGGATCAGATCTTCGATGAAGATACACGGGCGGACCAACCAGCGGACCAGAAAACTCATCCGGCGGACCAGAATTTCGACCTGCGGACCAAGCTGTAATCGAATGATTTTTCGATTTTGCGACTTTTGAAGCTTGAATTTGATTCAGTGAGGTGCGAAATCACTCCAGAAACACTTAGAAATCATTTTTCATCTCAGAAACACTCGGAATTGGAAGAATTTGATGAAAACGTGAAGAAACCCAAACTTTCTCTCTCTAAAAATCCGAAAATTGATAAAAAACACAGCAGTAGAGCAACCAATAGCTCTGATACCACTTGTAGAAACGAGATACGATCTTACTACTGCATGCTTTGATCAATGATATTAAACACGGATGTAAATAAGAGATTTTGTATTGAATCACTTGAAGATTACAAACACAAGCTCTCTAGTTTCTCTCTCTGGAAACACACACAGAAAGTGTAGAAATGATAGAAGTGTTCAGAAGTGTTTTGCTCTCATTCTAACACTACCTATTTATACTAAGTGACTAACCACCCAGCGTACCAAACTGGTACGCCGGACCACATGGTCCGCCGGAACATGTGGTACGCCACTAAAGACATTTCTACCACAACTCATACTCAGACACGCTCACATAGATACGATACACGAGACACTCATAGCATAGGGATATGCTTCTACAACACCACAATTTCACCAGAAACAACACATCCAACAAGTGTATCTCCACCAAAAGAGCTCATCCTGCCTCCCCAACAATTTAGAAGAGAAAGAAAAGGGTTGCAAAACCCAACAAAAGTGCCCCTGAAACAGAAGTAAAAGAAGAAGAACCCGCCCAAAAGAAAACCCAAAAATCTCCAGTCACTCGATCCAAAGCAAAGTATTATTCAACTGTTAAAGCCTTATCAGACCATCTTGAGCGCAAATTTTATCAAGGAACACCTTTTCCAATTTCCGAAGATGGAAACGCATCTGTTCAGTCTCCACCAAGCTTAGCTCACATGGTAAACACTTCTTTTGCTGACTTTATTCAATCCCCCTGTCAAACTATCGATCTTACTAGCACCCTTTCTCCGCTGATTTCTTCTTCTGGTAATAAATTTTCTCAATCCACTTCCCAAACCATGATCCTTTCTCCTGCTACATCTCCAACACCATTATTCATGAACCACAAAATCACACCGTACGTAGATATGAGATTCTAATTCAACTAGGAACAAGCTATTTAATGGAAAATAATGGATGAATTGATTGTTTTATTGATACTGATCTATTCGAGTACAATTGGGGGAAAATATATAGTGGATATGTAATTTTTCAGAACTTAAAGTTACATTACTGATGAATAAGTGAGCTATTTATAGAGCTACTAGAGTCGCATCTTCATAAGCTAGTTGGATGCACTTGCGTCTTGCCCATCCGCAACTGCATCATTTCTGACGTGTTCTTTATACGACACTTGCTCTTGAGGTCTTTATCATCAGAAATGTATCCGCTAAGCCATTTGCATGTCCAGCCTTGACCTATCCTCATCAAGTCCCCCTAGTCCATTGATTATTCGAGCAATAATTATTGGACTAGAGGTTTAAGAGTATTTTGCACTTCCGATAAGTTTGGAAGATTTTATCGATCATCTTCATTAGGTCCCCATGTGTTTTAGACTTGTTACCTCATTAAAAACCTTGCTCGGAAAAACCCTGTGGGAAAAAACCGATGCTAAGGAAAAAAGAGTGTAACACACATCCCTTCTTTGTGCTTAATCATAGATTTCAAAGATCAAAAAATTTCCTCCATTTCTAATGATTTCATAGATCTGGTCATCAAGTCCCCCTAGTCTTTATGTTGTTTTGTAGAAATGACTAAGGACTAAGTTGCAAAGATCGCAATAGGAAATGCTTGTGAAGCAGGATATAACAGATCATAAAATTTCACTTGTCTTTAAAACAGATCGCTTCTGCAAATGTAGTTGTCACATTTTCACGAGAATATTAAAGTATTATTGTAAAGAACGCTCCTGCAAGTGTAGATAATAACTGACTTGTCAGGCGTGTCTTGCATGTTAAATTGTACTCGAGTACTTTTTATACCCGCCAGTACACGTGTCAGTTGGGGATTAATTTGAGGGGACAGTTTTCAGTTTTTTGTTTTGAATTTTTTAAATTCAAACGGTTATTTTGATCCAAAATTCTTGCCCCATATAAATATATACTTTCCCCTAATTTTTCATTCTCTACTTCTCTCATCACCGTCGCTTACTTTATTCTCCTTCGAGCCCTAATTCTCTATCGAGATTTCAGTTAAAGGTCAGTCGATTTCCTTTTTGCTTTTTACTGCATTTTTCATGGCATCTCCGTCAGTTAAAGTTGATGATGATTCGAGTAAGCACAATATGCACATCTCGTTTTCATCTATGTCGCCTCGCGACCTAGATGAAGTTATTGAGCGTTATAATGTGCCACTTTCACTGAATCCAACCCTTCCGTTACCGAAAACTCCAATTTCCCCTTTCCCTGGTGGTAAAATTGGGGTTTACGTGGATATGTTCAAGCTTGGGAACTATCGTCTCCCCTTTACCAAGTTTCTTATGAGAGTTTTGATGTTTTTTAAGATCCACATTTCACAGATGCATATTCAGGGGTTTTCTCGTTTAAGCCATTTTGAGGCTACTTGTAGGGCTGTCAATGTATCACCAAGTGTCACTCTTTTTAGGGCTTTTTATAGAATCACACTGGCTGGTGATTGGTATACCTTTGAACGTAGGAGATTCGTTAAGAGAATTAGTACTCATCTTCCACCAAACCCTCGTTCTTGGAAATCCAAATTCTTTTGTATCGATGATCGATGTGTTCCCCTTCAAATGGAATGGAGGGATGTTGAAGATGTGGTTCATGACCCAAATCCAAACGACGGTGATTATAGTCAGGAATCCTTTGATAAGTTAGTGTCTTGTGCAAGCCCTATTCGAGAACTTCCAGAAGCCATTCTTCTTCTTTGTAGAATGAGTAGGGCTTGGTTTACTCCTGAACTGTGGCCGATTCTGACGAATCATGGGAAGGGTAAGGAATTACCCTTTCATCATTTGCGATCCTGATTTTAAAATATCTTTTCAGTTTTTTGACAAGCTCTTTTTCATTGTTTTGCAGAAATGGATCTCTTTGAAGCGATGCAGTTGAAGAGTTTCGATGATATTGATCTAAGTGCAGAAGTTATGGAAGATGGGTCCATGCCGTTTCTTCGGCAAACTGCCAGTTCTTTCTTGGACTATCGTCCTGAAGAAACGCATGTTGACCAAGTTAAATCGCAAATGGATGTGCAACCGGAAGTTGTTGATTCTGAAAAAATACAGGAAACCGAATCTGTGAGTGGTGATGCTGCTGATATTGTAAAGATCACCAAGAGTGGTGCTGGTGGAAGTGGTGAGATTACCCTCAAGGGTAAAAACAAGGAGATCATTGACGGTCATGCTAATGTAACTTCAAAAGCATCATTACCACCCAAGGGAGGAAGCAGGATCAAGAGATCCGCAAAAGCTGTTGTTACAAATGATCTTGCAGTAACCAAAAGGAAATCTCCTCGCTGGAATTTGCAATCTTCCCCCCATAACTCCAAGGTAAACACTTCCAAAACTACTGAGATCACTTCCGATTCTACGGAGATTGTTGAAGTTAATGCACAACTGGGAGAGGGTGTGCAGAAAAAAATTGATGTTGTGGTAACCCCTCCTCCTACTGATGATTTTGATATTGATGATTATTTATTGAATTCACCTGATGTGTCACAAGATCCAGGTTTTTCTGACGTAAGTATTTTGCAGAAAGGTACCACCTCTTTGATCACTTTGGCCAATTTAGCTCATGCATCCTCTTCTTCGCAGAAGGATGCTCCCAGTTTTGCTATTCCCACCTCTGAATGGTTGAAGAAGGAAATAGATTTGATAACTCTTAGAAGCAATACCGGTAGAAGTTTCGATTCTGTTGATGTAAATGCAGCCTTTGTACCCTAATGGGAAGTTAAAAATGGTGACACTTGTACCGAAAGTCCAATTGCAAAGAAAATCGCCCTTCTCGGAAGTACTCCCACTGATATTTTCAGTCTTCAGCAGATCCCTAACGAGGCCTTTTCAAATGAATTCATGCTTGCACAAGCAAAGCAGCAGAGCTTAGTAGCGGATATGTATGGTCGATGGATCATTGCTAAAGCGAGAGTGGAGGAGTTAACCAAGAAGCTGTTGGCACATAAGGCCTGTTTTGGTTCCATCAGTGACCAGGTGAAGATCAATGACTTGCATGCAAAAATCGAGCTTCTTACAATCAAGAATCGAAAGCTAATGTCACTTGAGCAAGAAGCGAAAAGGGATCTCAAGCAGGCACAAGATGATGCAATGGCTTTCAAGAGCCAGTTCCCGGATCATAAGAAATTTTTTGATGATCAAACCATCAAAATGCTAGAGATCACTTCTCAATGTGATGCAAAAATCGAATCTGTCAACAAAGGTATAACTTGTATCCCTTTCATTTTTTGCACCTTCCCACTTGCGCTTGCACACTTTTTATCATTATTAACATTCCCATGACCCTCAAAGTTAACTCTGTTGCCAATGCCATGGGCTATAATGAAGGGATCAAATGTGGATTAGCGCATGCTGTGAAGGGTGAAGCCAACTTCATGTCCTTCAAAGAATTTGATCAAAAAGCCAGTGAGAAGCTGTTGAAGTCAGTTAGATGTCTTAAAATCGATGACGTTCAATTCCATTGATGAAGTTTCGAAGTTGAGCCTAGATGACATAGAAGTAATGAGGGACATGCGAAACCTATTTCGCTACCGAAAGGTCCTGCTCCCCCAAAGGCTGATGCTCCTTCGTCTTCAAAGGCAGATGCTTCTGACCCCACTGGTAATTAATCCTTTTATCCATCATGATCTTTTGTTAAACAATCTAATCGTTTCCCCAAAGTCCACTTATGCTGTGGCATTAGACAATTTACTTTTGATCCTGCACTTGACACTTTCTAGTACTCTTAACTATGGATGTTATCGGAACTGCAACTGTATGGAGTTTCGATTATATTAGCATATATGATGATGCATATGCATGTTTGCTTTATCTGCTTTCTTCCTTGGGTTTGGATGTTTTATCTTCTTATGGTTCATAGGATATGCGTCATATTTGATTATATTTGTGATATATCATTTGCGAACGAAGTGTATTATTGTTTGCACTTGCAGTTGCAAAATGATCATACACAACCTTTTAGGCTTCGAATCGTTTGTATATTTCTATCATTCGATTCTTTGCATTCCTTTTTAAACTTGTGAAATATTTTCTTACAAGCTTTTGAGCAACTTCATTAGTTCTCCTTCACAAGTACTTTGATAAGATTCTAATAAAATCATTAACTTTTTAAAGAAGGCTGTCATATGCGTTTTCCCCCTATCAGATGCGTCCATCTTCAAAGGGTTTTAACAACATGATGTCAATACCACTTTTTAAAGTTAAGTATTTCTTATTTCGAATACAAACCTTTTCCTTATGGCATGTAAAGTCCTTACATCTTTTTGGTAAGGCCCAGTTGATCTTTTTCTTTAAATGATCAACGCACAAGACCACTTTATAATATTAATTATATCAGCAGCGCTTGTGACCCTCGGAGAGCTTAAGTTAGATCTTTATTTGATAATCATAGCATACCTTTATCCACTTAAGTTTGGCCATCTCTCTTTTGGGCTTTTGTTAGCAACCATTGTACTAACAAGGTGTCGAGCCTGATCACCTCTTCCCAACATGCACTCTCTAATTGTCAATGAGACAGTTAGGGACAAGAAAAGCGTTTTTGCTTTATCTTGAGTTACCCTTTATAAATAAAGGAATAACAGCGATACTGCATTAAGGTATTGGTATGTAATACTTTTGAAATGCACCCGCTAATGACTTATGAACCATATCATAGAAAGTGAATCATATCGCATGTGAATCTCTTATAGTTTAAAGAGGTCACTTGTGTAGCATATGCATGTGCTTATATGCACAACATTTTGAAGCAAACATTTATACTTAATATTTTGCATAAGAATGATCAAGCATTTGTATAATCTTTTCATATAAAATGAAATAAGTATCTCCATAGATCTTTGTAAGTACTAGAAGCAAAAGTATCTTATTCTTCATCAAACTTGTTACAAGATCATAAATGCAGAAACAAGAACATAAAGATCAACATTTTCTAACTTTTCATCTAAAATTTTGCATTTGCAACTTCACATATAACATTTGTGAAGATGAACTCCATTCCAAGCTTGCACTAGTTCAGTTCCATCAAGCTGCTGGAGTATGTAAGACCCATTTCCGATCGCTTTTTTGATTATATAAGGTCCCTCCCACTTGGGAGACATTTTTCCAAGCGGAAGTGCTCTGCTCACTTCATTTCTCCTTAGCACATATTTTCCTTCCTTATAGTGTTGGGTCTTGACTTTGGCGTTATAATATTTTGCCATTTCTTTTTTGTATCTGCTTTCACGTATAGCCGTGATTTCTCTTCGCTCTTCCAAAAGATCCAGATTGGTTCTTAATTCTTCATCATTATCTGCCACTTGTACTTGCAAATGATGACTGGGTATTCCGATTTCAGCCGGAATGACAACTTCAGTTCCATATACAAGACTGAATGGTGTTTCACCATTGCTAGTTTTAGGCATGGTCCGATGCGCCCACAAGATATGTGGCAATTCATCGACCTAACTGTTGGATTTAGATGTCCAGATCCGACTAAATCAAGTACCCGACCCGGTTAAGACCCGTAAGAGTTACACCGGAGGCAACGGGTATTTAAGCCCGCTTACTTAATAACCGGCAAATTCACAGAAAAATTAATTATGCGTTTATTAAATAGTTTAATGAATACATAATTAATTACATGAATCACTATTAATCTTTGAGATTAATTAAGCGACAAAAACGTTAAATAATATTAACGTCATGGACAAGGATTGACGGATTATTAGTCTGACTAATATTTTGGCTAGCGACAAACATTTGAAGAGTTAAAGGTTAACTGTGAAAATTAAATGGTTCGATTAAGAATTAAAATTAATCGAAGGGGTCAAACGGAAACAAAATCAGTTATAAATAAAACTGATAAGGGAGGCGAAACCCTAATACACATCAGTGAGATTTTCGGCCCCTCCCCCTCCCTCTCACGATCCGACGCCGACGGCCACTTAGCCGCCGCCGCCCGTTTTGTTTCTCCGACGACCCCGTCTGCCAGCCTCCACCGCCGTCCGCCGCAGCGCTAGCCGCCGCCGCTTTGCGCCGCCCTGCTAGCCGCCGCCACCGTGCCGTCCGCCGCTCGCCAAGCCGCCGCCGCACGCCGAGCCACTGCCGCACGCCGTCCATCCATCGCCGCCACCGTAACCGCACCGCCGCCGCAGGCCCTCGCCGAGCCGCCGCAGCAAGTCGCGGCTACATCAGCCGCCGCCCGTCGCTCGCAGCCGCCGCCCGAGCCGGCCGCTGCCACCCCTCGCCGTCGCCGGTTCTACCGCCGACAAGCCCTAGTCGTGAACCGCGTTTATCGCGTGTTCCGCCGTCGTCCGCGAAACCCTAATTTCGTGCCTAATCGACGTACGGGATTTCGGTGCTGTGTCACCGAGAGAAGCCCGTATTTGCGAGGTACTTTCGATTTGCTCGTCAAGTCGATCTGTGAAACCCTAGCGTCACCCGTTGACTTTCGGTGTCTCGAACGTCTGTTTGAATCACCGCTCAGGTATATCTAAACTCGTAGTTAGTTTAGATTTAATTGATTGTTCATATTTATATTATGCCGCGTTTTGATTAAAACGCGTTTTTGGTGTTTGCGCGTTTGGTGATTGTCGAATCCTGTTGTTTTAGGTTTACGCTAATTATCTGGTTTTCGCGTTAGTAAATTAAAACGTTTTCCGCTGCCTATTAAATTAATTGTTAATTTAATTATCCAAATTTAATTTACTATTTATTCGGTAATCGTTTAATAATTATTTATTGTAAATAATTATTTCTAAATTAAAAAAAAAAAAATTGCTATTACCGAGACCCGAATGCCACTGTCGTAACCCAACAGTGGTATCAGAGCCTTGATCACCACACGCAAA
The DNA here is from genome assembly GCA_039602395.1 of Deinandra increscens subsp. villosa. Classification (NCBI taxonomy): domain Eukaryota; kingdom Viridiplantae; phylum Streptophyta; class Magnoliopsida; order Asterales; family Asteraceae; genus Deinandra; species Deinandra increscens. The sequence goes on along the minus strand of JBCNJP010000003.1, from coordinate 41,906,365 downwards.
CCCAGGCCGGTCTATTTTAAACCGGCATACTTTCGCGAACTGGGGTTCTGAACTCGAAAGTCGCGAAATTGACTGAATCGCCCTTTAAATATATTTAGTCGACATGGTTCCACTAAACATAATCCGATTCAATACAATTGGTTGAATTATCTTTCGTACATATTCGGCCCGACCACATTTGTTTTGTCATGAATGCGTTATGGTTTGGCCCATTAGGCCCATGTAGTTTTGTTTTGGTTTGGCCCACTTTTACTGGGTTCAAAGTTGTAATTAGTTAAAATAAAATAGTTTTATTTTAAATTTGTAATCGCTCACATTCGCCTGGACGAACGAGACGAGCTTGATACAAGACCCATTTGGTATTATCCCTTTATGGGATTTTCGAAAATGGCTAGTAGTCAAAACAAGACCGACGTTTTCTGGGTGACTCGCAGGAGCTTGTTAAAGCCAGTGGGAGCAACTAAGTCAATCAGGGAGTTTTCTATTCACGTGGTTGATTTACCTTTATGTCCCTTGCCCTATTTGATATTGTCATAGGCTCTGACAATATCGAATGCCCTGCATGGCCGAATATGTACATGTGTGTTTGCTTGTTTTTCGTTGCTTGTCTTAATTAGATTAACACGCCAACTTAAGACCCAAACTTAGTTTTGTCAATATGAAACTAATTTTTCAACCGATTAAATAAAAGTCCTAATTTTATTACGACTTCACAAAGATTTTATTAACCAATTTAATTCGACATTAAATTCGGATTTTTCGATAAAGTAATCGAACTTCAAAAGGAAATTGGTTATCGTCTCGCGACACGTAGATCATTAATACTTAGGTTATTCAATTGATCGTCTCGAGTGAGATAGGATTCATAAAATCTGTCGTCACATTTAATATTAAAATATGACCTAATAATCCTATCTGGTAAGCCTAAAACCGGTAGTCTATGCCATCCTAAGTCGCGTCTAACTTGGAACATATTTACCGATGCATCCGTGTTGGAGTATTTCAACACCGCACGTGGTGTTTAGGGTATCTTCCAAGGTGAGCGTATTGGAGTATTTCAACACCGTACGCTCACACTGACTGCTTAGGACAACTACTATTTTCTTTACATGCACCTTTGGTATTGGAGTATTTCAACACCGTACCTCTGGTCGGCTTGTAGACAAAATGGGCATAGATGGGGCTAAACGTATTTCGTTGATCCGTTCGCGAAAGCCCCATAACGGGAGTTGTGATAGTAGACTCACAAGTGACAATCGTTGTCCGTTCGGCTACTTAGGAATTTTGAAAGCACTTTACGCTGTCTGGAGAAATTGTCTAACTAACTGAATTCCCAATTCCTATTCAAGATTAGCTTGCCATCCTTGAATACGAATCAAACATCGAAACACTAAAACATTTGCCTGTTGTTTCAGATGGCTAACCGCGCGAACCAAGAGATTTTCCATCTCAAGTCTCTCCTTGAGAAGGAGAAACTTAATGGCGCCAACTTCCTTGATTGGGAAAGGAATCTGAGAATCGTCCTGAAAATGGCTAACATGGAGACCGTGTTAGATGCTGAGGTTCCTGAGGAACCTGAAGCTGACACGCAAGCGGCGCGAAACGCCCATAACACATTGCGTACAAATGCCAAAAATGTCGCATGTCTTATGCTAGCCACCATGGAATCTGAGATTCAGAAAAACATGGTTGACAGGACGGCTTTTCAGATGATCGGTGATCTGAGGGGCATGTTTGAAACTCAGGCCCGACAGGAACGCTATGACACCGTTGTGACACTTATTAGTTGTCGCATGGCCGAAGGCGCTCCTGTCAGCCCTCATGTCCTGAAGATGAAGAGTTACATCGACCGTTTAGCAAAGCTGAATTACGTCATACCCGCCGAAATGGCGACTGACCTAATTCTTCACTCACTGTCCAGTGCCTTCACTCCCTTCCGGGTGAACTTTAACATGCATAGCATGGTAAAGTCAGTGACTGAACTTCACGGTATGCTTAAAACCGCTGAAGTTAATTTTGTTAACGGTAAGGCACCCGATGTACTCACAATCCGATCAGGAGGCGTCAAGAAGCCTGAGGTAAAGAAGGGCAGACGTGGTAACAAGAAGCGAGGCAAGGCAGTTGCAACCAGAGGGTCTGGAATCTCGCAGAAAAGCAAGCCTAAGGCCACCAAAGCACCACCGGCTGAACAGCGCGAGTGCTTTGAGTGCCACAAGATGGGGCACTGGAAAAGAAACTGCCCTGAGTATCTTGCCAAGGTGAAAAGTGGAAAAGCCCAGCCGGGTAATTCCTCAGGTATACACATGAGTTTATGTTGTATGATGCTTCACTTATTCCTACAAAATATATGTTTGACATACTTTACATTTTGTAGGTGCATGAAGCTTAAAAGGAAGCAAGCCAAGACGACGCTGAACTACCCTGCGATTGTCGCACCCAAATAAAGTTCGCGTCCTGAGTTTTGATTTAAAACAATTCTTGGTGATTATAAAACAACTGGTTTTGTTTGGTTTTCCCTGGCTGTTTTCCAGGATGAACAAATTGCTTTCTCTGGATTTTGATAATGACATGTTTTGACAATGGTTGATTTTCGAAACATTCGACTTTAGTTTTAATCTACTTTGAATTTGATTCAACCTTTTGTTAGATTAAATTCAAAATCCCATAACAACATATCTTCCAATCCTGGTGCACTTGATTTGATGAAGACTGGCTCAAATGCGACGTGATAACTTTTGGTTATCACATCCCATTAAAGCTATAATGTCTTAAGCGTATATCGTAATAGTTACGTGACAACGCACGACGCAATTGTGGTTCTTAAAGTCCTGTGATTTTAAACCACCCAGCGTCGATAATATTAAATCAAGTCGAACCGATTAAAGATCGCCACTTCGATCTACAATCGTATGAACATGTCAATCCTCTGCTTCAAGTAGACGTCTGATCATATAAGTTCGAATCACCAGCTAAACAACTGCAAGAGTAATCACCTGATGATTACAACATTGTAGTATGGTCACACCAATTCTGGTGCACATTACCATTAAATGTATATACCTAGACACATCTTGGAAGTCTTAGACTACAATAGTTGTACTCACATGTGTTTTAAATCCGACGAACACTAAGTGTCATATACGTCGATCCAACATTTTCAGTATGAAACTGTAACACACAAGACTAATGGCTTGCCCTTGACTTCATGTAACCATGACACCCCTTTCACACAACACTTGCATAACTAACTTCCAATCCCAAGACCGGTATCTTGCGAAGATGGAATTTAGCAATTACATGTCCAAAGCTAGATCTTTAAATATCTAAAGAAAAGTGACTTAGATAAGTCACTGGAATATGTAAAACAACTCTCGCATCTAAACGAGACGAGCCAGATAAATAATGTTTCGCCAACTATGGATTGTTGTTAAGCGGAACATATTGACATTCCAGTTAGAGTTGGCATGTTTGACCTTACCTGAATAAGGAAACATCCTCTGGTATCGGACCCCAGGGTCCGATAGAATATATCATCATCTCGAATATCACGAGAAACTTTCAAACAATCAAAGACGAACGCATCTCCATGCTATCAAACTCTGAAAAGACTTTGACAATCGTTTTTGAACTTATGAATAAGTCATAACATCTGGATATTAAGCATTCGAATTCCGTACCTCAAACTACGGAGTCGAGCTTTTTCCGTTCTTGAGAACGGAAATTGATTATCGCATTTCTGCGTAAAATCAGTATCCACACGGTTTGAAAGAAAGATGAAGATAGGAATGTCAATCTGCCTCAAGCAAGTGGGAGCATCGCCATAGATCCTTACTGGAATAACGATCAAGTGCCGATCCAAAGATCATTTAAATTTACTGGGTTGAAACTTTAAATGACACCTCAATCGATTACAAGTTTCAAGATAATGTTAAGTATTGATCGTGATATGACTGAGCAACCACACGCGATCGATCTCTTGAAACAGTTCAAATCATACTAAATATGATGTAGACATGAATCCAATACTTGAATATTGCATGGAATGTTGCCGTAAGATGTTACGCCATAGATGGAAAATCACATCATCACTGCTGAACACTGATGAGGGAATATATGTTCATCAACTGAGTACGAATTATATTCGTTGAACATAAATAGCCAACTTAATTGAATCTGAACTAAGAATGCTATAAAACATTCAAAGGGTTAATTCGACTCTATAAATAGTCGATTAACATGCTCACGTGATAACACAGTCATACGTGTGCTTACCAAGGGCACTCCATTATCACAAGTTCGATTCACTTAAGAAGATTCTCTGTTCAAGATAAACGCTGGATCTCAAGAAACAACAGATATTGGCAATTCTAAATCGAAATACGAGCATTTGATAGCGAATCCACAATTTCCGCGATCGGGCTAGATCAGCGAAATTAGTCTACTACTTAGTACACGAATTCTGCATCACTTCGATATTCGATTCTAGTGTTGGATGTCGAACACTGTCGTTTGCACCATATCATTCGGCCTCCTCTAAGTTGTTAGACGAGAGTCTGAATTCTGCGTAACGCGTTCGAATTTTATACGTTTTATCATCCATGAATATTTCGTTAATATTCTAAAAGTCCGTAGTCGATCAGACATTGCGGGAGCAACGCCTGAAGCAAGACTATTCTGACTCTGGACTCAAGGTGTTGACATCCAGACTCACAAGGCCTCGTTGGAGAATGACGTCGGGACGTAACTCGTATCAGAATGTCTTCATGGATCTTAGCATAAGACAAATCTGATTAATGGTATACTCAACGGTATCCTTAGACCTGAGACACATGAGCGACCTCCCGTTTGCCAAAGAACATTCTTTGATTGTAGCTTAACGCTGTCGCGTAACTGCCAGCCATAACGGTTACTTTTGGGAATGGATCTGAAGCTTAGTGGGAGCTGTATGTAGTCAACATGGGATTCTGTACTCTTGCATTTTTCAATGCAACAGGTCGACATCATGGGCCCTCTCGTTAGTTCCAAGTGTAAAGTGTAAGGCCTTACCCAAACTTACTGTGTGTTTGATTGGACCACTTCGAACAGTAAAACGAGGAATACAATAATCGAACACAAAGAGAATGAATAGATCCATGTCTCTGGTTCGATTGATGTCACATACAGAAAGGATCTGATGACTTTACAAATACCATAAGTCTAAACTATATCACAAGTTTAATGATATGCCTTGGTTGTTTTGACTTGAAGTGTCATGACTGGTTGGGACAGCCACGTGTAGCTAGAGCACCTCTGACTGTAACTTGATTAATAGTCGTGATCAGTCCAAGTGGGAGACTGTTGGATTTAGATGTCCAGATCCGACTAAATCAAGTACCCGACCCGGTTAAGACCCGTAAGAGTTACACCGGAGGCAACGGGTATTTAAGCCCGCTTACTTAATAACCGGCAAATTCACAGAAAAATTAATTATGCGTTTATTAAATAGTTTAATGAATACATAATTAATTACATGAATCACTATTAATCTTTGAGATTAATTAAGCGACAAAAACGTTAAATAATATTAACGTCATGGACAAGGATTGACGGATTATTAGTCTGACTAATATTTTGGCTAGCGACAAACATTTGAAGAGTTAAAGGTTAACTGTGAAAATTAAATGGTTCGATTAAGAATTAAAATTAATCGAAGGGGTCAAACGGAAACAAAATCAGTTATAAATAAAACTGATAAGGGAGGCGAAACCCTAATACACATCAGTGAGATTTTCGGCCCCTCCCCCTCCCTCTCACGATCCGACGCCGACGGCCACTTAGCCGCCGCCGCCCGTTTTGTTTCTCCGACGACCCCGTCTGCCAGCCTCCACCGCCGTCCGCCGCAGCGCTAGCCGCCGCCGCTTTGCGCCGCCCTGCTAGCCGCCGCCACCGTGCCGTCCGCCGCTCGCCAAGCCGCCGCCGCACGCCGAGCCACTGCCGCACGCCGTCCATCCATCGCCGCCACCGTAACCGCACCGCCGCCGCAGGCCCTCGCCGAGCCGCCGCAGCAAGTCGCGGCTACATCAGCCGCCGCCCGTCGCTCGCAGCCGCCGCCCGAGCCGGCCGCTGCCACCCCTCGCCGTCGCCGGTTCTACCGCCGACAAGCCCTAGTCGTGAACCGCGTTTATCGCGTGTTCCGCCGTCGTCCGCGAAACCCTAATTTCGTGCCTAATCGACGTACGGGATTTCGGTGCTGTGTCACCGAGAGAAGCCCGTATTTGCGAGGTACTTTCGATTTGCTCGTCAAGTCGATCTGTGAAACCCTAGCGTCACCCGTTGACTTTCGGTGTCTCGAACGTCTGTTTGAATCACCGCTCAGGTATATCTAAACTCGTAGTTAGTTTAGATTTAATTGATTGTTCATATTTATATTATGCCGCGTTTTGATTAAAACGCGTTTTTGGTGTTTGCGCGTTTGGTGATTGTCGAATCCTGTTGTTTTAGGTTTACGCTAATTATCTGGTTTTCGCGTTAGTAAATTAAAACGTTTTCCGCTGCCTATTAAATTAATTGTTAATTTAATTATCCAAATTTAATTTACTATTTATTCGGTAATCGTTTAATAATTATTTATTGTAAATAATTATTTCTAAATTATAAAAAAAAAAAATTGCTATTACCGAGACCCGAATGCCACTGTCGTAACCCAACACTAACTACCCCCATATTTTTCCAATCTCATTTTTATACCTTCAATAAGACTTCGATTTGCTCTTTCTACTTGGCCATTGGCCTGCGGATGTGCAACTGATGTAAAGATCTGATTTATATGAAGTACCTCGCACCATTCCGCAAATGGGTTCCCAGCAAATTGTTATCCATTATCAGTTATAATGTAGAGAGGTAAACCAAATCGGCATACGATATGTTCCCATACGAACTTCTTGACTTGTTTACCAGAAATACAAGCAAGTGGTTTTGCTTCAATCCATTTTGTAAAATAATCGATGGCAACCAATAAAAACTTTACCCCTCCGCTTGCTAATGGAAAAGGTCCAACTATGTCCATTCCCCACTTCTGAAAGGGCCACGCTGACATAACGGGTATCAACTCATTTTTTGCTCGCATGCTCACCGGAGCATGTGCTTGACAAGCTTGACATTTGCGAAGCTCCTCCCAAGTGCTTCGGTACATACCTGGCCAAAAGTATCCAAGGCTCATGATTTTAACAACTACCATCTTTGCACCAGCATGAATGCCACATATACCTTCATGTACCTCCTTAACGATCTTTTCGGCCTCATTTGGGGTTAAACATCTCAACAAAGGCCCCAAAAAGCTTCTTCTATACAAAACATTGTTTTGCATTTGATACTGAAGAGAATTTACTCGTATCTGGCGGGCCTGTTCCTTATCACCTGGAAGTTTGCCCATGGTCAAATATTGAATAATTGGGGTCATCCAACTGTCTTCTTGCATTTGCACGTCCGCGGTCATTTTCAGATTGACAGTTGGAGCTTCTAACAATTCCACTCGAATCTCTTTAGCTAGATGCTCAAATGCTACAGAGGCTAGCTTGCTCAGTGCATCTGCTTTCCTATTTTGAGCCCTAGAAATATGTAAGACTTCACACTTGCTAAAGATTTTGATTAATTCTTGAACTTGTTCCAAGTATAATGCCATGTACTTGCATTTGGCCTCGTACGTTCCAGCGATTTGACTAGCGACTAACAACTAATCTACATAAGCAGTTACTTGCGTTGCACCCATTTTCTTTGCCAACCTTAAACCTGAAATAGATTTCAATGTTTAGGCCTTTTATCTTATCCATACTTTTATGGAGCAAGCGCGTATGAGCTTTGTTTATGTATACCACATGCATTCGTGGAGCAAATGCATGTGTACTCAACACTTTTGGTCTTCATTATTTAGATCATGAACATTCATATCTATATATATATATTTTTTTAATTTTTTTTATATCGGAAAAAACACAAAAAAACTCATAAAGTTTGAGTGTTCAGACCTGCTAATAATGCCTCATATTCCGCTTCATTATTAGAAATTGAGAAATTAAAGCGAATTGCATATGTCAGCTCATCCCCTTCAAGGCTTTTCAAGATCAAGGCTGCATTTGGCATATATAAAATTTTCAATATTATGAATTTCGATCTCTTTTTCAAGAAGAAATAATTTTATAATTGATCGAACCTGCTCCTGAGCCATCAGAATTGGAAGAACCATCAGTTTGTAAGATCCATACTTGTTCTTTGACTTCAGGAATAGCAATGGCATTTACACTTGTGCCAACTGGCACTTCCGCCAGGAAATCAGCTACTATTTGCCCTTTTATTGAAAGTCTTGGTTTAAATTGTATGTCAAATGGTCCCACTTCAATCGCCCACTTGATCAATCTTCCAGACATTTCCGGTTTTCTAAAGATCCCTTGAATAGGATATGAAGTGAGAACATTTACAGTATGAGCTTGAAAATAACGACGAAGTCTTCTTGTAGCTTGCCCAAGTGCTAGGACCACCTTTTTGATCATGGGATACCTAGTCTCGTAATCTTTTAGCATCTTGCTTATGTAGTAAATCGGAAGTTCTTTATCTTCCCTTTCGACTAATAGCACAGCACTTACTGCATTATCAGTTACCGCCAAATACATTATCAATTCTTCACTAACTCTCGGTGCAGTCAGAGTTGGAAGTGTAGCTAGAGCTGTTTTTAACTCTTCAAAGGCTTGATTTGCCTCAGGAGTCCATTCAAAGCTCCCTTTCAAACTTTCTTTCAAAACGTTCATAAAGGGTGTAGCTCTTTCAGCTGCTTTTGATAAAAATCGATGCAAAGCCACCAAACGCCCATTTAGAGTTTGTATATCTTTAAGAGTTTTAGGCGGTTCCATTTCCATGACCGCTTTAACTTTCCTCGGATGTGCCTGGATCCCATCTTTATTGACTAGGACCCCTAAAAACTTGCCTTCCTCCATTGCAAATGAACATTTCTTGGGGTTTAACTTCATATTGATACCTCGCAAGTTTTTAAAGGTCTCTTCAATGTCTTTTATCATATCTTCTTCATGAGAACTCTTAATGACTACGTCATCCACATAGGCTTCAAGATTTCTGCCCACTTGTGATTGAAAGGTCTTATCCATGAGACGTTGGTAAGTTGCACCAGCGTTTTTTAATCCAAATGGCATCTTTTTATAACAGAATAAACCTTCGTTTGTAATAAACGCAGTTTTGTCTTCATCTCCTTTAGCCATAAAGATCTGATGATATCCTTTATACGCATCAAGGAAACACTTCCATCGATATCCCGCCAAAGAATCAACTTTTAGGTCAATTTCCAGAAGTGGATAACAATCCTTTGGACATGCTTTGTTAAGGTCTTTAAAATCAATGCACATTCGCCAAGAATTATCAGGTTTTCAGACTAAAACTGGATTTGCGACCCATGTTTGATAAAGTACTTCTCGAAGGATCCCTGCTTCCACAAGCTTATCCACTTCCTCTTTAACTACATTGTTTCGAACTTGATCATAAATTCTTCACTTCTGCTGAATAGGCTTTACACCTTGATAAATATTTAGTTTATGCTCAACGAAATGTCTAGGAACCCCCGCCATATCCGACGGTTCCCATGCGAAGATATCCACATTGTCTATTAATAGTTGAAACAACTTCTTCCTTGTTTCTCCTTGTAACTGTGATCCAATTTCGATTGTTTGATCCGGAAACTTCTCATTTATGATCCATTTGTTTTTCTCTATAGTATCATTCTTTATATTCTTCCAACCTTCTTCTGATGTCAAGGGTTTTTCAACCAAGGCTACTTGTGGATCTGCATCTGTTTTGACAGTTGCGATTCCTCTTGGTGTTGGGAATCGAACTAGCCCATGTGCTGTTGAAACTATAGCGCCCAAAACTTTAAGCCCAGGGCGACCAATGATGACATTGTGAGGAGAAGGAGTTGCAACCACAATAAAAGTCATCATCTTTTCTCGGAAGAGCTTATCGTCGCCAAAGATCACGGGGAGAGTTATTTCTCCCATCGGATGTACCACTTCTCCAGAAAAACTAATGAGAGTGGAATTATGAGGCTTTAACCTTTGTTGCACATCCAATCCCATCTTCCGGAAGCAAGACTCATACATAATTTCTGATGCACTTCCGGTATCGAGATAGGTCCGTTTCACTAGAAACCCAGCAATACCGACAGTCACAATTACTGGATCTTCTCTTGATTCTTTTCCAATCAACGGTGGAAATGTAATCTCTTGACTTTTCCATTTTTCTTCGTCAAATTTTGTTTTAACACTACGATACCAAGTGTTCGATCCTCTCCGTATCATTGCGATCACAGGTTGTTTAACAGCTGGAGGACGCCCCTCCTTGATATTTTTAACCAAATGCGATAGTTTTCCAGATTTGATGGGTTTTTCAATCTCGCCTCGCAAGTGTCTACAATTGTCTGTGTCATGACCACGATCCTTATGATAGTCACAGTATTTACCCATGTCACTTCCCAAAGGATTATAAGTCCTTTGGGGTTTTGAAAATTGGACATTCTCTGTTGCTAAGATTTCACTTGGAGTTTTCGTAAGTGACGAGAAATCATTAGATCTAGGCTCCCATGCCTTTTTGTATCCTCCGAAATTACCCTCCCCCCTTCGATCATAGGGTTGAGATCTGAATTTTTTCCAGGATTGATTTTTTGTTGGTGCAGTGGAGACACTTGCATTTGCATTCCGGTAATTACCACTTTTTTGAGATGGTTTCTGGGTATTGACACCCTGAATGTTTCCGGAGGCGCTTCTTCCCTTTACATAGGTCCTAACACGATCCATAAGCACTTCCATTGTTTGAGGCAGATCCTCATGCAATTTTTCCACCAGGTGCGTATGTCGAACACCATGACAAAAGCCAGATATGCGTAATTGATCCTGTGCACCAGATATTTTCATAGTTTCATTATTAAAGCGCATAACGAAGCTTTCAAGGCTTTCGTCATTCCTTCTTCGGATGTTATGCACTTCCGTCACCTCCTTTGTGCACTTCCGTTGTTGGCTAAATTGCCTTAGGAATTTCATCCTTAGGTCTTCAAAGCCACTTATCTGTGCATTTGGAAGTGCATCCAACCATACTCTTGCAGGTCCAGTAAAGGTTTGTACCAGCATGTGGCACCATGTTTCTTCTGACCATCGTTCAAGCCTCCCAGCAGTGATAAAATCAAATATATGATCATCAGGATCTGTTAGTCCACCATACTTCTTTATGGAAGTTGGCATTTTCAGTTTTGCTGGGAACTTAGCATTTGCGATCCAATCTTAAAACTTAGAATGTTCTTGCATTGAAGCAGGAAAATAAGGAACAAATACATCCTTCGTTCCTAATATCATAAAATCCATAGGTCAGAATAAGATCAATGCCTTTTTTGATAATTAAGGTCTTAATGCTACAATTCAACCATAGCAATTACAGCTTATTTAGAATTGCTCATATTTGCCTCTTATATGAGGTCTTTCAGGGTGACACTTCCAACACAAATGTAATTTGTTCGGAAGTGTCACATAGCATCAACTTCGCAAGAGATCTCATTATAATCACTTCCGACGCATGTACGTCTTACTCGGAAGTCTTCAACTTAGTATCCACTTTTAAGAGATCATATCAACACCACTTCCGACGCACGTGTGTCTTACTCGAAAGTGTATATCCATGTCCCCTTCTCTTCTCTCTCTTTTTTTTTTACAACTCAAACTCGTGAGTGTGCATTTGAAGCATCGAAGATTCAAATTTGAAGAAATTTTTTCCCGCCTTAATTTTTGTTCTTGTAGTTTTCCAGGTTTCATAGGCAATCTTCATAGAATCCTCTTTGAATCTTCAAATCTTCATCCGGTATTCAATGGATTTCCAGATTTCGTGTTACATCAAACCATCCTCAATTGTTTATCCATTCGTAAGGATTTCACACAATCATTAAATCATTATCATATCATAGAGATCAAAATACACCAAATTATCAAATCAATAATTGATCATTAGTGATTGAATTAACAAATTCAGGTTAGCCTTATCGATCCAAAATGTGTATATCGATCCAATGTTTTTAAAAACGAATTTCGTTACGCATTCAAAGTTATCAATCAATACCTGATGATTTTGTCTGTTTTGCAGTTGTACGATCTTCATTTAGAAGATCATCTAGATCTTTTTGAGCATCGGTTTTTCCAGAATCCTTTTCCGGAGTAAATTTGAGAGTTGCGCGAACCTCCTGCAACCACTTCTCACATTTTTCCTTATCCTGTAATTGTTTCAAAACCTGCAAATTTCTCAACAGAAAATCACGATCAAAGCCTCGTAAGGCAACCAAAGCATCACTCGGATCAACATTATCATCAGCATCATCATGATCTGAATACGGATTATCATCGGATCGATTCAGTAATGGAAACATCAGAACTTTTTCGCCAATTTTTCCAGCTGATCCTTTCGAGCTAAGAATGTTCTTCGGTGATCCTCCTAGATCAAAATTGACTTCCTCTTTACTGATTCATCCGATTGCTTCTCCATTTTTCACCAATCCCTGAGAATACGGATGGCGCCAATTGATGAACCACAAAATCACACCGTACGTAGATATGAGATTCTAATTCAACTAGGAACAAGCTATTTAATGGAAAATTGTAGAGGCTAGATTATGAGGCTTGTAATATTAAAAAAAGTTGGGCTGGGCTTAGAGGGTTTCATTAGAATCATAGGCTAGTTTGCTATTGTAGTTAGGCTAGTTTATGATTGGGCTTGGGTTTACTATTGGGTTTATGATCAAAAGGGGCCCAATAGTAAACCCAATGGTGGTCTATATATAGACCACTTGACCTCCTTATTTGGGGTTGCTGATTACGATTCTTAGAGAGCAGCCAGAGGTGTTTACGATCCAAAGGTGATTACGATTGTAAACCCGAGAGGAGAGAGTTTACGATTCACTGTTTTGTACCCGACAAGTTCATCTTGTGTGCAAGTTCAAGTTTTTATTGATTATATCATCGTATTCTTGTGTTCTCTTCTATTTTCTTCTTGAATCAATCACTTACGAGGATTCCGCACTCGTTTGTGATAGAATATCGTGATTAGTTGTTGATCTCGGACCTACAATTGGTATCAGAGCCAAGAATCTTAGATTCGAGGCTCTCACGATATTGATTCAAGAGTTTTCTGGGTTTTTAGTTCGTGTTTGTTGAAGATTCGAGGGTTTTTTGGAGTTTACGACATCTGCTACTGCTGTTCTTCGAGTTTCCGATCGGTATTCTGGGTTTAGTTGGTGTTTACGACTGCGTGGTTTGAAGATCTTCATCATCTTTGAGTTTACGAGTTCAAGACTCGATTTTTATCGTGTTTACGATCGAGCAAAGTGTTTTTACGACTGTACTTGGGTCGTGATCGTTGTTTACGACTTTGGTGGATCGGAATTGGTGTTTACGACAATTTTTCATCGGAAACAGGTGTTTACGACTCCGGTGATCGTAATCGAGTATCGTAATCTGAGTTTACGAATTTTAAAGGCGGTTAATAGTTTACGATTTTGGGTTTAATCGGAAACAGGAGTTCACGATCGTTGTTTACGACCTGGAGGTGATTACGATCGTAAATAGGGTTTACGATCGGAAACAGGTTTTGCGGCAAAAAGTCACTTTTTCACACTTTCACGGAAACGGGCGTAACTTTTGACTCGTTTGGAGTTAGAGGCTCAAATTTGAACACGACGTTCGTGACATCAAGCCCCAGAATTACCCCAGACTAATGTCTAGGGGAGCTCATTTGGATCCCCAAATTCCACTCCGAAGGCCTCTGTTTTTCAGTTTTAAGTTTCTGACACTATTCTTTGAATAGTGATTTTGCCAATTTTGCCGTTTTTGCTGATTTTTCAAAATTTTCAGAAGCTGCATAATGAGTTCAGTGGTTGAAGAAAAGAATATGGTTGAGGACAAGGATGCTTTCTTAGATGAAGTTGACGAAACTAAAATATGCCCGAATCCTACATGTGCTCGATTAATTCCTGGACTTAGGCAAATCTGTAAAAATTTTCAGTCAGAACTGTTTGAGGTAAAATGCGAGAGGAGTTCCTTTAAGGGTAGATGGCAAAAGAATGAAGAGAAGGTTAAAGCTCAGAAATTAGACATAGTGAAATATAAGAAACTTGCAACTGAGAACGCTTATCTGTATGACAACGCTAAGTTAGAAATAGCTGAGCTTAGTAAGCAGATAGATGACCTTAAGCATAAAAACAATGAGTTGCAGGTTAAACTTGATATGAATCAAATGAGGAGCAAAAGAATGCTTGATGCTGGAAAGGAATTGTCACATGTTGTTGTGACTGGTCAAGTTGGGAAACACACACTTGGATTTGGATCAGAAAAGACTGATAAGGCCTTGGCTGCAAACAGCATTATTCCTCCACCAGTTCCCAGAGACATAATAGGAATACTTCTTAGTGAGGAACAAGTTGAACGAACCGAGCATGATTATAAAGAAGCTGCTCCTCCTATTGATAGTGTCTTGGTTGGAACTACACCAATGACTCAAGAAGAAATTGACAATGAGAAAAAAATGACTTATGGTGAAGGGAGAGTAAAGGATATATCAAACAATGATGCTGAGTGCCAGAAATATGACAGGTGTCACAACTCTAAGTCTGAAGAAGCTGGGATAGAGTTGAAACCATACCCTAAAATTGAAACCCCATGCTTCAAAGTAATTGACGAAGTCAAAAGGGAAAAGGTGATCTTGACGACACGGCCTGAGGGGAAGATCTTTATGACATCTGGATCAATGTTTGACCAAGAACCTGATGTAGGATATGAACTACCATCCTTCTCCTCCAAGTTCAAGGGAATAACTGATGGCATGATAAGTGAACCTAAAGTTGAGAGGCCAAAGATCACCATCAAGCATCCAAGTATGAAACCAACAGCTGGACTGAAGAATGAAAAGCTCAAGGGAGTAGCTGTGTCTCCCATCTCTACAGTTGGATCATGCAATTGCCGCTGTAATTGCAAGAATGATGCATCAACATCAGAAAATCCAGAGAGCACAAAGACGATGAGGATAGGTTCTACTCAGGCTTCCAGGAACCAGCAGAAAGTCAAATCTGGAGCTGCAGACAAGGCAACGAAGCAGACACAAGGCAAACCAGCTCCATATCAGCCACCAAAGATGAATGGATACACGTCTGACTTCTATCTAAAGAAGCAGACTTACTTTAATTGTGGCTTCGCTGGTCATATTGCTAGAAACTGTCTTTATCGCCCCTATGAACCCTATTTTCCGAAAAGTCAAGAAGGTTTCATCTCAGGAGTCTGTGAAGTCTAAGCCGATGATGATGCAGAAACCTAAGGCAATGAAGACTGTTACTCCTAAGGTTAAACCCTCTGATCAACATTGGGGCGCTGCCAAAGCTGAAAGAAGATCTTTAAATCAAAAGAACAGCTTTCCAAGTTACCAAAATTTTCAGAAAAAGGTGATGAAACCTTTTTCAAAGCAATCAAAACTTGAAAAACCTAAAGTTACCCCTCCCAAGGTAACTAAAACTGTTTTCAAAAATGATTCTAAAATACAGAAGGTTGAAATACCTAAAGTCACAACTCAAAAGGTGACTAAAACAAAAACTGTTTTGAAAAGTGAATCTAAAACGAAGAAGGTTGAAATACCTAAGGTCACAACTCCAAAGGTGACTAAAACAAATGTTAAATCACCTGGAACTTGGAAACCAAAAATCAAGGCAGTTCCATCCCAACTTCCTGATTTTTCAAAGGGGATGTTCTTACAAGAGGTATCTTTCATTGATTCCTCAGGTGTACCCAGAAAAACAATGGCCTGGGTACCAATGGCTAACTAATCTTTCACTCTGTGCAGGAACGATCAAGGAGGATTATCACTAACGTTTTTATTACTAATTTGTTTGTTGATAAGTGATTGTTCCAGGCACAGTTTAGGAGACGTATCTTCATGTCATGTCAAGTAATCTATACAATGGAAGGTATGTCTCTTTGAGAGGTAAAATGTCAAAATCAGCATGAAAGGTACTGTTCTTAACTTGGTTGTTTGAATGATGAGGCAACAAAGGATGTTTTGAGTCAAACCAAATTTCCTAAAATTTTCACTTGGTGATTGATTATGTGTTTGACTTCAAATGCAATGAAGTGTGCATGTCATGAAACCCAATTTACTAAATTTTTCAAATTAATACTTTGAAAGTTGGCTTGGCCAGATATCTTCAAAATTTTGTGTTTTGTTCTTTTAAGTGTGTTTGTGTGTTTTATTTTTTATTTAAAAAAAAAAATCTGAAAAATGATGTTTACAAGATTGTGACATTAAAAATCAAAAAGCAAGGGGAAGAAATGTAAAGATGAAGAAAAAGTTGACCCCTCAAAAATAGTGTGCTTTTCAATTTTTAATTGTTTGTGTCTTGGTTTTGAGAAGTTTAGGGGAAGTAAAATGAATGTCCGGGTTGGAGATGGCTGACACGCATAAGGCGGAAGGGAAAGGCAAGCTCCACGGTGATATGCTCGGTAGGCTCGACCTAAACTTATGACCTCCAATGAAAGTGCAGTGAACTTAAAAGATATATATGTTTAGTTTCCATCCCAGGTTGCATGGTTTAAAAAACTGAGTCCCGGCAAAAATGGGTTGAGAGTGGTAATTACCTAGTATTCACTCTCTCACACGCCATGTTTATGATGTTATGACTAAACCACATATGAAAAAGAAATGAAAAAGAAAAGAAAAAGAAAACGAAAAGAAAATGAATAAATAATCACTCAGTTGGTCTTTTTTGCGTGCTTAGCGGCCGACCTGATCACCAACTGATGGTTAATGAAATAAGTGGTAGTCATAACGGTGTTGCATGGTTCCTCAAGTTGGGGGTTTGTGAATCCTCAATAAACTCTGAGGTTGGGTAGGTTTTGCTGTGTACGCTTGGGTGTGGGGACAATCAAACATGACGGTAATATTGTACTATATTAAGCATGACGCATTCGGTTGGGATTAAACGGGTTTGAGTTTAAAGCGGACAAACATACCGGCAATCACCTGGACTAGTCGAGTAACTGAAGCTGAAAAGGGTTCCTCAGTCAGATTCATACGGTTTGATCCCTTGTAAACTTTCCTATGTTTGGTTTGGTAAGTCTTTTGTTTAGTTTATATATTTTGTGTGTGAGTCGTTAAGTTCTTTTTTGATGTGTTTTCGTCTTGGCCAGGTTGATTTGAGAAGTCAAAATATGTTTTTCAAGGGTTTTAATGCATGACAATATGCCCCCGACAGATCTTGCCAATTTTTTAGGGGAAGGAGTATGGGATAATAAGTATTATCCGAAGGGAACTCGAGGATGATACTTATTATCTAATGGAAAAGACTTCCTCCGTCAGATCTTGACAAATTTTTAGGGGAAGGAGTATGGGATAATAAGTATTATCCAAAGGGAACTCGAGGATGATACTTATTATCTAATGGAAAAGACTTCCTCCGTCAGATCTTGACAAATTTTTAGGGGAAGGAGGGAGGATAATAAGTATTATCCGAAGGGAACTCGAGGATGATACTTATTATCTAATGAAAAGACTTCCATAATACATAGTATCTGAAGGGAACTCGAAGATAATATGTATTATCTCAGGGGAAGTCCTTAGCTGAGGGGAAGTTATCAGCTAAGGGGAAGTCTTTAGAGGTCTTGGGTTCAGGGGAAGTTTTATAGAAAACCCGTAATCTATATTAGGGTTTTTGGTTAAAATTATGTTAATTTGAATCAACTGAACAGATGATAATTACCTCCTAACCCAAAGACCAGTCATCAAATGTTTGGTGGAGTATTTTTTTTTAAATGTGTGTCAGACAGGTTGATGATAGAAAGATGCTGCTGCTGCTGCTCAAAGCTAAAGAACCAGCCGGACAAGACTACCATCTGAATAAGCAAGTGTTCAGGGGAAGTTGTTGGTTTCTTTACAAGCTTCTAGAAGTCTATCAAAGAAGATGTTCACAAGCTTAGGGGAAGCAGAAGACTTCAAGTCTCGTTGAAGAAAGTGATGCAGAGAGCAGTCAGAGATCATGAAGATCCAAGTTCAACAAGCAAATTCTTCACAGTTAGAGGTTTTTCAAAATTTAGCCTCTAATTCTTTTGGAGATTCAAGACAGTTACCGAAGAATCAGCAAGAACCAGTTCTTTCAAGAAGCAAGTCAATGAGAGTCCTCCATTTCATTGCTTGTTCATTTCAAGAAGTTCAAGCTGATGCTGATCAAGAGAAAGTCCCAAGTGCCCGTCAAGAAACCCATTGAAGATTTCTACGGAAAGAATCTTCATCAGCATATATGCCAGCCACTCAAGAAGAAGAATTTCAAAGATCGAAGACATTTAATATCACAAGCCTAGGGGAAGATTGTAGAGGCTAGATTATGAGGCTTGTAATATTAAATAAGTTGGGCTGGGCTTAGAGGGTTTCATTAGAATCATAGGCTAGTTTGCTATTGTAGTTAGGCTAGTTTATGATTGGGCTTGGGTTTACTATTGGGTTTATGATCAAAAGGGGCCCAATAGTAAACCCAATGGTGGTCTATATATAGACCACTTGACCTCCTTATTTGGGGTTGCTGATTACGATTCTTAGAGAGCAGCCAGAGGTGTTTACTATCCAAAGGTGATTACGATTGTAAACCCGAGAGGAGAGAGTTTACGATTCACTGTTTTGTACCCGACAAGTTCATCTTGTGTGCAAGTTCAAGTTTTTATTGATTATATCATCGTATTCTTGTGTTCTCTTCTATTTTCTTCTTGAATCAATCACTTACGAGGATTCCGCACTCGTTTGTGATAGAATATCGTGATTAGTTGTTGATCTCGGACCTACAAAAATAATGGATGAATTGATTGTTTTATTGATACTGATCTATTCGAGTACAATTGGGGGAAAATATATAATGGATATGTAATTTTCCAGAACTTAAAGTTACATTACTGATGAATAAGTGAGCTATTTATAGAGCTACTAGAGTCGCATCTTCATAAGCTAGTTGGATGCACTTGTGTCTTGCCCATCCGCAACTGCATCATTTCTGACTTGTTCTTTATACGACACTTGCTCTTGAGGTCTTTATCATCGGAAATGTATCCGCTAAGCCATTTGCATGTCCAGCCTTGACCTATCCTCATCAATTATCAACACACTTCTATTCGAACAGCTCCACAAGTCATGTATCCACTTCCAACCCTGTCAGCCTTTCAGATGCTCTTTGGATCAGAAACGAAGCCAAATTGGTTGCCTCTCGCAACAATTCTTCATTTGGTCTTGACGAACTCTTCATCCCCACTTGGAACATTACCAATAGGGACAACATTTCTGATACCGGATGTGCCAAAGACTTTTTTCTGAAGGCAATTGGCCCTGGTGATGTGAGGCAATCCCAAGAGATGCCTGTTCCTGAATTTGCTTCAAAGGTTATTTCCACCTATGTAAACAGCACCGCCATCATTCCTGAGCTTTACAGTCGCTGGATCAAAGTGGAATTCCAACTTCAAACCCTTAATGCAAAGCTGATCGCAATTGCAAAGCCGGAACTTCAGGAGAAAACCCCGGCCCTTCAAAGA
>JBCNJP010000003.1:41853914-41886249 GCA_039602395.1 Deinandra increscens subsp. villosa | reverse complement strand
AGTAAATCCGACGACGTGGCATCGACCCGCAAGGGCTCTGTTATTGATTTTGTTCCATCTCATGAAAATTGTTACATTTTCTGCTTATACTATCGAATTTAAATAGGCGAGGTCTAATGTCACATATATTGGTTGTGTTTTTGCATACAAAATCTAAAACAGTTTCACCTAACTGTAAGTTCATGTAAGATATAATAATACATCATCAGTAGTTCATATATATGATACTAACCCTAGAAACAACCCTAGAACAAAAGAAGAACCGAAATGGGACAGGGACTCAGATTGCGTTAGTGATTTATTATGTATTTATTATTATCATTGTTGATTGAATGTGTTCAATTATGTCATTGATTGTTCATTAATAAAGACAAACAAGAAAAAAAGATCCAGATTTACTTCCCAAATTCGTAATCGTGTCAGCGTGGTCTGGCAGTAACATCAGGCAGTGGGTAAGGTACCACAGTGTTTTTTTTATCATCTATATTTTATTCTAGTAAAGATGAATAACAGAGTCGATGAAGTCGTCCGAAGCAGTACAATGGTTATATTACATTCATCTATATGATCAAATAGCATTGTTGCTGAACGAGCTTTTGCCGAGTGAAAAAAGTAAGAGAAGCGTTTCTGGGTAGCGTACAAAGGGGTAACGGACAGAACCTGAAAACTTATTACAAAAACAATGATGTTTTCGTTTTAACGAGGAATTTAAAACCCTAGAAATAACATCCTTACGATTTCGTTCCATCACGGCCGGAGGAATAAGATCCCCATCCTATTTCTATTTGAGAAACGTTAAAAGCCGAAAATAAGCAAAACTCAGTTCTTGAAAACGATAGTTCTTCAATAAATCGCAATTAGAACCCAAAATTAATTAGAAACATAAGTGATGGAAACGAAATCTACTGCTCAACCATAATGTCTACTACTTTACATAGCATCACACGATCCCAAAGCATTTAATGTTTTTATTTGGTGTCAGCAGGTATTTCAGGAAGACCTATCGGTAATTGAAAGATTGCTGATTGTGAAATATATGTGTTAACTTATATTGAATTTTCAAATCATTTTTGTTTTCCAAATGCTAAACTTCAAGTATTCGTGTTGGTTGATCAATTTCTTTGTTTTTCACTTCGTCTCATTTTGAGGGGGAGTTTGTTTTTTTTTTGGAAAAATCCAAAAATAGTGTGTTGTTTTTCAAATGTTAAAAATGAAAATCTATAAATAGAATTGTCATTTTTAGGGGGAGAAATTTGAAAAGACAAAAAAAATTGAAAAATGCAAAAATCCAAAAACATTGAAAAATGAGAAATTGTATCCGACATGATTGGGAAATGATGGTACCCTGGCTTACATCGTATGACTCATGGATAAAATAGATGAAAAATCCATAAGACCATTTGATCGATGTGCAAGGTAGGCTCGGCAAATCAGAAAGTATTCAAATGTGATATACACTAAAATCTGATGGTTGATCAAGTGGACAACATCTTGATGCATATCTCACGATATATCAAGAAAAAGATATGTGACAAATAAAATGAGAAGTCACTGTGTATACATGTGTTCATTTTGCAAAAAAATTCAATTTGTTTGATTTTCTTTATTTTGTCAAACGATCGGACTTTCTCTACGTGCTCACAAGGCCGACCTGATTGTTGTTCGTTTGATGTTTCGTATTTTATTGGTGTTTCGTATAACTTATCGGACTTTCTCTGCGTGTCCACAAGACCGACCTGCTTTATTTTTATTGGTGTTTCGTATAACTTATCGGACTTTCTCTGCGTGTCCACAAGACCGACCTGATTGTTGTTGAGTTATACAATTTCAACTTGTTTTATTTTCTTATTTTGTTTTATCCGAGGCCTTATCTGCGTATCGAAAGATCGACCTTAAGGTAGACGATTAAACGTTCTTATTTCTTTTTGCATGGAACACAGTTGACTATATCATCTATACAATCATTATGTGATAAATCACAGATGAAATCACAAAATGTGATAAACAAAGCATATCTGATTATGTCTGATAGTGTGGGGTACACTGGTCAATGCAAATATAATCAATACCTTAACACACTACCAGAAATAACCCCTTCCTTGACGCACGAACAATGACACTCAGATATTTATGACGCGCAAAAACAAGCGTCATAAAAAAAACTGTCGTATATAATAAAATTTAACAAAATGGGTAGATGACGCACGTTTTTGCGCGTCATAAAAATTGTGTCATTTGAGAAAAAAATAAAAACACGGAGGACATAATCTTTCCGGGCGTCAAGCCTAAAAAAATTTCCGTCGTTTTTTAATTTTCCCGCCAAAATTATTATTTTTTCGCCCAATTTTTACCCTAAAATATTCATTCCCCGCTCAATACACTTGCCCCCTTAGCTTTTCCCCAAAAACACATGCTCTAATTTTCATTGCCCACTCACACCGTTCCACCGTTCCTCGCCTCTGCCTCATTAGACCGACGGTGTCTCCGACCTCCCTGTTCCTCTGACCGTGTCTCCGACCTCCCTGGTCCTCCGACGGCGTCTCCGACCTCGCCTGGTCCTCCGACGGCGTCTCCGACCTTGCCTGGTCCTCCGATGGCATCTCCGAGCTTGCCTAGTCCTCTGACGGCGTTATTGGAAGAAGGTTCGTCTCCTTCGATCCTGAATTCTGCGTCATTTGTATTCCATGGTGCGTTTGTTCTCTTAATTTATTCTTTGGATTCGTTGTTTGAATATCCTAGCAACATTGTTGATGGTTATCTCCTCTAATTTCTTCTGATGAGGCGATGACCCAAAAACCGCTCGTTATCCTTTAAAGCCCTAAAGTTCCCCCTTCAATTTCTTCGTTTCTATGGAGAGTTTAGACGATTCTTCACCAACACAGTTTATCTATCTATGAATGTCGAAAAAAACTTGTTCAGCGCTTGATTTGGATCTCTGATTGCTGAAGTTTGGTGTTCATTACGGGTTGCTGAGCAAGGTGGAGTTAAGTGGAAGTCTATGTTCGATACTGTGAGATCTCTTCATAATTTCACATTATATTTTCAGATCTAAGCTTCTGTTCATTTATTTCATACATTTAGAGAACTCATCTAATTTCATTTGATTTATTTCTTCTGTGCATAGGAGAAAGCTCCTTATGTGGCGATGGCAGCAAGGAGAAAAGTAGAGTATGGAGAATGGATGTGAAACTTGTATTGATTGAACTTGGTAATGGTTTATGTTCATTTGATATTATGTATGCCTTTATAAAAGTTGGAGATGATGATAGGTGGCATGAATGTGATTAGCGTCCAAAATGTGGAAAAAAATGAAGTTGGTAGATTTTTCAGCAGTGTATGGTCGTAACCCACCCCGGTATACCCCCATATACATAAATGGCTGTATACCCCTTTTTTGTCTTATATGACCCTACAGGGCTGGTATTGCATTTTAGTAGTTAATCTTAGTATCTAATTTGTAGATGGTTTCTTTTCGTGAGTGGTGTTTATTTATCTTTACATTTATCTCGTGTTTGCCAAGTGAAGACATCAATGGATATATTTTTAAGTGGCCATTAGCCCAATTTGTACTAACAGAGTTTCTTGAACGATGGTTGTGGCTTGCCTTATGATACCGGATACATTGCACCATACTTTGTACTTTATCATCTGCTTGTTGTAAATACTAAGCTATTAAAAACTGATCTTTTTTTTTCAAATTGTTTTGTGTGACTTAAGTTTGGTTAGCTCGGGGATTTTGATTTTGCAGGAATTGAGAAACTTTGCTTCTGCTTCTGCCTCTAAGGAACCAAAGATCAAGGTAGTATATTAAGCTAGATATGCTATATTGTTTTGGCTTTTGATGTCAGAAAAAAAAAACAGGGAGACACTATACTCCTTCCGTAAGTCTGTATGATGCTTTGCCCGTCTAATCTAGGGTATTAAAATGTGTCACGAGTATAATGTTTTCCAAGATAATAATTCTTTTTCTGGGAAATAATTAGAACCAACTCTTATGAACTAATGAATGATGTTATTCAGGTGTCTGTAGCTATGTTTGGGGGATCTGGAAACTATGCATGTGCACTATACATTGCAGCAGCAAAAGGTAGTGCATTGGATAAAGTTGAATCAGAACTACTTGATTTTGTTTCGGCTACTACTAAAGGGATCACTTCGTTATGACTACTGAAGGGCATTTAGATGAGATTTAAGTTCTTTTTGTTTTTGTTTTTCATTCATGTGTATTACATGTTTTTGGCTTTCATTAATTGATACCAGATATTTGTGACCCGTCTCCATTTAGCTCAGGTTCTTGCCTCTTTGGATGCAATAGCTTATTTAGTGTCGCTCTTATCTAATTTTCATTAGAATTTAGTTCAGGTTTTTGATTTTTTTTATTTGGTTGCAGATTTGTGGTGTCTTATTCTGAAGTGCAGGTACTATTTCTTCTTTTTATTCTTAATAGTTCTGTCTTTTGTATTTGTATGGATTATGTCTTTGTTACGAGTTTAACAATTTGGTGGCCGTCTATCTATATGGTATTTTGAATGGTATTTGGATAACAGTTTGGAATGTGCATGTTTTTATTTTGGACCTTTACTGTTTGCATAGATGAATATCTGATTTAAAGTGATGAGTCCCTGTATATATGTGTTATTGATATAACCAAGTTGTTTAAATGAATTCATTATTGAACGTAGCTTTTTAAAAAAATAGTTATCAGTACATGCATTTTTAAATTAGCATGTTAGAGTTAGAAAACAGTAGATACAACAATTATAAAAACAAGTATAAGGACAGCATAAACTGCATGGTTAATACAAACAATAGCAGCCCTCATAATATATGCATATATGACTAGAAAATTATACATCAGAATTCAATTTGATATTCATCAAATTCAATAGAATTCACTAAAATTCAATAACATTTGAAATAGATTCAAATGCATAATGGTTGTGCATTGTTGTGTTCACATTTATGTTTAACGAATTGAGAGGTGTTGCTCCATATATCCCGTTATCTGAGTTTGTTCCATTTTAATTCCCAACCTGAATGTCTAGCAAAACCAATGTTAAGAGAATGTTCATGATACATAAGAAAAGCCTGTAGAACTACTCGAATTGATTTGTTTTAGGATGACATGTTTACCATTTGGCTATGAAAATAAACAATCTGATACATGTTTCTCTTTGGTAGGTCTGACTTTTTAGTTTGACCTATTATCTTTCCTTGAAGCTGTGGATAAACGTTTGAACATGGAGTTTTCCTTCGCCCTTACCTGATCGTCCATCGTGCAAACTCTTAAAGAGGTGTTTACTTCAATCAGGTGAGTTATAGCCTTGTTAACTTATAATCTTGGCAAATAGCAGCAAAACAGCAGCAACATAGCAACAGGGGCAACCCTGTTGTGGTGGTAAATAGCAGCAAAACAGCAACATAGCAACATATAAAAGCATATAAAAGCAGCTAGGTGTGCTCAAATGTGTAGGATTCGGTCTGCCCAAGACACATGTTAGATTGATATGGCTAGTACGTCATGATCCAAGTCGGGTCATATCCAATAACAAGCTAGACAAACACCTACAATATTTATTTAGATATGATCAAATAAATAAATATTATCACTTGAAAGGATATTTAGAAAATGTTTTCTAAATAATTGCACTTATTATTTTAAGTCATGTGGATGATTTAATTAGAGAGATTAAGTAACAATATTATTTAATAGGTTAAATAATTTGTTACATGACATATAAAAGGATTATATGTCACATACATATATTTTGGACATGTTACATTTAAAGTGTAAGACTTATGTAACATGACAAAATAAAAGTGGGTATTAATATATATGGTTATATTAATTAAAATTATATATGTATAATTTAATAAACAAAGGAGGTGGAGTGTGGAGTTGGTCTTCCACTTATCAAGATAGCCTTGATAATCTCCCCAATCAAAACCCACCTAGCCATGCAAATTTCTCTCTCTTCTTGGTTAAATAAGAGCAAGACACTTCCTTGTTCTTACACCCCTTGAAAATTTCGGCCAAGTTAATGCAAGAACATAGGAAAGGAGTTTCCATTTCAAGTGTAAAGAAATCCTAGCAATTCGAGGTGTTTGTTGGAGGCTTGACGGGTATAATAGCTTGAGATCTTCTACCTTGGAGATTCACATTCAAGAACCATCATCCTCTTCATCTTCTTTTTTGGAGAAAGGTAGATTTCTAAAAACATCCTATGGTTGTGTTTTGATAGCATGTATTTCATATTTGGATCCTCGGTTTGGGTTTTATAAACAAGATGATAAAATTGGTTTTAACATCAACTAATCAAGTTTCTTTTAAAAAAAACTTTGGTTATCCGCTGCGTTTTACATTTTAAGGAGTTAAAATGGCTTTGATAAACTTCTTAAAAACCCATCACAATGTGGTCATGGAGAAGCTATTTTTTTTCCAAGTAATTTTCTATTATCTTTTCTGTACCAAATATTAACCGTTTTCCTGCTTCCATTCTTAATGGATGTGTGCTAACTAGATTTAACCAAATGGGTGGGTGGTTAAAAGATCAAAACATGTATAGTTTGGGGTTGGGTGGAGCCAAAAACATTTTCCAGCAAGTAACAATTTATTTTATATTACGATTAAAGCCTCTAATATGATTACAGGAATCATATTATCTCAACAGTGATTGAGTGTTTTGAATAAAATGATTTATTAATAAAAGAATACACTTTGAATGGCCTCCAACACGTTTCATGTTTTGCTGTTCAGACCCATTACAGAAATACAACACCTGCTGCCAAAATTCTGGGATGTTAAAGTGGTTATGACAGTCTACATGTTTTATTATAGGTTTTCAAGTGTCGTTTTACATGGAAAAGGCTGCGAATTTCCATTGCCACCATTTGGTCAAGGATGGTGAGTTCTATGAAACTTTTATACCCAGTTACACGTGGAAAAGGCTGCGAATATCCATTGCCACAATTGGGTCAAGGATGGTGAGTTCTGTGAAGCTTTTTTACCCTGTTACTTATGAATGTCCATTTGGTAAATGACTATTTAGGTTGGTCCTTTTTGTTAAATTTTATTGTGCTTAACAGATTTTGGGTATGAGAAGTTAAAGTTGGAAGGGCTAATGCTAAGAATGCTTGTGGAAGGGACATATATGTTGTAAGAATGCTAAGGAAATGATAGTGTTAGATTTGTTATTATAGGTTATTCGCCTACCGGATCCAATTGTAAATTAATGTTAACTTTCTAATGTTTGCTCTATATATGAAATGTATAATTTTACTACTAGTGTATTTTATTTTGTATTATGAGGTTAATTGTTATTAATGGGGAAATTAGTGATTTTACAAAGAAATGTTTTTTTTAATTTTTTTTAAAAAACCATGACGCGCAAAAAAGCGTGTCATAAGAAGATTTATGACGGGGGCTTCCTTGACGCTTATTTTATGACACAAATTTATGACGCTTTTTTGTGTGTCATCGTTTGCGCGTCATAAATGGGATGACGCGCATTTTACGCGTCAAGAGGCTTCTTGACCCTGCCTTCCTTGACGCTTTTTTGCGCGTCATCTGGGCCCTTTCTTGACGCACAAAAAGCGTCAAGAAAGGCCATTTTTGTAGTAGTGACATATCCGGATGTTATGAGTATGATTCTGCATGAGTTTAAAGTTGGACAAATTATATCTGCAATCAGCATAGTTTATGTGCTACAATAATCGAAATTTAAGTGTAGTTCAGCATGTTATGTTCAGTATGATCCCAAGTTGTGATCTTTCTCACAAAAGAAAAAAATAGTGTCTGATTCAGTATTGTGTTAAATTTGTATTATCAGAAAATACCAAAAAGATTTTAGGTGTGTTTTGATATAAAGTTTCTAAAAGTCAAAAAGATTTTGTTTCTTATTTGTTTTCGATTGATCAACACGGAATAGAATTCAAATTTCAAAATCAAAACATCTTGGAGTCTCGAAGAGACATTTTGCGCCAAGATTATTTATGTTGGCAGGTTTCTAAGTGGAAAGAGAACATCACAACTTCAAGTCTTCTGAAGGTTGTTGATAAAGAGATTACACACGATGCAATATCAAGTATTCAAGATTGAACTCATTGTCAAAAAGTGGAAGAGTTTGATTGAAGATACAAGATACAATTTTTAAGTGGAAGATGTTACTGCACATACCGAAGGGGAATTTGTTGATAAATGGTTCCTGATCATCATGTGAAGTATCAAATACAAGACAAGAATTTGCATGTTTGCTGCTGGCCGAACTCCTGGCGAACTCCAAGTTCGGATAGGTCCGAACTTGTCCGAACTGGAGGTTCGGACCATCGAGATTTCAGCTAGTATATATAGTTTGTCTTGTGTAGAATTTGTGAGACTGGTGCGTTTTGAGTCTTACTTTCTATCAAGTGTACTCTGTGGTTCTCTGTGGTATAATACAATTTTCTTTGTATTTACTCTCCGTGTTATTCTTGTTTTACATTGATTGCGATACGACTAAGTAAACGATCTACCACTCACGCATTTTCAAAATCGCAAAAGCAATTTCCAGACATTGGTACTGTCTTGTGGTAACCGACGAATTTTCAAGATTTTCATGGGTCGGTTTTCTTGTCACAAAGGATGAAACTTCAAGAATCCTTGTCAACGTTGTTTTAAAGTCTTCCAGATGGATGTGAAGAGTGCATTTCTGTATGGCAAAGTGAAAGAGGAAGCCTATGTAAAACAACCTCCGGGATTCTACGATCCTGATTATCCGGAGAAGGTATATAAGTTGGACAAAGCACTTTATGGTCCTCATCAGGCTCCTCGAGCTTGGTATGAGACCTTGTCCACTTATTTACTCGAGAACGGGTTTAAGCGTTGGTTGGTAGACTGCACTTTGTTCTGTTAGAAACGAGGGAGGATTTGCTCTTGGTACAAATATATGTTGATGATATTATTTTTGGGAGCTCAAACGAACAACTTTCGAAGGATTTCGAGAAGTTAATGCATACTAGGTTTGAGATGAGTTCTATGGGAGAAATGTCTTTCTTTCTGGGCTTACAAGATCAACAATCTGACAAAGGGATCTTCATACATCAAACAAAGTATGTGAATGATGTTCTGAGTTGATTCAAGATTGAAGACGTTTGTGTTCCCGGAACTCTGATTCAATTGTCACATGGCCTTTGTCCTGACGAAGATGGTGAAGAAGTTGAAGCCACTCTATATAGGGCAATGATAGGTTCACTGATGTATTTAACAGCTAGCAAACCTGACATTATTTTTGCCGTGTGTTTGTGTGCCAGGTACGAAGTAGCTTCTCGGATTTCTCATTTGAATGCAGTTAGAAGAATTCTAGCTTATCTGAAGGGTGACACAGATCTTGGGATCTGGTATCCTCGTGATGATAAGTTCGACTTATCTGCCTACTCAGATTCTGACCACGGCGGTTGCAAGTTCAATTTCAAGTCAACCACGGCCGGGTGTCAATTCATAGGCGATAGGTTGGTATCATGGAAATGTAAGAAAAAAACATCCGTTGTTACATCCACGGCAGAAGCTGAATACATTGCGGCTGCAAGTTGTTGCTCACATGTTTTATGGATTCAACAGCAAATGCGGGATTACGGTTTACAGTTTCTTACTACCCCCATATACATAGATAATTCTGCTGTTATATGCATTACTAAGAACCCCGTGCATCACTCTAAAACTAAACACGTAGACATCCGTTATCACTTCATTCGTGATTGTTATGAGAAACACTTGATTGATTTGCAAAAAGATCCACACTGATTTTCAAAAAGCGGACCTTTTTACTAAGGCATTTGACAAAACCCGCTTTTGATATCTTTTGCAAATCAACGACATACGTCAATTTCCTGCTTAGTAGCTGTCGGTTGATTAATTTTTGTTTTTGGTTTATTTTTTCATTGAGTTTCTTTTCTTGTTACAAAAATCAAAAAATAGAGTTTTGTATTTTATAGGGAGAAAATCAGAAAATTAGAAAAATTGAAAAATGGAAAAAACATTAAAAAAATTAAAAATCAAAAATTGAGAAATTGATCCGACCAAGCTATAAATGATATTACATCAGCGTATGTTATCAACCATGGATAAAGTAGAAATAAAGGCTGTAGGTGCTTGTTTTGGTTAGTTGAATGTGTGAAGGCAAATCTGATATATGCTAGCATGATATAAATTTAAAATTTCTGCTTGATAATTGTGAGGCACATCATGATGGATGCTGTGTGATTGTGGCAATAAAAAAATGAAAATAGCAAAAACAGAATAAGAGATGTTCTGGTGTATGCATGCTATCATGATGGATGATGTGTGATTTTGGCAATAAAAAAATGAAAATAGCAAAAACAGAATAAGAGATGTTCTGGTGTATGCATGCTTTCATTTTTGCAAAAATTTCAACTTGTTTGATTTTCTTTATTTTGTTAAACGATCGGATTTTCTCTGCGTATCGAAAGATCGACCTGATTGGTGTTCGTTTGACGTTCTGATTTATTTTCTTTGGTGTTTCATATAATCCATCGGACTTTCTCTGCGTGTACGTGAGTACTGACCTGATTGTTGTTGGATTATACAACTTCTGCTTATTTTCTATTTCTTTTTTTCCTAAACAATTAGACTTTCTCTGCGTGCCCACAAGGCCGACCTGATTGTTGTTTGTTTAGGGTTCTGCTTTATTTTTGCATGAAACACCATGGACGATAAATCTCTGTTGCATTTCGAATTCTGTGAAAAATATAAAAATAAAATAAGCCAGATTACCACTTTTTCTGATTGTGTGGGCTATCATATTTTCAATGCTTGTTAAATCATACCTTAACATATCTGAAAGCTACAGAAATTGATTTGCTTGGACTGAAAATAAACTGAAAACCTATATTCTCTGCCTACTTGACTTGCATGCTGATCAAAATTGAAATTAAAGTGTGTCTGATACATATTGGCTGATATGATCTCGCGTCTGGATCTTTCTCGCAAAAATTTAAGTTATTATGTTTTTCAATTCTGTTATTTCAATTCTGTTTGGTTATTTGTTTTTGAATATCTGAAAATTGAAAAAGATTTTAGGAGTGTTTTAGCATAATCTTGTAAAAATTCAAAAAGATTTTAGGTGTGTTTGAAAACATTATAAAAATCAAAAAGATTTTGTTTCTATTTTATTTTCGATCAACCGATAGTGGAAAACCAAAATTATGGCGGATACAACCAAATGGATTTAATTTCAGAAAGTTCATCATTGAATTGAACAAAGTTTGTTGCATATTGACAAAATTTAAAACTTTTGGGGTTCAATTTGAAGATTCTTCAAAATTCAGGGTTTAATTTGAAACTTTTGGAAATGGCCAAACCCTAAATTCGGACATTCGAACGTTAAGTTCGGATCCTCCGAAGTTCAAGTTCGGACAGCTTTCGGATGGGCCGAAGACAGAGTTCGGACACGTTTTGGAGCCGAACATGGAGTTCGGACAGAGTTCGGACAAGCCGAACCCCAGGCTCTAAATAGCCAAACTTATGGTTCGGACAATCACTATTCTGCTTTTTCACGAACCTCTACCGAACCTCAGCCAAAATTTCCAAAATTTGTTAGACTGCGTGTTTGCTTGTTTTGAGACTGGATTAAGGTAGAATTTGTTTTTCCGAGTGCAAGGGTGTCTTTGGTTATTGTTTATGGTCGTTTTCTGTGAGTTTTTGAGTCGAAAACCGTGTCGAGGGTTTTAAAACTCATAGATCTGAAATTAATCTGTGACGCCCGGCCCCTTGCGGGCTGACGCCATGTCGTCGGATTTACTCATCAACACGTGATTTAATCAGAGATCACAAAAAAACTGGGGAAAATTAAAACTTTTATTTATATACACTGATGATTCTTACACAGCGGAAGCATAAACGTAACATACGATATATTAAACATAAGGTAAACTAAACGTAAGATAAGATATTCCAGCAACCAGCGTCTTCACCGTCTCCTCCTAGAGCGTGACCAAAGCTTGACCCATAGGTGCGTCAGAACCTAGCATACATACTTTTAAAAAGTCAGCTTACGCTGGTGAGTTCTACCGTTTAGTTCAAGGACCGTTTTAGGTGTTTACCTGATTTTTCACAACACACATATATATATATATATATACCACAGATTAAATCCTAACACATAAGGATTATATTAACCGTGACCCTAGGGTTAACTTCTAGGTCACTATATTTATCTGACTCTTTTATTAAGAGCAGACCTGCCACTGCATTCTTTAGGGAACCCCTATTGGAGAAGCAGCGTCGTTCGTACACGGTACTCTAGGGCACCCCCATTGGAGCAGCAGCGACTCCTCATTCTTACCAGTAACCCTAGGCTTATCATCTGGGTTACCGACTCTTCCTATGAGAAAACCTGACACTACATTCTCTAGGGCACCCCCATTGGAGAAGCAGCGCCGTCCGTACACGGTACTCTAGGGCACCCCCATTGGAGCAACAGCGATTCCTCAACTTTATCCACCAACTTTATACTTAACTATATTAGGTCATTTTCTCGTCTTAATGACTTAATTTCCGATCACGTATACTACCCACCCCTAGTTAAATAACCAGATGCTTTAGGTTTGTTATTAAACAGTGATAATGCATTCATATACTGCAACAAATGGACATCCCCCAATTTACCGTTAGTGTATGTATACAGGATGTACCAGCGGCGTATCCTCCACACTTTCAATATACCGGGTAACTTATACTACTATGTATATGTATAGGATGTACCAGCGGCGTATCCACCACATATTAATATAAGCAAATGCATCACCTGTTCTCATATAATCATACATACTCACTAAACGTTTACTAACAACTCCCTAGTCACTTGGCCACCTAATTTCAAGCAAGTATATACACATCACATTATAATCAACATAATTGCATAACACATATAAGCAATTCAACAACAATTTCATCATATAACACGTATATATCAAGTCACAATTATCTTGAATATATTTTCACAAGTACTGTATGTATACTAGCCCGAAAACATTAAAAACATTTAAAACATTTAAAACATTTAAAAGTGGGCTTGTAGAAACTCACCTGATATCTTTGTTGATACCTGAAATGTGCGTCATGTGAAGTATCGAACGAAGACCAAGTTCAAGCCAATATAGGGTTGGCCGAACTAGGTCCGAACATGAAGTTCGGACCGGCCGAACCTGGGGTTTGGTGGAAGCTCGGCCAGTCGTGTATAAATAGTAGTTTGGTCTTTGTGTTAGTGAGTTCTGAGCGTGTAAGCGAATCTTAAGTGTGTGTTTCTGAGTGTGTAATCTCTGTGTCAATTCTCTGTGTTTACACTGATTGTAATTGTTCGTTTTGATCAATAAAACAATCGGTTAATTACGTTTCGATGTCCGGATAGCTAGATCGAGTAGACGATCCGATGCTCACGCATTTTCAAGTGGTATCAGAGCTTTCAGGTTCATTCTACTGATCTGTGGTTGCGATTTTTCGGACGTTTGAATGTTTTTGAAGTTTTCTCGAGTTTCATTACGTGTTTTCTATCATTTTTGACGTGTGTTTTGTGTCAAAGTTGTTCCAAAACCATTTCCTATTGGTTTTTCTGATTCACCATATCGAGTTTCATCAAAATCAGTCCGTTTTTACGAGTTTTCGAAAAATGTCTTCGAGGTTCGGAGGTTACTGGGCAAGCTCGGAGTAACCGCTCCGAACTTGAGGTTCGGAGGTGACTCGGGGAGTGTTCGGCGAGAGTTCGGTGGTGTATCGGTCAAGGTTCGGTGAGATTTGAGGTTCGGAGGTAGATCGGAGTCTCCATAGGTTCGGAGCACGTTAGGTGAGAGTTCGGAGCTAGTAGTTGATTCGGACAAGGTTCGGAGCTCATTCGGAGTCTGATTTAGGTTCGGACTAAGTTCGGAGGGGGTTCGGACGGCTGACAAGGTTCGGAGCAAGTTCGGAGGGCAAAATTTTTCAAATTCTCAACAATGTCGGATTTTCAAGCGTTTGCCGCAATGCAAAGTGCGATGCAAACTATGTTAAATTTTGACAATGAAATTGGAACAAGTCAGAAAGTTCCCAAATTGTTGAAGCTTGAAGATTACCAAAATTGGAAGAAACGATTTTCTGCTTATATTAGCACGAATGACATTGATCTATGGATACCAATTCGAAAGTTGTATGAACGACCAATGGAAGATGGAGATCTTAAAGAAATTCAAGACTTCGATGGTGATGAAAGAAAAAGTTATGAGCTTGAAAAGAAAGTTTATGGTTATCTTACTATGGCTTTACCTACTGAATTGCTTCATCAATTTAGTACTTGCAAGAAGTCTAAGCAATTGTGGGATGCCTTATCCGCAAGATGTGAAGGAAATGCTGATTATAAGAAGAGTCGAAAGAAAGTTTTGAACAAAGAATTCGATAATTTTCAGAATTATGATAATGAAAACATCACTGCTCTAGTTTCAAGATTTTCACATTTGATTAGTGAATTGAAGGTTGTTGGAATTGAAAAATCTGATGCTGATTTAAAGGA
Source organism: Deinandra increscens subsp. villosa (assembly GCA_039602395.1). Taxonomy (NCBI): domain Eukaryota; kingdom Viridiplantae; phylum Streptophyta; class Magnoliopsida; order Asterales; family Asteraceae; genus Deinandra; species Deinandra increscens. The sequence continues at coordinate 41,871,715 of JBCNJP010000003.1, read as the reverse complement.
AAAGATCATGGAAGCTTTACCTGAAAAGTGGGAAAATTATGTTTTGCTACTCACTCATGACAAGGATTATTCTGCTTTAACATTTCACGAGCTTACTGGAAAACTTCATGCTCGAGAAATGGAAATGTTAAACTCAAAGAAGTCAACAGCTACCTTGCAACATCCTGAGCTGTATCATGGTGAAAATAGTGCAAGCATGAGTGCAAAGTCTAAGCCAAATCAGAATACAGCACCAAGTGTTGCTTTTCTAGCTGGAGCTTCAGGAAATTCTGATAATAATTCCTCAAGAAGTTGCAATTTTACAATTCCAAATTATTCAAGTCAAAATGCTTTTTCAGCAGAATCAACGGAGGATTGTGCCAAAATGATTTCTGCATTGATTTCATCATCTTTTGGTCTGATTCTCAAAAATGTTGCTGACGCAAAGTTAACCAGTGAGGATCTTGATGCTCTTGATGACGATCAATTGACTGAATTGGATGTTTCGTGGCAATATGCTATGTTGTGTCAAAGATCTAAAAGATTTTTTAAGAAGCATGGAAGGAATATTTCTGGTGACAAATTGGGATTTGACAAGTCAAAACTAAAGTGCTTTAAATGTCAACAACTTGGACATTTTGCCAAAGAATGTCAACAGAAAGCTACTATTTCACAATCATCAAAGCCTGGTTTTACTCAACCATCTACTAGTAATACAGGCAAGACCACTGCTTTGGTTGCTCAAAATGATGGTGTATATGATTGGGGTCAACAATTTGGGTATGATTCATCAGCCTTTATAGTTACCCATGATTTACAAGAAGATTATGGTTCAGATACTAGTTCAGATACTAGTTCAATACCAAGTTCGTATGCATCTGCTGAAAATTTGGAGAGTTTGATGAAGGAAAATGCTTTGTTGATGAATAAAGTTCAACAATTGACTGAAGAGTTTGAGGTGGTTAAATCTGAATTGAAGATTTCTAAAGAATGTGAAAAGGATTTGGTTTTGAAGAATGAGGATTTGACTACTGAAATCAAAATGTTGAATGAAGTTTTAGAAGTATTGAAGCAAGATAAGAAGAATGCTGAAACTTCGAAAGCTGAAATTTGTGAAGAAAAGGGTGAGTTAGTCAAAGAAGTGAAGAAATGGAAGGAAGAGGCAGAAGATGCTGCAAATGATTTTCAGAATTTGTTTGATAAATCCAAGATTAAGCTTGATTTGCTTACTAAGCGTGTTGAAGAATCTGATGCTAAAATCAAAGCATATCAAGTTGATATGGAAAAGTTGTTGGATGACAAGCGGGAGTTGGTTAGGGTTAACAAGGTTCAAACTGCAAATCTAGAGATTCAAAAGAGAAATGAGGATAAACTGAAGAAGGAGCTACATGAAGGACTTGATAATCTTCGCTTGCAAAAGTTTGAAACTCATAAAGTTGCCAAGCGTTTGATTGCTAAAGAAAAGGAATTTGCAGAAGCTCAACAGCAAATTTCTGATCTCAAAATTCAAGTTCTTGATGCAAAAAGACTGCTCAACAATGTTTCTAATTCTCAGGTTTTCACAAGCTTCTTAGCAAATGATGCAAATTTTGAAAGGATGTTTGATAAAACTGCATCACCCCCTGCTCATATCAAGGAAGCTGTCAAACAAGTGAAGGAACAGGTTGATGATTTTGATTATTCAAAGATATCATCTTCTACTTCAGAAGAAGTCAAGGTTGTAAAGAAAAAGAAAAACAAGAAAAACAAGAAAAAGGTCTTGCAATCTGAGGTTCCTCCAGCACCAAAGTTTGTATCAGGTTCGTCGTCTGCTGATAATGAGAAATCGGCTACATCAAGTGACAAGATTCAGTCTCAACCTGAAATTGATGAGTCAATTTTCTATGATCAAAAGAAACTTCCTGATGTGAAAGCTGAATTCACAAGATTAGCCAAGAATGGACATTCTACATCGGAGGTGAAAGGATCTGGCAAGACTGTTGGTTTGGGTTTTCATGAGAAAAAGGATATAGCTGTGGAGGTTCAAGCATCTTCATCCCCAGATTTGAAGAAATTAAAGATGAAACAAGTGAAGAAGGAAGTTTTTCAAGCTGATAAAATTCAACCCGAACGTTTTTACAAACTCAAGGGTTCGGATCAATTATTTTCAGACAAAGAATTTCCACTTCATTGTGTTGATGCTCGGAAGATTGCTGAGGTCTTTGTGAAAGCAACCATTTCTTCTGAACGTTCTCAATCTCTAAGCCCTACCTCTAAATGGGTACATGATCACAGGCATCAGGTATATGATTCTCATTCTGATCATGTTAGAGATATTCATGTGTGTTCTTCGCAGGTACATCAAAGATGGGATAAAATGACACGAATTTGTTATATTTGCCGTCGCCCAGGGCATATGGCAAAAGATTGTCCCTCACCTGCTGATTCATCCCTAAGATTTCACAAGAAATCAGTTTTTGGTAAACCTGCCAACAAAAAGTTCTTTGATGACAAAGGCAGAGTTTTTGATGAATTTGAACCTACATTCTTTCAAAAAACAAAAACGTTTTGTTCCAAAGTTTTCAAAGGATCAAAATGTAGGTTCATCATCACAGTCACCTGTGACTGTTTCATCGAAAACTGAATTACCAAAACAACAGGAATGGAAACCTAAGGTGGTTTCAAAACAAAATCAGGACACTGGTCGACCAGAAGCGATTCGCTTCGGGTCATTTGTGAACTAATCAGGTTGTCCAGTGTGCAGGTACTTCTAGAAGACCTATCGACGATTGAAAAATTGTTGATGGAGGAGTATTCTGCTTTATTTAAATTTAATGACAAATTTTTCTCAAAATCTGAAAAATATCCGTGTTGATTGATCAATTTTCTTTGCTTACGTTTTTTCTCAAAAAGCCAAAAATAGAGTCTTCTTTTTGTGTAAAATGAAAATCCAAAAATAGAGTTTTCATTTTAAGGGGGAGAATTGTAAGTAAGGGGGAGTAATTGAGAAAATGCATGGTATGGGGAGAAGGTGAATACATGCAAAATATATAATGAAGGAAGGTGAATACATGCAAAATATATAATGAAGGAAGGTGAATACTTGAAAAATATAAAATTGTGAGAAATTGATCATTGGGAAATGATGGTACATTGGCATACGTATCTGACTTATGGATAAAGTAGATGAAAGGGCCATAAGATCATTGTTTGATGTGCTTGGTAGGCTCGATAAATCAGAAAGTATTCAGATGTGATATACACTAAATACTAATGCTTGACCATGTGGATAACATCTTGATGCATATTTCATGACACAAAAAGAAAAATAAGTGTGAAATTCAAAATGAGAAGTCACTGTGTATACATGTGTTCATTTTGCAAAGATTTAATCTTGTTTGATTTTCTTTATTTTGTCAAACGATCGGACTTTCTCTGCGTATCGAAAGATCGACCTGATCGTTGTTCGTTTGACGTTCTGCTTTATTTTCTTTGGTGTTTCGTGTTGGTGCAAAATATGTGTGACGTGTGTGTATTCCAGTTAGTGTCGTTAGTTGAAATAGTTAGAATAGTTAAATCAAGTTAGAGGGTAGTTTGTGTCAATCTATTAAAGTAGAGGGCTTGATTGTGATTTAGTATAACTCACTTATATGTTATACGTATGAAGGCACTCATGTACGGCCACCGAACTTAGAGTTCGGAAATCACAATCTGCCGAACTGCCACCGAATCTGGAGTTCGGCAGTCACAAGCTCGGCTCATATATATTGTTGCTTGGAGTTCGGACGAGGGGGAGACTTCGCCATAACCGTTTTCTTGAGTTTTATCATTTGGAGGAGGAGTTTTTGATCTCGATTTTCAGAGAGTTCTGTGTATTAGATCGTGATTAGAGGCTGTAATCGAGTTGATTCATGTAAACATTGATCGAATTGGTGCTATAAACTGAGTTTAATTTACGTTTTTGTGTTCTTGAGACCACGGATAAAGTAAAATTAAAGGTTGTAGGTGCTTGTTTGGTTAGTTGAATGCGTTAGGGTAAATCTGATATATGCTAGTATGATATAAACATAAAGAAATTGCTTGATTAATTGTGAGACACATCATGATGAATATTGTGTGATCTTGGCATTAAAAAAAATGAAAAAGGCAAAAACAGAATAAGAGATGTTCTGGTGTACGCATGTTTTCATTTTGCAAAGATTTAAACTTGTTTGATTTTCTTTATTTTGTCAAACGATCGGACTTTCTCTGCGTATCGAAAGATCGACCTGATCGTTGTTCGTTTGACATTCTGCTTTATTTTCTTTGGTGTTTCGTATAATCCATCGGACTTTCTCTGCGTGTACGTGAGTACCGACCTGATTGTTGTTGGATTATACAACTTATGCTTTATTTTACATTTCTTATTTTCCTAAACAATCGGACTTTCTCTGCATGCCTACCGGCCGACCTGATTGTTGTTTGTTTAGGGTTCTGCTTTCTTTTTGCAAGAAACACCATGAACTTGATATCTCTGCGGCATTTGATTCTCTATAAGCAAGTTTACAATATCAGTATGAGAAATCTGCTGCGAGTAACTTGGCTTGGATAAAAAAAAAATAAAAAAAAATATACAAAAATATGAAATAAGCGGATTGCCTGTATTCCTGATTGTGTGGGTACCATGTTATCTATGCTCGATAAATACACTTAATTTCATATCAGAAAGCTATAGACAATGACCTGCTTTAGTTGAAATAAACCAAATGGTTGTATTCTCAGTCTGCTTGGCTTGCATGCTTAGTACTTTGAAATTGCAGTGTGTACGATGCGTTATGTCTGATATGATCTCATGTTGTGATCTTTCTCACCAAAAACAAAAATAGAGTTTAATTCTATATTGCATTTTTGTTTCAGTTTATGAAAAATCAAAAAGATTTTCAGTGTGTTTTGATATAAACTTTGTAAAATCCAAAAAGATTTTCTTTCTTCTTTGTTTTTGATCTGATCGACACGGAATACAACAAATTTTCAAATCTAAATGTCTTGGTTTCTCCAAAGGAGAAGCTTTGCTTCCAAGATCAAAGTTATGTTTGGAAAAGAAAAACTGCACGTTTGTCTTCTGAAGGTTGCAGGTTGAAATCATCAAAGTCTTTGAGATAAAGATCTCAGAATGGATTTCTGCATGGGTGCAAAGCTGTCAAAGAGTTTATCACTTTCAGAAATGGTTCAGTTGACTTAGTCCTGTTCCAGCCATGTCTACCCTACATCAACTAACAACAGATTCAAAGAGTTTGAAGTTCTGATACAGCACACGTCAAGGGGGAGTTTGTTGGTGCAAAATATGTGTGACGTGTGTGTATTCCAGTTAGTGTCGTTAGTTGAAATAGTTAGAATAGTTAAATCAAGTTAGAGGGTAGTTTGTGTCAATCTATTAAAGTAGAGGGCTTGATTGTGATTTAGTATAACTCACTTATATGTTATACGTATGAAGGCACTCATGTACGGCCACCGAACTTAGAGTTCGGAAATCACAATCTGCCGAACTGCCACCGAATCTGGAGTTCGGCAGTCACAAGCTCGGCTCATATATATTGTTGCTTGGAGTTCGGACGAGGGGGAGACTTCGCCATAACCGTTTTCTTGAGTTTTATCATTTGGAGGAGGAGTTTTTGATCTCGATTTTCAGAGAGTTCTGTGTATTAGATCGTGATTAGAGGCTGTAATCGAGTTGATTCATGTAAACATTGATCGAATTGGTGCTATAAACTGAGTTTAATTTACGTTTTTGTGTTCTTGAGTTCGGGTGAACTTTCGGTTAAGATTCGGTGTACAAATCACTAGATCGGGACGATTCGAGTTTTCAATTGGTATCAGAGCAATCCAGGCTGTGATTATACATCATTTTGGATCAAATTCAGTGGTTAATTTGTGTGAATTCAACGTGTTTGACTTATTAAAGTCAAACTGTGCAATTTTTTACTTCAAAATTCGTTTGATCTAGAGTGTTTTGGTGTTTGTAATCAGTTCGAACAGATTTAAAAGGTTATCGCGATCCTATAGCAAGTTACAGAATCGAATTTGGTTTAAATTTGTTCAAATCGCAATTTCACAGGGAGACTTCGCCATAACCGTTTTCTTGAGTTTTATCATTTGGAGGAGGAGTTTTTGTTCTCGATTTTCAGAGAGTTCTGTGTATTAGATCGTGATTAGAGGCTGTAATCGAGTTGATTCATGTAAACATTGATCGAATTGGTGCTATAAACTGAGTTTAATTTACGTTTTTGTGTTCTTGAGTTCGGGTGAACTTTCGGTTAAGATTCGGTGTACAAATCACTAGATCGGGACGATTCGAGTTTTCATTTCGTATAACTCATCGGACTTTCTCTGCGTGTACGGGAGTACCGACCTGATTGTTGTTGAGTTATACAACTTCAAATTGTTTTATTTTTTCTTATTTTGTTAAATCCGAGGCCTTATCTGCGTATCGTAAGATCGACCTTAAGGTAGACGATTTAACGTTCTTATGTCTTTTTGCATGGAACACAGTTGACTGTATCATGAAAAATAGTATGCAATGTGAAAGTTCACAAATGCAATCACACAAAAGAAAAAGAAAGAAAAACAGAAAATGTCTGATTATGTCTGATAGTGTGGGGTACACTGGTCAAAGCAAATCTAATCAATACCTTAACATATCCAGATGTTATGAGTATGATTCTGTCTGAGCTTAAGATGGACAAATTATACCAGCAATCGACATGACTTGTGTGCTTCAATTAATTGAAGTGTAGTTCAGTGCGTTATGATCAATATGATCCCATACAGTGATCTTTCTCATACCAAAAATAGCGTTTGATTCTGTATTGCGATTTCATTTCATATCAAGAAAAGTACAAAAAGATTTTTGGAGTGTTTTAGCATAAATTTTGAAAAATCAAAAAGTTTTTAGGTTTGTTTTGATATAAACCTTCAAAAAGCCAAAAAGATTTTGTTTCTGCTTTATTTTCGATCTGATCAACACGTGATATAAAATCAATTTTCAAAATCATATCTTGGAGTCTCGAAGATACGTTTTGCGCCAAGATTATTTAAGTGTTAATGCAGGGTGCTGTCGTGCAAGATATCACAACTTCAAGTCTTCTGAAGCTGTTGATAAAGACCAAAGATACTCTGAATGTTGTCAAGTATTCAAGATCAAGCTACGATTGAGTTGAGGAGGAGTTTGTTCGAAGATTCATTTCATTGGATAAGTAGATTCTTTACTTGAGGGGGAGCTTGATTGCAGATACATATTTGATGATGTTGAGAAGATAAGAGAAGAGATACTGCACACGACGAGGGGGAGTTTGTTGATACCTGAAATGTGCGTCGTGTGAAGTATCGAACGAAGACCAAGTTCAAGCCAATATAGGGTTGGCCGAACTAGGTCCGAACATGAAGTTCGGACCGGCCGAACCTGGGGTTCGGTGGAAGCTCGGCCAGTCGTGTATAAATAGTAGTTTGGTCTTTGTGTTAGTGAGTTCTGAGCGTGTAAGCGAATCTTAAGTGTGTGTTTCTGAGTGTGTAATCTCTGTGTCAATTCTCTGTGTTTACACTGATTGTAATTGTTCGTTTTGATCAATAAAACAATCGGTTAATTACGTTTCGATGTCCGGATAGCTAGATCGAGTAGACGATCCGATGCTCACGCATTTTCAATCTTTAATCAGTTATTCATACAGAACTTCCGTTATGGTCCACAATTAACCTAATCGCGTATCGGATTGCATTAATGCAAAGTTATTATAAATAATACCTACGTTTATTTATATCTTATTATCCTAATAATACTTTATTAGGGTTTATCTCTTTTAAGGTCAAAATGACCAAAATGCCCTTATAATAACCTTTTTATTGATAATATGAAGACGCGCATTCCTATAAGTAGACACTCACTCCAGGATCGCCCAGTGTTGGGGTGCCATTGCCCAGATGGGATGGCGACACCCCCGCTTTTGCCAGAAATCCCAGTGTACAGGTGTCTACCCTTCCGGTCCGCACGAACTTCTAATATCCGATTAACTTGGTATCTTTAATACTTTATCATTTATTCATTTTAAACCCATATATACTTAATATACATATAAACATGTTTATAAGACCAAAAGCCAAGTCCCCATACCCTCCGGATTATTTTAGATTAATTATTCATATTTAGAAACCCTAATTTCGTGAATTTCTCGTTTTATTATCAAAGCTCATTTCTAATTCAAACCAACTTAGGGTGTTGTTCATTATAACATTTTATAATATCCTTTAAAAGATCTAAGCTTAATTCAACATCGTTTAGTCAATTTGGGCAGAGTAACGTTATGAAAACCCTAATTTTGACCCGTTAATGAAACCTTAACCAAACCTTTTCCAATTGTGAAATAAACTTAGGGCTTTCTTAAAACACATTAAATTAGGATTACCTACAAAAATTCAGATCCTATTTCCCACCCGATCACCCAATTTTGACAAAACAAGGTTATGAACCCTAATTTTTGCATAGTTTTAGATCTCTAATCTAGACATGATATTAACTGAAATTAACATGGGGCTATTGTAGAGCATACCTAGAAACGTAGGACTGCAGGTTTTTAGCTCCTAACTCCAAGCCGATCGATCGAATTTAGCAGAAGAAGGTCTGGGTTCGAACTTAGGGTTTTTGGGTGATGATTTTGCGAAATTGGTGAGTTTGGATGATGGAATCTAGCTTCAATTTATACTACAGGCTGCGAAACATGATCCTTACACGTCCATGGGTGACTAGTCATGCTAATTCGACGCGTAGATGGTCAATTTTAGTCAAAAACGTAGCCTCCAAGTTCAAAAAACGTTGCTGTCATGTTTCTGGTCGCCCACGGCTCGCGTATCGCGCAAGGGGAGGGGATCTGGCTCGCGATACGCCTGGAAGGTTTGACAGATTGACAGTTTTAGTCCCTCTATGTTTATTTTACAATTCAGCCCCCAGACTTCTACCAAACTATTATTTTATGCACCGAACAATTATAAAACATGTTTAATAAAGTTTCTAAGGCTCGGGACACGCTCGATGATATACGTATACATACGTATATATATATATATATTTATATATATATCTTTTGTTATTTTACGTTCTAGCCCCCTCAAACTTTACAACACTTATTATTTCATGTTATGGATCATGTTAGGATATATTTTTACTATATTCTAAGCCTTAAAATGTTTATAATAGTTATAGATACGTATAATATCCATATACGTTGATAACTTTATATAATTTACATTTTTAGCCCTTCTATTTTTCCATTAACTACTAACACACGTATTCACATGTATACATCTATCAATTCACACATATATCATCATGTTATTTGTACCAACACATATCCATCTTATATTTTACTTTCTTTGCCGTTTAACTTATCCGTTTATGCATTTTTCATCATTTTAGCTATAGAATACGTATTTCTAACACATGCAATCTATCTAATGCATAGTTTACCATATTTATCAATTAAACTCACGTAGTGATAATATAAACACGTATTTATCATGTACCTGTGAAATTTGGGGTGTTACATAATCATACATAGAGGCCATTTTAGATGATAAAAACTGGTTCTGTGGATTCGTAATAAACAACCGCTCAAAGGCTTAAAACTTTAAAGCCTAATTTGGTCTGAATCGAGTTTTAGCGAGTTCAAATTTTTCGATGTTCGTTAGTTGCCGAACCTGAAGGTCGTCTGCCGAACCTGGAGTTCGGATAAAGTTCGTTTATAGTTCGGACGTTGACCAAGGAGTTCGGACATTGACCGAAGGTCAACATTGACCTTTGACCAGGTCAAGTTCGGACAAGGTTCGGACACTGATTTCCAAATTCGTCTAGAGTTCGGACAAAGTTCGGCTCAAGTTCGTCAACTGTTCATTTTTGAATAAAAAGTCAATTTCTATGCAAATGACAAAGAACTGATGGAATTGGTGATAATTTCTTTTAATCTCATTAAATTTAATGAACTTTTTGTTTTATGTGTTTTCAGATATGGTAGACAATTCAAAAATTAGCGATAAGCATAGCATTTGTGCGTATCTGGCGTTGATCGTTCAAAGCTTGCTAAATTTAGAGGATCGGGAATCTTTGATTTCTTACAAAGATCGAGAATTCATTATGCCATTACACAACTGTGTGATGTCTATCGTGCTATTCTGGTGGAATTTTGGTCTACAACTAGAACAATTACTGAAGATCCTATCATGATTTTTGCAACAGTACAAAACCGAACTGTTGCATTCACTGAAGAAGATGTTAGAAGAGTCCTGAAGCTGACTGGTGATTCAACAACAGCTCCACTTGAATGTTCTCATGCTGACAATGTGGCGTTGTTGAAACGAATTTGGTACACCGATTATCCAAGTCGGGAGTGGATTTACAAGTCATCTTTTAGTGTTCCATATAAATTCCTGGTGCATGTATTGCTGCTATGTCTGGGGCACATGATTTCAGGACAAGATGAAGTTAATCAGAAGATGATTTCATTACTGAATGCCTTGATTATGAATCGTCCTTACAATTGTGCAGGATTAATCTTTCACTGCATGAGAGATAATCTAACTTAGAGGCACAAGAAAGCAACTTTGTATCCAAGATTTCTCATATGATATTTAATGATTTGTATCCTGATTTAGTGAAGCTTGAAGAGCAAAAGATGGATTTGAAGCACATGAATGAAACAAGTGTGGGTGCATTGGCTTCTTATCAGAAAAAGTCACTTCAAGAGCAGCCAAAACTGAAAAGATTGATTGGTCACTTAGCTAATCCAAACTATGTTGCACCAGCTCGTGGAGTAGCTCGTAATGAACATGATAGTGATCCTGAGGAATTGGATTATAGCTGGATCAAAGAACATAATAAACAGCCACAACAATCAAGAATTAAACGACCAAAATGAAAGATTCAAACACCTGTTGCACAAGAACTAGATCCAGTTGTTCAAGAACCGGTTGTATCTTAACCTGCTGTCTCAGAACCTGCTGTTTCAACAAAAGAAGTCCCTGTGACTGTCACTGAAACTGAAACACCAGTATTTAATACCTTAATCAATGAAGAAGAATCAGAAGATGATGTCTTTCTTGAAGCTAACTCCGAAGATGTCTCAGATATAAATGAACCGTTTGTTTATATAAGGGTTGGTTCAAGGAACAAAAAGGTGAAGAAAGGTAGTGATGAGCATTTGGCTTGTCGTACTAGGTTGAGAAAGAAAAATGGTCGTTTTATTGGTCTTGTGTACGAAGATGTCCCATCTGAGTTGGATGAAGATTACAATCCTGAAGCTGATGTTGTACATGGCAAGGGAAAGCAACCGACTACTGCTACATCTTTAGTAACTCCATAAAAAAGGAGTATGAAGTCTGTAGGATCAAAATCAACGACCAAACACGATATTGATCTCGTATACACGTGCGGAATCTGTGTAGACGAGTGATTCAAGAAAAAAGATGGAGATATCGATGAACAAACTAAAGAAATGATATAAACGATTAAACCTGGATTTCAATGCACATGATTTACTCTTAGAAATCGTCTGATACACTTGATCCCTTGGAGAATTTCGGATTCTCCTACTCCCCTTCTCTGTCTCTCTGGAAAGGCCAACCCTAAACTTGGAGGCTTATGTGTGTTTATATAGACACACACATAAGCCTACATGGGCTTATTTCAGTCCAAGCCCTAACCTCACTCAATTAAACTATTTTAAACCCACTAAGCCTAGCCCAACTTATTTAATATTACAAGCCTCGTATATCTAGCCTCTACAATCTTCCCCTAGGCTTGTGATATTACATGTCTTCAACTTTTAGTCTTCAGCTTTTCTAACTTCTTTTGGCTTGAACATATGTTGATGAAGATCTTTCTTTCAACAATCTTCATTGGGCAGCACAAGAGACTTTTGGGAGATTTCTCTCAATCAGCAACATATCTTGGACTTCAAATGACGAACAAGTAATGAGAGGAGGATTCTCATACACTTGAATCTTCTTGAAATAAACCTTGGTCCTGGCTGAATCTACATTAAGTATCTTGATATGTCTTTGTCGTCAGAGGCTAAAATTTTAAAACCTCTATCTTGGTATTCTTGACTGTAGATCTTGAGCTGACTGCATGTAGCTTGCCCTCAACTTGTGAATAGTGTCTTCTTGATCTTTGAAAGCCACATTTGAACCAACAAACTTTCCCTATGCATTAGCTTCTTCAGTAGGGTAAGTCGTTTTCCGACTGGTTCTTCAACACAAGTAGTAGCAGCAGCAATGCTTTTATCAACAGAGTCCTTGATTTTTCTTTTCTTTTTCATTTAACCTGCGATGCGCAACATGAAACAAATAACTAACTAGACAATGATGACTGGTTACAAGGTCAACGGGTGAATAACATTATATAACACAAACCCTAACACTGATTACGGGTTTCCTTAAAATACTTCCCCTGATACATATCTGTCCCTGAGATAATGCCTATTTCCATCTTTGTTTTCCGGCTGGTTCTTCAACACAAGTAGCAGCAGAAGCAATGCTTTTATCAACAGAGTCCTTGAGTTTTCTTTTCTTTTGCATTTAACCTGCCATGCGCAACATGAAACAAACAACTAACCAGACAATGATGACTGGTTACAAGGTCAGCGGGTGAATAACATTATATAACACAAACCCTAACACTGATGATGGGTTTCCTTTAAATACTTCCCCTGATACATATCTCCCCCTGAGATAATGCCTATTATTTCAACTTTTTATCTCACCTTCTCCCCCTAAAAAACAGGTCACTTTTGGGGTGTGGCATAATTTCTTGCACAAAACCCACAAAAACATATTAAAACCTTTCAAATTAACCTGGCCATGGTTGGAAAACAAACATTAAAAACTTAAGAAGACTCAAAAGAAAAAATAAAATTAAAACAAACACACCAAATTACTAACGAGAAGGTTTTATTTGGGATCAAACCGTCTTTGTCTGAACTGAGGAACCCTTTTCAGCATCCATTACTCGAACACGTCCAGGTGATTTCTAGTATTATGATCCTCTTAAAACCTATGTTCCTCTTTTTCAGGTTGTTTGTCACTTGATTATCTTTTAGGTACATTAATTATGAACATAAGACAGTCACACACAAATCCTAGGTAATTAATACGTGTAGTCTATCAAGCTTGACCATTCCCTACCACATATTTTCACATACCCGTATCCAGAGTTTTGAATCTTTTCTCTAGACTTGGTTGAGAAGAGAAAGAACAGATCATAAGAGATAGGGATAATATACAAAGACTTGTACGATTTCAACTCAGAGGCATTTTTCAGTCAGGTGGTAACCTTTCATTAAACACATAAGTCTAGTCGCAAAGTCAGGGCTAAAGGGTTTTGGATGCTAGAGGGTCTCTTTTATTGTGCACATTCGCATCTTTTGTGGTGTCAATTATATACAGTGATCTGTAAGCACGTTATTACAGACTAACCAGGTCTTTGCTCACGCAAAATAGAGGAAAGTCTGATTAACACGTCAACCATTCTACACCAGGTCATTGCTTACGCAAAGCAGAGGCAAGACTTGACAAACGGCTTTGACATCCCCAGGTCTTTGCTCACACAAAACAGAGGGGACGCCGACTTTTTGAGATTTTCGATTAAACACTCTGGAGTCTGGCGTGTGTATCGGGAACAATCTCATAGTCAAATAGAACTAGCAACTTAACCTAAGTGTGTGTTTTTCGTCAAATGACATACTTTATATTTAAATTTTGTGATCATACCTTTGTTTTTGGAACTGAGCCTACCGAGAATATCAAACTGGATCATGTCTTTCACTTTTTCCTTACGCGTGTCAGTCATCTTTAGAACGGAAATATTTCAGTTCCCGCCTTCTCAAACACAAAAACAAAAGATTACAAATTAAAAAGCATATTTTTGAGGGGTCAACCTTTTCCATATTTTCTATTCTTACCCTTTCTTTTTAATTTTTAATCACAATTTTTTATTTTTTCAATTATTTAACTTTTTCATTTCATTTTTTTAATTATTTATATATTTTTTTTAATAATGAAACGACACACTGACACACAACTAAAGATCAAATATCTAAGCAATATGGCCAAGCAAACTTTCAAAGTTTGTTCTTTGAAAAATTTCAGAAATGGGTTTTGTTTCATGCTTTACCATACTTCACATCAACCAATCATTTAACAAATAATTCAGACAGTATTACCTTTTTTGCTAATGTTTTCAGATTTACCTCTCACAAGGAGAACATACTCCCCATTAAGATCTGCATGTCATGAAGTGAAGAGATGCCTCCTATGTTATGCCTGGAACAATCACTATCACAAACAAACAAGGTTAATGAAAGTCCACCTTGACTGTTCCTGCACAATGTGACAGATCAGTTAGCCATTGGTACCCAGGCCATTGTGGTTCTGGGTATTCCTGAAGCGATAATAAATGAAACTTCTTTTAAAAACATTCCCTTTGAGAAATCAGGAATTTGAGCTGCAGTTGCCTTTGATTTCGGTTTCCAAATTCTAGGTGATTTGAAAGTTGTTTTAGTCACCTTTGAAGTAGTGACTTTAGGTATTTCAACCTTTTTCATTTCAGGTTTCCTTTTCAAAACAATCTTAGTTACCTTTGAGGGGTAACTTTATGTTTGTCAACTTTGTGTTGTTTTGAAATTGGTTTCGTCACCTTTTTTATGAAAATTTCCAAAATTTGGAAAAACATATTTTAGATTTGAAAATTTTCTCTGCTCTTTGGCAGCTCCCCAATTTCCATCAGAAGGTTTAACCTTAGGATAAACAGTCTTCATTGCCTTAGGTGGTTGCACCTTCATCGGCTTTGACTTTATTGAATCATGTGATGAAACCCTAAGACTTTGCGGATAATATGGCTCATAGGGGCGATGCATACAGTTTCGAGCAATGTGACCTGGATCTCCACAGTTAAAATATGTCTGCTTTTTCAGATAAAAGTCAGACGTATAGCCATTGAAAGCAGTTGGCGGAGTTGTAGCAGCATGAAATTGAGTATGCATCTTTGGAATGAATGCAGCTCCTGAATTTTCATAATGACCTGATGCAGAAAAGTTGCCATTCAGTCTTGTCTGGTTGGTAGGGAACTGAGTAGAACCAGACTTTGCAGCTTTTGAATTCCTTGCATTGTTTGATGACGAAGCATTACTGCCACTACAAGAGACCACTGATGAGATTGGGGACTTTGAAACCTCCTTCTGCTTATCTTTACTATCACGGTTGCAGAAGGCCCAATTGGAGACTTGGTGGTGATTTTGGGCCTTTTAATCTTGATTGGAACATGAGTTGAAGGCTTGATGGTGATCTTGGGCCTTATACTCTTAATGTGAGATGATAACCCACCATCATGACCTAAACCTTTGAACTTAGTGGTGAATAAGGGTCGCTTTTCACCTTCAATCGGGATGAACATAGACCCTGTGGTCATGAAGATCTTACCATTGGGCCTTGTAGTCATCACCACTCATTCTCGCTTTACCTCATCCACAACTTTGGAATAAGGAGTCTCGATCTTTGGATAGGGAACTAACTTTTCTTCATCAACGCTCTTCACTTCACTGGAGCTTGAACCTGCACACTCAGTAATGACATTAGTGTTATTCTCACAATTTGACTGAGTTGCTTATGTGGCTATCTTTTCATCTTTATGCACCGGTTGAGGTCCATATACCGTGGTTGCTTCATTCTGGGACTCTTTCAATAATTCATCTGCAGCTTGGGGCAGTTTGATGTATTCATGTTGTAGTAAGTGAGGAACAGCATGATAAAACCCTAATGATTGCCTAGAGGCGCTCTCTTGATTGACACATGTAGTTGTTTCTCTAACTGTTGATTGTTTTTGGACTTCCTCGGCAGTGGAGGGCAATGTGACAGATTGATTTTGTAACGGGAAAGGAGCATTTTCCTTCCAAAGACCAGATTTTTCTTTTACCTGCTCTAATCTCTCTTCTGATTTAAATAAAGCATGATGAGAGTCCATCATTTTCTTTTGTATAGCTTGATGTTTTTCAAGGGTAGATTGGGCAGTGCTAAGTTTAGTTCTAAGATCTAGAACTTCTTTATTTAATTCTTCTATCTTAGTTTCAGCTATTCTAGACACACACTTGTAATCACTTAGACTATGTTCAACATGTTTCAGTTCTTGTTTGGCTTCTTCATATTTTTCTTTAAAAACTCTAGTGCGATCCTGACATTCTATAACTTCCTTTTCAGTTTTCTCACGATTCAAACATTCATAAGTAAATTTAGATTTCCAGTCATTAATTAGAGCACAGCAAGTGGGGTTTGAACATTCCGTAGTTTGAGAGTTAACAACAGAAGTACTCGCTTGGATGCCTGTCATAATCTTTGCACGAGTGGAAATTCCCCGACAAACGAAAACTTAGCAACCGGAAACCCTTGACTTGGCCGAACTGAAAACACCGTCTGGACTGGAAACACCGTCTGGACCGAGAACAGCTAAAAACCGAACCGAGAACTCCTGTTTCGAACAGTAAACACCAAATTCAAACCGAGAGCAGCCAAAAACCGATTTGAGAACTCTTTGTTTGACCCGAAAACTCTTAGAATAGTGCGAAAACCTGCAATTTCAAAGAATACACGACTGCCAACCTGCAAAATCTTTTGTAAAATCGTTAAAAACTTGAATCAGATATCGTGAGAGCCTCGAAACACTTTTTTCTAGCTTTGATACCAATTATAGGATCAAAATCAACGACCAAACAGGATATCAATCTCGTATACACGTGCGGAATCCGTGTAGACGAGTGATTCAAGAACAAAGATGGAGAAATCGATGAACAAACTAAATAAACGATATAAACGATTAAACCTGGAATTCAATGCACACGATTTACTATTAGAAATCGTCTGGTACACTTGATCCCTTGGAGAATTTCGGATTCTCCTACTCCCCTTCTCTGTCTCTCTGGAAAGGCCAACCCTAAACTAGGAGGCTTATGTGTGTTTATATAGACACACACATAAGCCTACATGGGCTTATTTCAGTCCAAGCCCAAACCTCACTCAATTAAACTATTTTAAACCCACTAAGCCCAGCCCAACTTATTTAATATTACAAGCCTCATATATATAGCCTCTACAAAGTCAGTTGTTACCGGTGGGAGAGGCAAGAAACATAATAGTCAAAAGTATATTTTGAAACCTAGTCCCGGTGTATCTTCGTCTAATGGTCCAAGTATATTCGTCCCAGAAACTATAATAGTTCAGACTGCAGTTTCTACAGCTCCAGCTGATATTCTTCAAGGATTGGATCAGTCTAACTTTTTGTAAGATTTAATGAATGCAACACGGTCTGTAGCAGCTAGCACAACACCTTCAGCAAGTGTTGGTGCTCAATATGTTCAATCAGCCAATTGGATCAACACCTATAACTCCTGTGTTTTTCAACATCTACTGCAGCTACAGTTTCAACAACATCAACTCCACTACATCAAAAAGTGGCTTTGGCCACGGTTTTTTTTAAACGCATAAGCACTGTTTTATAAAAAATGTGGCCAAAGGTAAGAAATACTAGTTTTAGCCACACATATTTTGTACCCGTGGCCAAATATATAGCCTTTGGACCCTTTTAGCCACGTATGTTTTTGTTTATGTGAGCAACAACAATCAGGTGCAGTGGCTTTAGCCACTTTTTTACAAAAACATGTGGCCCTTATTTGTCACGCTTAATAAAGGGTGGCGAAATGCACCAGACGGCCACGGAATTTTTATGATTTTTAATTCGTGTGACCAAAAGGGAATGTATGGCCACGTTTAAATAATGT
>JBCNJP010000003.1:41767697-41853414 GCA_039602395.1 Deinandra increscens subsp. villosa | reverse complement strand
GAGACTCCATTGGTTAGAAAACGGAAAGCCACAGAGGATCCTCCCCTCGGTGCTGCTGTTACATTTGAAGAGACTGATGAGACTGATGAGAACGAGACTGTGTTTGCTGATGCACCACACCACACAGAAGGCCCTAGTGACCCAAACAGAAGAAGACTGAATTCTTATGTTCCACCAGTCACAAGCTCAAGTGCTGGTCCATCTTCTTCACAGCCCACAGCTCAAGATAAGGGGAAGGCAGTAAAAACCCCGGAGTTCAGATTAGAGAAGGAACTCAGAGCTGAGATAGCAGAGTTGAAAGCCCAAAATGAAACTCAAAGTGAGATTATTGTTGATCTGATTGATATTCAGAAGGTTCACAATACTGAATTGGAGAATCAAAAGAAGGTGAACAGAGAATTTTCAAGGCAGTTTAGAGAACTTCACAAGCTGATCAGGCAGCTGAATTCTGAAAGATCAAGGCAAGGAGAAAGAGTTGAAAGAGGATCAGGGGTAGGTGATTCCTCTCAATCACCAGTATTTGATTTTGAAGCTGAAATTCCTGAGGATACACAACCAGTATTGTCAGAAACCTCTAGTGATGATAAAGATACGAGAGATAGAGACTATATGACTGTTCCTGCTTCTGATTTTCATGGAGGGTGGGAGTCACAAACATTTGCCTATCCACCTGAGAGGTATCTCATTCAACTGGGAGAGCATTATCATGATAGACAAGGCATTACTGCACCAGTGAAGACATGGATGTTTGATGGTGAAAAAAATATGTTCGTAGTACGAAGAAGGGGTCAGTATCCATTGGAGTATTATAAAAGCTGGACTCAATTCTACTCCTGGACGAACGTGGATTTGACTATGTTATATCAGGCTCCATTCTCCAACCCGTCAAACAATGATCAAGCCACGTATTTCTATAAGAAATTGGAGAAAGCTGTGAGGAGCAAGTTCAGGAAGTTTGAGGAGTTTCCTCACAAGAAGTCATATGTGATGAAGTACAGAAAGGTTTTCAAATGGGATGGAAAGAAATGTATCCCAGGGAAGGAAGATGAGAAGCTCAAGAAGTTTACAAATGTCTTGTATCCACCTACAGACAAGACAAAGACGATTCCTCTTCCCATGAGACATCCTGAAGACTGTCTGCATGACTTTCAGACATGGGTATATAGTGATTATTCTGGTGAAGCGAAGATTCTCTGTAAATCCCAGACCATTAATGTCATGGAAGTTCATGATCTGATGCGGTTCCACAAGAAAGACATCCTGGTCTTAGCTAAACATCAGATTGAGTGTAACCCTAACACTGAGGAATATGCAAAGTGTTACACTCGGGCAGTAGCTGAGATTGTGGCCAAGGAGCTCTGGTACGATCCAGCAACTGTGAATTTGTCCAAGAAGTTCAGAATGTGAAGACTGTCTAATGCTAAAGCCTAGGGGAAGATTGTAGAGACCTGAAATTTAAGGCTTTTGCATTAGATTAATTTGGGCTTGTTTAGTTGTTTTGGGCTAGTTTTAATATGTAAATGGGCTAAGATGTGTAGGGGTTTAGGTCCGATTTTGGCAGCATGGGCCTAGGGGTTTACGAAACCTTTAGCTATATATAGGGTTTTATTATGTTTTGTAAAGGTTGCTTGTGTTTTTGTGGAAGACTAGTGGTGATATCGAAATTCTCCCTAGAGAATTTCGATCAAGGTGTAATCAGCAATCAATCTAAAGTGGTTTCTTCTAATCGGTTTGTCTTTAATTGCTTTATAGTACTTTTCGATTATTGTTTAGTGTGTTTGTTCTTGAATCGCCTAGTTAAACCGGATTCCGCACGGTTTCACTAGTTTAGATATCGCGTGAGGGTTTATTTGATCCTTACAGTTGGTGCTCAATATGTCAATCAGCCAATATGATCAACACCTATAACTCCCGTGTTTTTCAACAGCTACTGCAGCTAGAGTTTCAACAACATCAACTCCACTACATCAAAAAGTGGCTTTGGCCACGGTTTTTTTTAAACGCATAACCACTGTTTTGTAAAAAACGTGGCCAAAGGTAAGAAATACTAGTTTTAGCCACACATATTTTGTACCCGTGGCCAAATATATAGCCTTTGGACCCTTTTAGCCACGTATGTTTTTGTTTATGTGACAACAACAATCAGGTGCAGTGGCTTTAGCCACTTTTTTACAAAAACATGTGGCCCTTATTTGTCACGCTTAATAAAGAGTGGCGAAATGCACCAGACGGCCACGGAATTTTTATGATTTTTAATTCGTGTGACCAAAAGGGAATGTATGGCCACGTTTAAATAATGTTGTATGATGGAAGAGTAGATTTTTATTACTTAGTAAATTAAAAAAAACAAAACTATTAATTATATATTATGCGTGGCTAAATGTGAGCAATGGCCACGCTTTTTACTTAGTTATGTAGCTAAAAACTAGTACATATGGTCACTGTTATTAGGTTGTGTGACTAAATAGTAGGTTGTGAGTGACAAAAATCCATTACATATGGCCACATATATTAACCGTGACTAAATAGTAGCAAATTTTAATTAGTTAATTATCTGTGGCGACGGCGGATATACATCATTACTAGAGGTTAAATCTTTATCTACCACCTCGAGTTTCGGATATAAATCATATCATTAATTAATTAATTGTCGATCATCACCATATACACCGTTAGCTCTCTCAGCTCTCTATTTTTTGGTTTATCACCACTCTCTGAAAATGTGGCATTTGCGTCCTCTGAATGTGGAAGATAGCCCCGAATACAGTGAGTAATCATCTAAATGACTGAAATTCAAATGCTTTAATGTGGAATTCGCGTCTCTGATTTGGTTATTTTTCTTGAACAGGGGAAGAAGATTTTAGTCTGTTTACTTTGGTGATCTATCACCTAGGGTATTTTGCGAGCCTCAATGGTCGGATACAATACGTCGATGGGAGGGTTCGCTACTTCGACGAGGTGGACATTAACTCCTTCTCGTTCGATGACCTAGGTCAAATGGTGTTTGAACTAGGTTATGACTTGAACGATTTCGACCCCTACCTGAGGATCCCAGGGTTGTCTCTGGATTTTGGACTGGTTCCATTCACTAATGATCCGAGGGATGTTAGGGCCTTGGCCCTGCACGTCATGGACGAGGAGGTCATATCCATCTACCTCGATGGAGATGTGAAGGTGTCTTCCTCTTCCCCCTCCTCCCCCTCTGAAGGTAGCTACCCATGGAGAACATGCCGATATGACGATTCAGACAATTTCTCTAGTGGGAGCATGTTTTAAGTTTATGTTGTTTTTTTATTATATATATTTGTAATTAATTAACTGATATCACATCTTTTGGATTATATATGTAATTAATTGTTTATGTGTTATGCATCCGATGTGTCTTTTGACTCTTCTTCCTGAAGAATTCTAGTTCATCCGGTTGTCTTCTACATATATTAGGTTGTGTGACTAAATATTAGTGTATAAGGAATTGTATTCAACCATAATGATTTTAGTTCACTAGATAATGGGTTTAAATACATGGGAAAATCCTATAGACTACGAACAGAAATAACAACTTTGGTTATTTATAGTATATATAGTTCATCCTGAAGAACTCTAGTTTATCCGGTTCATCCTGAAGAACTCTAGTTCATCCTGTTCTATTACTGAATAATTAGTCTTGATCCTGAAGAACTCTAGTTCATCCGGTTCTATTCTTCTTCTTCTCTAATGAATAACTAAAATTGTTCCTGTTTATTATAAATCATCTCAGTCCGCCAAGGCAGTGAAACAGTTGTCTAAAAATGTCATCCGGTTCTGTTCATCTGCTATCATTTTTGATGAACTCTTTTTTTTGAGGAATTCTAGTTCATATGGTTTTGTTCTTGTTAGTTCATACGGTTTTGTTCTTTTTCCAATTTACTGAAGAATTAAAATCTATCCAGTTTATAAATCCTGTCATCCACTATTAGACAATCAAAAAATTATAAATTGTAGCAAACAAGGCTTGAACCTGGGTCAGTCAAAAGAAAGGAACAAACTACAAGATTAAGAAGAACCATTGAGACAAAAGTGTTAATTGGTTATATTTTAACCAAAACTTATTTAATTACTCCCATAACATAAGAAATAATTGATAAACAGAATTTGTGTTGCTAAAGGTAATAAATAGACACGGTAAAAACAGGATTTGCGTGGTAAAGGTAACAAAATATACACAGTTATCTTGGCCTGACCTTTCCACTTCTTCCCACCATAGCTGGTAACGTGTCCTGTCTGCCTTTAAATTTCCACTTTTTCGCCACCAAAACCTTCTGTACGAACGTATTTCCCGATCATCAAGAAAAAACTTCGATCGATCAATGGCTTCCTTTGGTAAACAATGGAGGATTTGGGGTGTTAATGAACCAGCACCCTACTACGGCAAGACTCCCCATAAGTGTATTTTCACCCAACAATGGCTGTACGTTTTAATTTTAGGGTCTTATGTTTTTTAGTTACTTACTCTCTACTCTGAATTTGGGTTTTTTACATGTGATCGGAGGTTCACCCTCAAGGTCCATCCCTATGGCGATTTCCACCGGAATGCCGGCGGCCAGGATGTGTGGAAGGGAAAGGTAGATTATGTCGTCTATGTCGACATTCGCACATTTGATTGTCATGATCTGGATCAAATGGTGCAATACCTAAGCCACACATCGATTAGATATTTCCTCATTTACTAGAGGATCCCACCTCTGTCCATCAAATACGGGCTTGAGTACGCTGATTTCATCATTGCCGAAGTTGTAGGGGATATGAAACTTCATCTCGAGGGACCAGAGGGGGAGACAGAGCTAGATGTGTATTTAATCCGGAACAGGGATTCCACCTACACCTCCGAGTTGGGACCGAGATTGCCGCCTGGACAAAAGCTGTTTCTTGATGACAGCAGCAGCAGCTTCTTTGATGATGAAGACTATGTCGGATGCTAGGTCTTAGCTAGTTAAATAGATTTTTGTAGAGGATCTGATGAAAATCTTTGTATAAAGATCAATATATATATATATACTAGCCGTGTGCCCACGCATTGCGGCGGCGACATTGTATAGCGTGTTATCCGTATTCTGTTCGCGCGTTGCAGCGGCACAACAAACTACAGTGTATAGCAATGAATCAAGTAATTTCGATGCTACGGATGAGCAACCCATCCAACAACCAACTAAGTCAGCCTTAACATTTATTTGATTGTGTAAAACAATTTTGACACTTATAGGTGTATGGAAGTCATGAATTTTGCTTTGAATAAAGAGGGAATGAAATAGTTGAATATACATCAAGTATTGAACTCATGATTAGCTATGTAATAGAAAAATACTTTGTGTGGTATGAAATTAAATTTAGATAACATAAAATCTTAATCGCGCAGCTTGATGCAGCAGGGGCAACAACTTAATCGCGGTGCTCCTTGATACATGTTTTCTAACAACTTAATCGCGGTGCTCCTCGATACATGTTTTCTATCCGCACAATGCGGAGACGGAAACAACTTACAAGCCAGTACTTATGTTCTATTTGTGCTATTTGGTGAAAACGATTTTTAAATCCATTAAATAATCATCGGCACATATTTGGAAGCTTGGAGCAAGACTTAAAGAATTGATGACATAATTTGAATCGCTACAATTGATGATATCATTACTCGAACACAAAGCATTAAGTGTTAACAACTTGCTAAAAACTTTCTGTAATAAAATATGCAAACCTAAAATATAGATATGCAGTTCTATATTTTGTATTTTGTAGAAACATTAAGATGTGAGTTTAGAAACAAAGCACAATCGGTGTTATATAAAAAGTGACCTAAAATACCACCAATGAGTGATAATAAGTCTTTGCACATACATATGTGAGATGAAATTAAACGAACATGAGTTTTTCATGATTATGAAACATAATTAAATGATAAACAAAAGTTAATGTGGCCATGGTACTTCAAAATCTAAACAAAACAGAGATCAAATTGCTACACTTAGAAAAATAATCTTCTTATTAGATCTTTTATTCTCCATCATACATGTTGGTTCGGAAAAGATCCGATTGATCCTGCTTTGATAAAAGAAAGTAAGCACTCAATTTAAACCATGATGAGGTAAATGCACACCATCACGGTGATTAAACCATGAGAAAGTACCTGAAGTTCTTTCACAAGAGCTATGATTTCATCTAGATACGCATTCGATTTCTTTAAAGATAAAACATGAAAACTTACATTTTGCAACTTCTCCTTCAAAAGTTCATGTTCCATTCTAACTTTCTCTTTCTCAGCTTCACATTTGTTTTTCTCCATGAATAGAAGATAAAATTATGAGCCAAATGAAGGTAACAATATAGCTAAGATCTAAACAAAATAATCAACAGCACAGACATGGATACTTACACATTGGCAATATTTTTCTGTTCCATTTTTTCAACCATTGAACATATTTATGATTCATTCACTACTTTACTAAAACTTACATATGCTTTCATTACCTTTCTGTCCACCTTTTACCTTTTTAAAATTGTGTATTGATGTACAACTTTTGGTATTAAAAGAAAAGTATACATATTGTTGTTCAGGTCTTCCTAGAAATAACATGTAAGGCTTAGAGGTAAACTATGAGTTTTTTTAAAGGCTTTTTACCAATAAAATGTGGATGTTTCATTTTCCATAATGGGTGAAGGATTACAGAGGATAAATCTAGTTGAATTTTTAATCTCCGATGCAAGATATATTACTCATAAAAGAAACAACATTCATATTTTAAAACAGCAAAAAATCATATAACATTTAGCATATAAGATTGTCAATTGGTAAAGAATTCCTATTAAGTACAGCACAAAATGAATCTGAATGTTAACTTCATAAACTGTTTTATTGATCTCAGCTTCTTTACAAATATACCAATTTTAAGAAACTAATAACAAAAGGAGAAAACATACAAATTCGTCCACCAGCCATCAATTTAACAACAAATGATAAGTGTTAAAAAAAATTGTTCAACTGCACGTTCACTCCAAATTCAAAGGTCAAATTTTTAGTAAATGAGACAGGGGACCATAGATATAGATTGATACAATATGAGAGATATACCCATGTGCTTTTACTCCTTAGCCAACTTAAGAATCAACATACAGTGGTAAATGAAATGTGCCATGAGTCCAGACCCCTTGTTTTCTTACATACAACATATGACACATAATGATTAACAATGGTTTGTTCGGGTTCATGTCCATCTATCATAACGGGTTTACCCGCTAACGGAAAACTGTATAAGCATTTGAAGAAATTAATTATAGCAAACTGAGACTTACATCAGACTTTGAATTAAAAGTGTCATCATTGTTGGTGAGATGTGAAAAAAGTTCCATGTCCAACTTAAAGCTATTAAAATTCATGTTGGATATTTCATCACAACTCCCCTGGGTACTGTTTCATAAGAGCATAAACACAAAATTAAAGCAAGATATAGTTATGTTTTTCAAGAATATAAGCATACCAGTTTAAATCGACTTCAGTTTGAATCAACTTGTTCTTTGAATAACATCTTACATAGAAGCATCAAGCAATAAACTCGTAATATCCAATTTATAACCGGAACTTAATCGAGAAATGAGAATTTAAAACCCTAATCTCTTTGTACACTATAGTACAGTAGAAACATCCAAAGAAATAAGAAATAGAAGAGAAATTAGTCACCTGCACTTGAGAAGAAAATACTCCAAGTCTGCAATCACATCAAAAGGAAATAAACATTAGATAAGAACCGAAAAACCAATTCCAATTAACCCAATATCTCTACAAAACATAATTGACTTTGAGCATGAAGTAAACACAGACCTTGACCTGGTTAGATATCTAATACAAACATACCCTTTCTTATGCAATTAAGTTCCTATATGTCACTGATGTAGAACCAGGTTATCTGCTCCAAACAACAATTTGACTATGGCTTTGTTAAATGCAACCAAACCTTTAGTAGGAAGATACTGTATTTAGCAAATCAGGTGAAAAGAAACATTATAAAAACACTTACCATCAGGTCTTTAAGGTGCATCTTGACAACAAAATGACCTGCAAAATGAATCTATTATAAACAGAAAAGAATTGGGGTTTCACCCAAACGTAATAAACTGAAGTAATCTATGATCTACAACAAACAAAAAGAAAGAAAAAAAATCAAGGTTTAACTATGAAGAAAAAGAACCTTGATTACAAAATCGCAAATGTTTGACTGAAAGTGAACAAACCCTAAACGAAAAATCAAGAAATCAGAACAAAAGTAAAATCATACCTCGCTACAACCGATCTGTGTGAAAAAATCACAAGTTTTTGATTTCACTGATTTCTTGATTGGCTTACGACCGTTACGATTCTAGTCTTTGTGCCAGCTACAATGAAGAGCAAGAATTTAGAGAGAGAGAGAGAGAGAGAGTAATATAAAAGAGATTTGATGATCTGCCTTTGTGCCTCTTTCAAATCTCAAATTTCAAAATGATTTTTTTTCAAATTCATCATAGCTGTGACTTTAAAGAACAAAAGAATGGGAAGAACTACCTGAAAAAAGAGATTAACTTTCTGAAAATAAAAAAGGACGAATTTCCTCCGATTTTGGTATCTATGTGCCTGCCCCTTTTCCATCGATGTTTCAATTAGGGCTCAAAATAGACTCAAGTGGCGCCTGGTTTCTGATCTAAAATACATTGACGGTTTAAAAAATGATTCACCTTGGCGAAATTAGGGTTTCGTACTTTAGATCGGATAACATAGCTGCATCAAGCTGAAGCGATGCACCTTCACCTTTCGTTTGAATCAGAGGTACGGATTGATAGAGGTAGAGATTAGGGTTTGAGAAACAGAAGAGAACAGAGATGGCATGAAAGACAAATCGAGAGAGTGAGATCTGAAATTTGAAATATTCATAGAAAAAAGGAAGCGTGGTGAAGGAGGGTGGAGATGAGTGGTTCACAAAGGCGGTGCCCGACTTTTGTGGTTATTCAATGGAAGTGTGAGGAAGGAGATTCATGCTTTAATTTGATGCCCAATCGAAGGGAGAGATAGTTAAATACCTGGCCAAAATGACTTGGTTATTTACCTTTTCAACCCTGATGCTTTAACACGTGTAGTTAACGACCAGTTACTTGTAATTACTTTTTATGCTTTAGAGGCTTGTACATGTTGCACAACTACTTGTACGCGTCTTAAGGATTAAGCATTTTTCATGAAGAAAATGCCCTTTAGGGCAATATGTATTATATATAGTAATATATATATATATATATATATATATGTATATATTAAAGTTTTTGTTAACTATTTCTCATGTTTTGTTTTGGTTAACCCCATTAATTATATAGATAGATTTTATCTCAATCATTAAAGTTGATTTTATTCTAAATTTGATTGTTGCAAATAAATTTTATTGTGAACTGATGTGATTTTTATTTTATTTTGAACTGGTTAACTATCCTGGAGAACTTTAGAACTCTATTTTACCTGGTTCATCCTGAAGAACTCTAGTTCATCTTCTCTCAATACTCATGAACTCTTCTTCCTGAGGAATTGTAGTTCATCCGGTTTTGTTCTTCTTCCAATTTAGAATTAAAATTTATCCTGTTTATAAATCATCTCATCCCACCATATCAAAATGCCAACATATACTAACATAACATATGAATATATAGTTCATGTAAGATCACAGTTATGAGTAAAATGGAGTCTAATATGATTCATTGAAAATGTGTATGTTATTATAATAGAAGAAAACTGGTTAACCATCCTGAAGAACATTAGAACTCTAGTTTATCCAGTTCATCCTGAAGAACTCTAGTTCATCTTCTCTCAATCCTCATGAACTCTTCTTCCTGAGGAATTGTAGTTCATCCGGTTTTCTCTTCTTCCAATTTACCGAAGAAGTAAAATCTATCCTGTTTATAAATCATCTCATCCCACCATATCAAAATTCCAACATATATACTAACATAGCATATGAATATATACTTCATGTAAGATCACAGTTATGAGTGAAATGGAGGTCTGCTATGATTCATTGAAAATGTGTATGTTATTATAGATGAAAAGTGTATGAATAAATTAACTGTAACAACTTATGTTAACATACAAACTGGAACAACTTATGCACTTGTACACAAATACAGGGATCAACTCGATCTTCCAGCCAAGTTCATCCGGTTCCCATCTTGTTCTCCTCTTCAATAGCTTGTAACCAAAATTTGGCCCTGTGAAATAGGAGACTTTTATGATAGGTCCGAGTCACTATTCTGCTCTCAGTATCACCAATCCTGACAATATCTTGTATCTCATCTTCAGAAAGCCCATTTAGAGCATCTTCTAAGCTTCTAATTGTCTCGCCATGTTCACTGGTGAAAATGTGATACATGCCTATTTCTTTATTATACTCCCAGTTGGTCACCTGTTTTCTCTTAACCACATGAAGCCTTTTAGTTATCATTATTAAATGGATTCGGTCTTTGTCAGCCTGGCTCCATTCTGGATCTGGAACTGTACTATGCCTTGTGAATGACCCATCAGCTCTATAGACTACCATCTTTCCATACTTATCAACTTCAAGCGTTGAAACAGGATTGTCAATGCTGCTTTGTGTGGCTTCATCTACTTCCCTGTATAAGTCATCCAAATACATCTTTATCATCAGCATCAAGGATTCCTCTTGTGAATACGTACCCTACATATCACCACGTAACTGTCTAACATCACCCAACTCATGGTCAGTGAGGTTGTACATAGCTTCTTCAGCTGTAAACTTTAGTACCTCATCTGAACAGCTGGTTGTGAACTTGTATACTTTGGCTTGATCATCATACCACCGGGAGATGATTCTTCTCCTTTCAGCATGGACATCTCTGTATTCATCCTCCTCATTGATCACTTTTCCTTTTCTATTCCTAGCCACTGACTTCATTCTCTTGGTGGGTGGTTTTTTTGGTGATTTGGGTGGAGATGAGGGTTTTCAGGGTTTGTTTTGGTGAGGATATGGAGATGGAAGAGTATGTTCAATTCTAGGTTGTGGTACAAAGGGTGTGAAGTTGTGTGTTCTAAACTTTGGTAGAAGAGGCTTTAATGTTACAGGTTTAGGAATTTTTTTCTGGTCTACTAGTTATAGCAGGGTAATTTCTTCTAGGTTGTTGTGAGGCTAGAGTTCTGTTCAGATCAGAAAATGCACCTGGTAATGAGGGAGCAGTGGGTTGTGAGGCTGTGGTGGAGGGTTGAGATGATGAGAGATGAGGATCGGAGACAGTGTCAAACATTTCCTTGATAATGTTGATCCTTGGCTTCTTTTGCTGAGTAGTTTGCACATGAGCTTTCCTCTTCTTTTCTTTGAGGTAGCTGAGACCTTCAGGATGCAAGGAGTCAAACAGCGCATGCATAACCAGTAACTCTTTCCTTTTCAATTTGGCTCTTCCTGATAGCATCATAGTCGTTTCTCAGCCTTGGCAATTTGCAAGAGTTGATTCTTTTTGGGTCCTCCATCATGATTTCCATGAAGTACCATTTATGAATCAGTAAGTCATCCTCCTCAGATAGAGTTTGATATCTAGTACCTTGCTTCTCTTGTGCCTTCTCCTATTCTAAAGAGCTATCAACAAATCTCTTTACATTCATCTCCTTGTCTTGATCAGCTCTGATGACTAGGATCATGTACATCCACTTGATCAAGTCATCACCCTTCATTTCATCAACCCATGCATCAGTGAAACACTCATTGCCTCTGAGCATCACACTGAACTGAGCTAGGAAAACCCTGTTATCTTCATTCTTCTTCATTTGAATTTTCCTATATTCATTTCCCAAGACCCTTCTGTACTTGTCAACTTTGTCTGAAAGACCTTGCTCTTCAGCTTTGGCAATTCTTTCTTCTATGTACAGATCAGATCTTCTCCTTGCTGCATTGATAAAGAACATCAGGTCTGCATTGTTGATGACATACTTATAAATACCTCCTTCTATGAGTAGTTTTTTCAGTTCTTTAAACTCTGCACTTTCCTTCTGTTCTTGAAATTTCTTTTGTATCTCAGCTTTCTCCTTTTCCAATTGATCAATCAGAGCCTTTGTTGCAGGATCCATGTCTTCTTTCTGGCCTCCTGTGCTCTGATCATCATTCTCCATGTCAGTGAAACCAGAGATGGTTCTCTCACTGAGAGAATCATCATCGGCAAGCTTTGTAGATTCATGAAGTGAAGTTGCAGCAATGGGACTGACTTCTAAGATAACTTGCTCAGGAATAGTCTTAGTGCCAACTTCTGGAGTAACTGCCTTGGGACTATCTTTCGGAGCACTAGACTTTAAAAGAGGAATGATGGGCAGAGATTGAGCACTAGGCTTTAAAACAGGAATGATGGGCAGAGATGGAGCACTCCTTAACCAAGTGAAGTTAAGAGTATTCCTAATCATCATTTTTCTCATGAAAGATAGAGCTTCAGGAGCTATATCTACATCTGTGATAATCTGATTATCAGCAGTCACTTGCACCTGATGAAGTTGTTCAACCGGATCAACTAGTTCAACCGGATCAACATGGCGTTCTTCCTCCGGATGAAGTTGTTCAACCGGATCAGCTTGTTCAACCGGATCAACATGGCCTTCTTCCTCCGGATGAAGTTGTTCAACCGGATAAACTAGTTCAACCGGATCAACATGGCCTTCTTCCTCCGGATGAAGTTATTCAACAGGATCAACATGGCCTTCTTCCTCCAGATAAAGTTGTTCAACCGGATTAACTTGTTCAACTTCATCAACATCTGAGGAAGACACCCTGTGCAAGATCCTATTTTGAATTAAATCTAGTTTGACATGTGAATTTCATTTCAACGTATGGTTGACAACCTTAGCTATCAGTGGCTTTCACAGATTGTCCTGCCTTCAACCGTTCAATTTCTTCTCCTTGAGCTCTCACAATTGCACGGAGAGCGGCCAATTCATTTTCAAGTTTTGTACATCGAACCGTCAATTCAGTATGTGTCATGCTGCTCTCAACTGGTGTGTTGCCAGTATCTTTGAGCAAAGAAAAGCAAACAAGCCGACCTTGTTCATGCTCAGCACGCATTGTTTCTTGGCACCCGTGATTCCTGTTGTCAATCAAAGGTTCCCGAATAGGTTTCTAGACAGAAACAGTTGCCGTGGATTGGGTCTTAATGATGTTGGCACTGTCCTCAAGGTCCAGTGGAACTTCATGAGTAGTGTCAGCCCTTTCCACCTGACTTGCTTCATCACTACTGCAAGTCACCTTATCACCAGAATGTCGGTTGGGTGATTGAACCAAGTCCAGCAGTATATTCCTTGCAATAAGGGTTGGGGAATCTACTTCATGTGGCCAAGGTGATATACCACCCTAATTCTGAGGTACTCCTGTGGAGGGTCTAGGTAAAGGAGACCTAGTCCTCTTCCTTTTGGGTGATTATGGAGTGCGTGTGGTATTTTTGGGTGTGGTTTTTGATGTGGACATCCTCTTCCTTTTGGTGGGAATTTGTATATCAGTGGAAGAGGATGGTCGGTCTGGTGTGGGCTCAACACTTGTTGGTGTAACAATGTTGTCACCAGGAGTAGTTTGCTCAAGAGCAGTCCTGGCCTTAGGCATAGGGTGTGATGTGTCTTTACCAAGAAAAACAATTTTGTTCACTTGCATGTTAGAAAATGTTTTACTTGTAAGAGATTTTAGTTCAAGATGTTGATCAGAGATTTGCAGATTTGGAAATTCACAATTGAGAATGTGTTGGATGAATCTGGGGTACATGTAAAAGATCCTTTTTGGTTTTAGATTTTCCAGCATTCCATCAAATATCATTTTTGAAAAGTTAAAGTTAAGCCCATTTACCAATCCATGAAAAGCAGATGGTTGAGGTGCAGCAAGTTCATCCCACGCAGTTTTCTTGTGAAATAGGTAGTGGAGAATGGTATGAGCACGATATCACCAAACATAGGGTAGTTGTCCCTTTTTGACGGTCGCACAAGTTAAGTCACCCCCATACCCAATTGCTTCGTACGTCTTCAAGTACAATTCAGACTTGTAATCAAGATCACCTCGTGCATCATTGAATTTCAGATGCTTCCGGATCATTTCTTCAGTCAAACTAATCTTATTCCCATTGACTCTAGAGTCAACTTTACCAACCCCGTTGCTATCAACAGATTTTTTGGTTGAGTCCCAAAATTCAGCAATTCTCTGCTTGCATATTACAGGATTCATAGTTAAAGCAAAATGAGTGTTGGAATTCTCGAGGAAATCGTTCATTTCATCAAATAGCTTTGACTTATCAGACTTCTCGAAGTACACTACAACATTGTGTTCGGCGAAGAACAGTTGAGTAGCATTTCATGCAGCCTTTCGATTCAATTTGGGTGCCATTTGTGAGAAATTAGAGAGTAAGGTTTAGGTTTAAATCGCCAATTAGAAACCTGGAGAGAAAATAGAGGGTAACTATTTTTCGAAAATGCAGCTTTATACTAACGACAGTTCTTCTGGATCACAAAGAACCCTAAGAATTGAAACAGGGGAAGTTATTGGAGTTTGCCCATTTAGTTGAAATTGGGATGGGGGAAATTTTTGATAATTTAATTTGGTTTAGAAAAATATTATTAATTTATTTTAATTGAATCCACATCAATTAGGGTCGATTAAGACCGATGAGGACAAATAAAGATAAAGTAGGACCAATTAGGACCAACGAAGCCACGAGGCCTAATTAGGGTAAATTGGGGTCAATTTGGGTCAATGAGGATCAATTAGGGTCAATGATGAAGACCATTTATAACTAACGAGGGTCGATTTTACTCAATTTCGACGCCTTATGAGGACCAAATATTACCAATTAGGGTCTATTAGGCCGATTAAGGGCTAATTACGCTCAATGAGGACTAGTACACTGAATTAAGGTCAACCATGGTCATTTATGACAAATGAGTACCAATGAGGGCCAGTGAACACTCAGTTAGGATAAATTAGGGCCAATGTAGGTCAATTATAGTCTATTCAGCTCGGTTAGGTTCAATGAAGATCACTTACGGTCAATTACGACCAATTAGGCTCATTTAGGACCAATTATAATCAATTGGGGTCAATTAGGCCTAATTGACTCAAATTTTTTGTACTTCAAAGTAAATGGTACTCGATGAGTCTAGTAGGTCCTTATTGAGGCTAACTAACACTAATTGGTCCTTATTGGTCCAGTTTGTGCAAATTGCTCCTCATTAACCCGAATTGAGCCATATTGGTACTTATTCTGTCTAATTGGCC
This sequence comes from Deinandra increscens subsp. villosa, assembly GCA_039602395.1. Lineage (NCBI taxonomy): Eukaryota > Viridiplantae > Streptophyta > Magnoliopsida > Asterales > Asteraceae > Deinandra > Deinandra increscens. The sequence goes on along the minus strand of JBCNJP010000003.1, from coordinate 41,838,136 downwards.
CTCATCGGTCCTAACTGGCCCTAATAAGTCATAATTCATCCTTATTGGTCCTAATCGAGCATATTCGACCATCATTGGTCCTAATTGGTCCTCATTGACCCTAATTGAACCTAATTGGTCTTAATCGAGCATCACGAACCCTGATTTACCCTTATTGGTATCATTGGTCCTCATTCAAACTAATTGGCCTCAATTAGTCCTAATTGGTCATACTTGATCATCAATCCTCATTAGTCACTTCATTCATGCTCCGTCCTTATCGGTCCTATGAGCATAATCGGCCTTCTCATTGAACTGGTCCTAATTTGTATTCATTGACCATATTAATTGACCATAATTGGTCTTCACTAAAGTATCCTAAATGATGCTAATTGTCAGTATTTAGTCATCATTGAGTCTGGTTGGTCCTAATTGCTCCTAATTGCTCCTAATTGCTCCTCACAATCCTAATTGGACGTCGTTTAATATTATTGGAAACAAAATTATTATACATGAGAGATTCACAACATGGCGGTCCTTTCGTATTTTTGTTCTGAATTGCATAGTAATTTATCATTTTCATTTTTGAGTTGTGTTTTAGTAATATATCCGTTTTTTGTAGCTGCGTTATCACGGCCACAAGGTACGTGTTATTAAAATCTTGTTTATATATCTAAAAGAAAATAATAAAATTAATATTAAAACATAATTTTGTTAATTAGGGCTTTTAACTCCGATCGTCATCCAGATCTGCTTAAAGGATCACAGTTATGTCAACCGTAATTGATGTACTTGTACAATTTCAACACCTCAAGAGGATGAAGCTCCTGCTCAAGCTCATAGAGGAACCTACAAACCCACAAGAAGAGTGACTTGAAAACTTTTACGAACTGGATGATAAAGCTGATCTTCAAGAAGAAGCCGCCAGAAGAGCCACATGGAGACATTTAATTAATTAATTAATTATGTTTATGTTTAATTTTAGGTTTAATTATGTTTAATATACATATTGTTTATATTAATTTTGGGTTTTATTATCAGTTTGAACAATTCCCCCCCTTTTAATTAAAAATTTTCACCAAAAAATTTGAATTTCCCACCATTAGTTCAAACTACACCCAAAATTTCGAACTAAATTTACTTATTATCGATTCATCATATATATACTTTTCCCTCTCACTTTATCAGTAAATTTATAGCTAGTTAAACGCCTCCAGCGAGTAACCAGGTCTTCTTTCTTATCCATATCATTCACATCTTCCATGGAGCTTCAACAACGAATAGCTTCAACAACAGCGCTAGCGATTCTTCAGATGTGGGATGTGATTTGGGAGACCAATCAGTCCAGAAAACGGTAATTGTCAAATTATTCAGTTTCATTAATTACAATATGTTTTCATAAAAAATTTTCTTTTGTTTATTATTGATACACGTTTAACTTGGGATCCCTGTATTTTTGTACAATTACAGTTACAAATTGATAAAATTTCGTTTCATACAGAATTAATTAGGAAGGGGTACATTTTGCAGAAATCCTCTACATTCATTTCAACCCATTCATTTTATGCTAAATTAGTTATTTTTATGCTAGGAATGTTGAGGTCAATCATATGCACATGTTTGTAGATTCATGTTACTGGTGAACCTCCTTTCTTCTTTAAGTACATTGTAGGATCATTATTAGTTAGAGTTAAACTAAAACAAAAGCCCTTTACTTGCAAATATAACCCTGCGGAATTAAAGTTATATTTCACTTTACTTAAGCGATATTTAGTTCTTGTGTATAATGTAAATGCTTGATTTACAAAAAGATAGTAACAACGAAGTAACAAATACTCGGCATTATTTGCATTAACTCAAAGCTACACTATTACAAGTTGTTCAAGAACAGATGATGTGTAAACTATGAGCTAACTAAGCTATATATAGTGCTGACGAGATCAATGACAGCCATTGATCTCATGTGATCTAATCTAGACCGTAAAACATAAAGTCAAATACAAACTACCAAAAGAATGAACATCGACATTTGGAATATCTTGCGTGTTGGCAGCAACATACTACTTTAGGAGAGCGGATTGAATCAGATATAGAAGCATACGAGAAGCTTTTGCAGGATTGGACTTGCTGAAAAGACATCTCAGGAAAAGTCCTGTTGAACTCATTATCTAGTGGATAATAGAGTTCACCCAGAATATTCGCTACAGGACAAAACTGCTTCTTTCCGCTTGAACTGCCAGTTCCGCTTGAAGTAAGAATTCCGCTTCAACTTCAACTTTAGCCGGAACATAACAAAATTGGCATTCAGCCAGAAATCTTCCAAGCGCAATATTCCTTGTCTCCCCTTAAGCTAATGCTACTAAATTATTCTTCAATTCCAATGTTTATCTTAAAAAACTGACTTGTACCAAAAAAATTTCTTCTTCTTAACCTACTTGTCTGTGGTTCTGATGTGGGCATCCAGATTTTGAGAAAGCTCTTTAGAATTTGTTTTGGTCACCTTGACATACTTGAAAGATTCCCAATCCATTTCACTCCATTCTTCTTGAAGAGAAATGGACTCATGAACTGTGAAGGTGCCATCCGCTCTGTAAACATAGAACAGCTTCTCTTCTTCTTCCCAAATGATAAATCTTATCTCACTGATAGGCTCTTCTTCTTCTTCTTCTGCTGAATCATCATCTAAATTGCTCCAGTAGAGCATTCCACTGTCTAGCACCATTGGCTCTATGTGAAGCCTTAACAAGTGCTCAGCTCTTGAGGGACTTAGAATTTCTCCAAGCTTTAGAATGATGTCAGTCATTTGTAGCACAAAAAGAAATGTAGTGGCCTTGTGAGCATTTACCACCTGAGTTGTGCCATTTGCCAAGTTGAAAGTGAAGTCAAAGGTTGCTTCATCTATTGTCCAACCCACGATCTTGTTCTTTCTGGGTGGAGCTTTTCTTCTTTGCTTCTGATCTCTTTTTCTCGTGGCATGCATCATCTTCCTTTTTCTCATTTTCCTTTCTTCATCGGAAGCATTTGCTGATTCTTGCACAACAGGTATTTTGCCTTTGGTAGATGATGAAGAAGGGCCAGATTGAACTTCAGTAGGTTTGTGATGGTGGTTGAAGGTTCTTTGATGGTGAGTGGAGGTAGGGAAGTTTGAGTTGGTGGTTTATAGGCTTCTAGTGTAGGGTTTGAAGGTAGAGAAGGTGGGAAAATGTCAGAGAAATCCATGGTAGGAGGAGGCTTCTTCTTAAGAGGGACAATTGGTGTAAAATTGTCAGTCCTGTATCTTGGGTTGGCAAGTTTGGTTGCTACCTTCTTCGAAATTGAAGGTGGCTTGCATGGAATGAGGGCAAATGACTGTGGAAGTGATGGAGCTGTTGTAGATATGGGGCTTGGGTTATATGTAAAAGAAGGTGGAGGTGGCATATCTGCATCATCAGTAAATTCAGGTTTAACATTTAAGTTTGATGATGTAACTGAAGTGAATTCTGAAGGTGTAGGCATCACTAGATTTGGATTGACTGCAGCTATGTCTCCTTTGAGCTCATAAAAGATTGTATAAATCAAGTTGCAAAGTTCTCTGACTTTCAACTGAGCTACCTCTTCTTCTGTTTTCAGTTTCTTAACCACAAGGGCCCTCTTTATCTTTTTCAACAACAAGTAGTTTTCATCAGTCCTTATTAGCTTGGTAGGCATCTGTGAGGAAATGGAGATCAGCCTTTGCCTATCAACTTCAGTCATTTCTTCCAATTTATAGTCCTTCAATCTCCAATTGAAGGAACTAGTCTTTACTTCTTCCAACAACCTTTCAATAGCTTCAACCTAGAATACAAATCCAATTCCTCTTGAAGTTCTTGGGCTAGCCTCTCAATTCTGCTACCCTTTCGCATCTTCCACCATCTTTAGCATAGCTTCAGCTCCAGGAGTTTGAACCACCATTTGAATAGTTCTAGGAGTTTCAGTTTGAACAGGTTCGGTAGTCCTCAAAGTTACAATGTTACAGCTATGTCTTCAGCTTCTTTGCTTCCCAATTCTTCCGGTTGAACCACAGATAACTGATTAGACCCATCAATACCAAATATTGAATTGCCAGGGCCATAAACTTCCATCTGGGTTGCAGTTTGGGTTTCCGGTTGAACAACCAGTTGATTTTCCGCTTGAACTTCTGCTCGAACTTCCACTTGAACAATGTTGGAGCCTTCAGTCACCACTTGAGGTTTGGTGACTTCAGGTTCTTTATCAATAATTTCCAACACTTTCGTGCCTTCATCTTCACCAATTAAATTCTCATTACCTCCTTCAGATATAGTGGCCACTGCAACAATTGTAGTGCATTCTCAACATCTTCAGCTACATTGCTAGTGGAGGCATATTTCCTCTCCATATGATCACTGGCTCGTTAATCCGGAAATATGACATTTTTCAACAGGCTTGTGATCATGTTGATGTGCTTAGGAAAAGCACCAGCAATTAGCATCGAAGATTGCACTAATTCAGTGAGGTTGGGATCTTCAAATAGAGATATGGAAATTAACTGACTGCTCTTCATATTGACCCAACTCTCTTCAACTGTGAAGGGTTTGACACCAACTTTCTTGCAGGCTGTGGCTCTAACTTTAGTCGGAATTCTTTCAGTTTCTTCTATTTCAATGATTACAGGTGTAGAAGTCAGCTTCTCCCCCAATTTGACAGTATCAGCTTCAACAGCTTCTCTGTAGGGTTTGAAGGACCTGCCTCGGCTTTAGTTGGAGTAGCCCTGACCAAAGTAGCAACAGTTGAGTTTAATTGATCAACCTGTGCTTGAAGATTTAGGTACAGAGTCGTTAATTCAGGTAGTGTAAAGTTGTCCTCAACTGGCTTTTTACCAGTATCCCTGGACAGAACCAAGCTATCAATCCGAGATTGATCAACTGTGGTACCCATGGCTTCTTGGCACCTGGGATTCTCTTCATCTGTTTCAGCAACCCTTGGTTCCAATGAAGGACTTCTGGGTGCTGATTCAGAGAAGATTGCTGCAGATTAGGTCTTATTGATGTTACTGCTAGCACCAAGATCCAGTGGGGACCCTTGGGCAGCAGCAGCCCTTTCTGCAAGAATCTCTTCCAAACTCCTGAGATTCGACTCCGGTGAGGAATGGGGGTTCATAGCAGTAGTGTCCTAATCTATCAGAATGTTCTCATGTAATGAGGTAGGTGAGTTAATAACACCTTCATTTAGATCAGAATTGATTGCACTGTCATTCCTAGGTGATAGGGGATGTAGGGGTGAAAAATGTTCAGATGAGGAAGGTACATCTGCTTCTAATGACTCCCCCTCAAATGAAGGTTCATCCCTAAGAGAAAATCCCACTTTTACCAGTTTCCGTTTAGGCTTTTTGCCTTAAACGGGGTTAGAAGCTTCAGGTTGGCTGGTGGTACTAGGTGGAGGAGACCTAGTGACCATAGTTCTCTGTCTTTTAAATGTGACAGAAAGTGATTCGGTTGAGGAAGTGGCAGTGGTAGTTTTTGTGGAAGCTTTCCTCTTTTTGGATTGAAAATTTTTTAGAGTAGAGGAAGCTGTGATAGATGTGGGATCAGAGACCATTGGGTTTGTGGTTCTGTCATCTTGAGCAGGATGCTCAGTTGCTGCCACAATTTCTATTTAAACCTCAGCCTGAGCAGGTTCATCAGGAAACTGCCTTGGAATTGGTAGGGGATGGGTAGTATCCCTTCCAAGAAATACAGTCTTGTTTAAAGCTAAGTTTGAAAATGTTTTCTCATTGAGAAGTTTAGGTTGTAAAATTGTACCACCCAAAACAATTTGGGGGTATTCTTCCCTGAGAATACATGTCAAAAACCTAGGGTACACATAGAAATATTCAGCTTGGATGTTTGATTTTAGGGCTCTAAAAATTAGGTTAGAAAAATTAAAGTTTTCACCCTTTACCACATCATAGAAGGCAGAGGCCTGTTCACCAGCAAGCTCATTAAATCCACCCTTCTTTGGAGATAGGCGTACCAAAATTGTATGAGCCAAGAACCTCGTTTTGTATGGTAATTGCCCTTTCTTGATAGTTTTGCTTTGCAGGGAACCACCATATCCAATATCTCTGAACAGTCGTAGATACTTCTTGGAATCGACCACTTCATATCCACTTTCATAACTTCTAATAAATTAAAAAACATCATAAAACATTACTTCATTTCATTGCAGCGGAAAAGATAGTGGAAACGATAATGTCTTACAATTTGAAAACATAAAGTCTTAAACTAATATTAAAAGCATGTGACGGTTTATTTGGATAGTCGGGACTATAACTCCGAAAGCAGGTCCGATAGCATATATAAGCCCCATTTGCATGTCTTCAGGAGGTTGCGTCAATTACCTAAGAAATCATGAATTTAAAAGGGTCAACATAAAGTTGGTGAGGTTCACAGGTTTAAGACTCACAGTTAAAGTTTGTAAAACAGTTTTCAGTATACTTAAATATTACGTTGGTTTATTGTTGTGGTTGTATGATCTCACCTGAACCTTGATTTCAAATACTAACGGTTTACCCACCCAAGCATCCCTTGCCCAGAGATGTTAAACAGAGCAGAATAACTGACGTGTACCCCCAGACAATCCGGAGTCAGAACTGTAGCTACCAGTTAGGGTAGGGTTGTCAACCCAAATAGATCTATTCAATAGCTATCGTTTCGTACAGAACTAATTGAAATCAATTAATGGTGGGATACGGTTGTACAAACGTTTATAACGTTAATGTACCAAATTGGGCAATCCGTAAGAGAACAAGTAGTCATACGGCTAACAGATAAACCATAATATTAAGTAAAAATCATTTATCAGATTTCATGATTTCTCCCCCAAAGTATAAAAAAGTTAAAAGGAAAAGGGGCCGTGAAACTCACAGATTCAGCAGATAAACGGTGAATAAGCAGTGTAGGCAACAGTAGCACAAGATGCCCTAAATAAATTAAATAGGCATATGCATAAGGTCTATAATCATTTGAGTAACATAAGTTACCCAAGTGATACCGGTCAAGTCTTGACGTTTTAATCCCGTTTGTATACGTTCGAAAACCCGTTAGCTTCTATTCATTAAATAAATACTTTCATGGTTATTTATATTTACGTTAAATAAATATAAATAAGGAATCATCATTTAATAACTAAATCAAGTATTGAACATCGAGTTAAAATAATAATGTTTATTATTATTTTCATAAGTTTGTATAATTATTTGGAATTAATAATTATGTGAAGTTTAAAAACTTGCAAATAATCATTAGTCAAATAATAATTATTTAAGGCTTAATATATTTTAAAACATTTCAAGATCGTTTAATATTTCATGTGTATGAAATATTTATTTGAAAACGTCGTCAAAAATATTAAATGGTGACACTTGGATTTATGAAGTTCATTTATTAACACTCTTGCGTTGTTTTACACAAAACATGATAAGTAATTATTTACGTTTTCGCGTATATCGCCGTGTGGTCCCGGTTTTATTACTACGCAACGCAATCCTTATTTTGATTACTTTGATTCCTCAAAGTAATGAAAATAATTCCATATAAACATTTAAATTCGTTGTCTTGTCTTGGTTTATTTTTATAAAATTTCTTTTATAAAAATATTTATTTTTCACAAGTGACCTTTTATAGAAAAATGTCCATTCTTAACATTATTTAAGAAAGGTTAAAACTTGTAATAAATCCAAGTATTTATGTCAATTTAATCATTTGACATAAATATTATTCTAACTAAATCTAGTAAGAATTTAATATATTCTTTTTGTCAAAAGTTTGTAACACATTAAATATGTTACATTTCCATTTCAAGCATTATTCTTTTGGTCCATTTTTATTCCTTACTAGCCATTTAAGTAATCTATATCAATTTCCATAAACATGATTTTATGTCCATTAATATTTATGTCATGTAACAAGTTTAGTATAACATGTCTTATATTTGTTTAACTTAGCATAATGATATGTCACATGAACATGGTAAATAATCTACTAACATTAACATGTTAGGACTAAAATGTAAATAATAATCTACTAACATTAACATGTTAGGACCAAAATGTAAATAATAATCTACTAACACTTTTCATGTTAGGACCAAACAAGTAATAAAAATCCACTAACACATTTGTGTTAGGACAAGTTAGCAACAATAGCTAAATGTAACATTATGTTAGCCATGGATTTATATTTCATTAAATATGAAGGGGCTTAACATTGTAAATCAACTAACTATGAAATCTTTAGATTTCATAAACAAGATCATGGTGCACACTTGCTACTATCCAAAAGGGTTCACAAATGTGTTTCACCAAAACATTATGGATCTTGAAAGAATGGAGGTAAAGAGAAAGAGTTTGTTGTTAGTTGATGAACAAAGTAAGCATTCAACAAGAAATTTAAAGATCTAGATTTAAAGTGTAGGTTGTCAAGACTTGATGGTTTCATTTGGGTGGTGAAATATGAAGGACACACAGAAGAAAATGGGTTTAGGAGACTCACAATGAGGGTGAGAGTAAAACCGAGAGAAAGGAGGAGGAAGAGGGCGGCTTGGTGGTGTTTTCCGGCGGGGCAGGGTGGCCGGAGGTGGGGCTGAGGTGGCGGAGCAGTGGGGTCCAGCGGCGGCAGGTGGATCGGTGGTGGCAGCAGTCGGCGGCTAAGGTGGTTGGAGGGTGGTCGGCCGAGAGCTAGGGAGGGAGAGGGAGAGGGTTTGTGTGTTTGGGTGTGTTGGGTGCAAGGGAACCAAAGGGTGGTGGGTTTCTCTTATAGGTTGATTAGTGGGTAATAACCATAAGACTAAACCTTAATACTTTGGAACTTGGATTAGTAGGCTAGGCTTGTTGTCAAGCCACCATTCACCTAACAAATCATGTCTTGGAGACTACTCTTCACATATTTTATAAAAATGTTGGAGGTTTTATAAAATATAAAATAGTTAGAGAAGTTTAAAAATCTAAACTTTTATAAAATAAACCCTAGTAGTGTAAAACTACAAAGGTGATGGATTTTTATAAATTAATTGGGCTAAAACTTTTATAAAAAAATTGAATGGGCTTTTTATAAAAACTTATGGGCTAAACAGTTAATTAAATTGTTTTACAATCGGGCCGAAGCCCAATTTAATTCGGAAGGGAGATGGGCTGAGGCCCATTTAAATCGAATGGAGGGTTGGGCCGGCTTATCGGGTTGGGCCGCGAGGGAGGACGGGCCGGGTTGGGCCGCTGGGGCGCCGGATCATTTGGGTTGGGCCGCGAGGCGCCGGGTTCGGCCCAAGGCCATCCGGGCCGCGGGTTGGGCCTCTGGTTCGGGTCGGTGATTCGGTTGATCGAGTCGAGTCTCCGGGTTAACTTTCGGGTTTATCCGAGTCGATTTGGGCTTATTGGGCCTAACCGGGCCCAATAAGGCTAACGGATCTCGTTTGGATAAGTCTTGACAACGAAATATTTTTTTTATCACATTTTAAGTTTATGAAATGTTTTAACAGTTTATATCAGTTTTGTTATAATATAAAATGTCAAGTTTTATATTTAATTTCTTATTATTAAAGTTCCATATTTAATAATATGAGACTTTCGTAGTTCACGGGTATGTAAACGCGATATCTAAATCAGTTAATCCTCTATCTAAACACAGTTAATTATGCGTTTTAAAACTGTAATTCACATAATTATCACGTAATGAAAGTCAACAGAAGTCAACGGAGAGAGGGTTTGACCTGATTTTTGGACCGGGTGTCACACCTTTCGCACTTTGGCTTCATCAATTTCCACTTCTGTGCCCTGAACATTTGACACAATCTTGTCACTACCGTTGTCGCCTTTAGCAACCCTAGCATGAGACCAAAAATCTTCCATAAATTCTTCAAATATTTCCGCCTCAACAGTGAGCGTGTGATGAAGATGAGATATTTTGAGGATGTCTATCATGCCATTGTAGATATCTGTCTTGCTTGGTGGTTCTAGGCACGCCACCAAGTTGTGTTCTACAGGAAACTTGGAGTCACCGACGAGCTTCTTGCCATTTGCCTTCGGTTTTGGAGCCATTGTTGATACAGGATTTGAGAAAGATTGACGGTTAATCGGAAGTTGAACGGAGAGAGTTTGAGAAAAATTTAGGAGTAATTTCTGAGTGAGGTTGAGAGAATTGGGGAAAGTGACGGTAAATTAGGGCTTTTACCCTTTTCGGTGATGACGTGGAGGAGAGAGGTTTTAAACAGACGGTTCAGTAACTGATGGGACAGATGCTTTATGGATTATATGGTACAACTTGGCAAAGCATGTCTTCATCCAAAAGAAAATTTACTGAAACCTCGGATTTTAAACAGTTAAAAACTTAATGGGTAAATAAATGTGTATCCACTTAGAAAGTTGTGCCTTCCGGGTAATTAAATGAGACTTTGACTTTTGTTGACCCGGAAGTTCAAGCGGAACCCATTTTCTCCTTTATTTTAAAAACCATATTTCTTCCGTTTGAACTTCAAGCGGATGATTTTTCCGCTTGGAAGAATTGTTTTCAAAAACATTTTCCACGTGAGTTACAAAGCATTGTTCCGGTTGAAGTTTTCCCGGTGATTTTCAAAGTTGTTTTTCTCACAGGTTGAACCGGAACTTGAAACTGAACACATGAATTTTGAAAATTTGTGATAATTTTCCATAGTGTAACTGAGGTTACTGACTATGAACTGAGATGATGTCTAATTATCACAAGAAATTTTCTTTTTCTTTTTCTTTTTGTATCAAGAGACGGGCTTTTAAGCACATGCCTCCTTTTTATTTGAAAATTGTGAAAAGTTTTTATTCAAAATTCATCATCCCAATGGCTGTGATGAGATAGAAAAATCTTGCCTCATCAAAAGCTTTTGTAAACAGATATGCCAATTGATGATCAGTATGAACTTTGAATAATTTAATTAGATTCTTTCCCGCACAATCTCTAATAAAATGATACCTTATGTCAATGTGTTTGGTTTTTGAGTGCTTTACTGGATTGTTGATGATGGAGATGGCACTGTTGTTGTCTGCAAGAATAGGAGTTTCCATGAATGTGATCCCATAGTCCAACATCTGATTTTGGATCCAAAGGACTTGACTGCAACAACTTGAGGCAGCAATATACTCAGCCTCTGCACTTGAAGTGGAAACACAAGTTTGTTTCTTGCATTGCCAAGAGACAAGCCTTTTACCCAAAAATTGACATCCACCTGGTGTTGATTTCTTGTCTATATCACATCCTCCATAGTCACTGTCTGTGAATGCTCTGAAAGAGAAGTCAGAGTTCTTGGGATACCACAAACCCAGTTTTGGTTGGCCCTTCGGATACTTGAATATTCTCTTAACAGCTAGCATATGTGACTCCTTTGGTGAGGACTGATATCTAGTACATAAGAAAACACTGAACATGATGTCAGGTCTACTAGCAGCGAGATACATCAGTGAGCCTATCATTGCCCTATACAAGTGCACATCCACTGGCTTGCCACTTAAGTCACTTGTTAACTTGTGGGAAGTGGATATAGGAGTTTTTCCACTTGAGAAAGTTTGCATATCAAATCTCTTCAACATGTCTTGAATGTACTTTGATTGGTTCAGAAAGATTCCATCTGCAGTTTGCTTCACTTGAAGTCCTAAGAAGAATGTTAGTTCTCCCGTAGAGCTCATTTCAAATTTGGATTGCATCAAAGTTTCAAACTCCTTGCACAAAACAGTGTTAGATGAACCAAAAATAATATCATCTACATAAATTTGTATCATCAACATATCCTTACCAACAGGTTTTAACAAAAAGTGTTTTGTCAATTGCCCCTCTCCTGTAACCATTCTCTAAAAGATAGTTAGAAAGAGTTACATACCATGTTCTAGGTGCTTGTTTGAGACTATATAGAGCCTTGATTAGCTTGCACACCTTGTTAGGATGGTGAGGGTCCTCAAAACCAGGAGGTTGGTTGACATATACTTCTTGTTCCAGTAGGCCATACAAGAAGGCACTTTTGACATCCATCTGAAATACTTGGAAGTCTTTGAAGGCAGCGTAGGCTAAAAAGATTTTGATTGCTTCCAATCTAGCCACAGGTGCAAACACTTCATCATAATCAATCCCTTCTTCTTACACATAGCCTTGGACTACCAGTCTTGCTTTGTTTTTAATAACAATTCCCCTGTCATCTTTCTTTTTCCTGAATACCCACTTTATGCCAATTGGTTCTGCTCCATCAGGCAGATATACCAATTCCCAAACTTTCTGCTTGTTAATCTGAAATAGCTCTTCCTGCATTGCCTCTACCCAACTGTTGTCTTCCAAGGCATCTGTTACCTTCTTGGGTACTCCTTGAGACAAAATTGCAGCATACAAACAAATGTTTGCATTAGCAGATCTACTTCTTGTTAACACAGGTGCTGACACTTCTCCGATAATGTTCCTCACTAGATGATCTCTGTTGATTCTTCTGTCAAGAAACATAGGGAACTCATGGCTTTTTCCATTTGAGGGTATATTGAACTGAGGAAGTCTATGATCAAGCTCAATATCACAAATTTGTGATACAGGACCTGAACATTAAACTGTATTATGAGAGCTATCCTATGAAATATGGGTCAGATGCTCAAAACTAAATTCATCATTTGAATTTTTAGGTTCAGTTGACCCGGAATCATTATTCTCAACAGTTTCTGAAATTAAGTTTTTCGGTTAAACTTGAACCGGAGAAACTGATTCCGCTTGGACTTCAACCGGAACAATTTCTTCTTTAGTTTGAATTATTTCAGTCTGTTTCTTTTCATTGCCTGGCAAGATAGGTTTGATGCTCATTGAAGAGAAGAAGTTTTGCTTCTCAATTCTAGCAGTGTTGCTCTTCCAATGTTCATCAGTTGACCTATATAAATTATGTTCCTGCACTTGAGAGCTCACGGGCTTATCAACAGTTATGTTGAAAGCAGTGGTTAGTGAGTCAATATCAAATAACCAAGTGGGTTGAGATTCAAAATTGTTGGTAGATTTTTCATTAAAGGATACATTTATAGTTTCCTCAACAATTTTGGTTCTCTTGTTGTACACTCTGTATGCTTTTGACACACCTGAGTATCCAACAAAATATCCCTCATCTGCCTTTTCTGCAAATTTAGGCAATAACTCATTGGTTATTAATATTGTAACAGGACAACCAAATGGCTTAAAGAAGTAAATGTTTGGCTTTATTTTTCTCCAAAGCTCATAAGGTGTCTTGTTCTTGCCCTTGACAATTAAAATCCTATTTTGGACATAACAGGCAGTGTTCACTGCTTCTGCCCAAAATACCACAGGGAGCTTGGAGTCTGCTAACATAGATCTAGCAGCTTCAATCAATGTCCTATTTCTCCTTTCAGCAAAACCATTTTCCTGTGGAGTTCTAGGAGCACTGAATTGTCTCACAATTCCCTTTTCCTCACAAAAAGTATTCAAAACATGATTTTTGAACTCTGTGCCATTGTCACACCTAATTGTTTTGACTTTAAGATTGGATTGATTTTCTAAATTTATCACAAGTGTTTTCAACAATTCAGCAGTTTCATCTTTTGTTTTAAGAAAGAAAACCCAAGTGTATCTAGAATAATCATCAATTATTACAAAACATTATGACCTTTTCCCTCAACTCATTACTCTAGTTGGACCAAAAAGATCCATGTACAATAACTATAGAGGTTTTGAAATAGAAGACTCAACTTTTGGCTTAAAAGAGGTTCTGTGTTGCTTGCCCTTGAGACATGGCACACAGTTTTCAGAACATGCAAAATGCTTGTTAGGAAGACCCTTAACCAAGCCAAGATTTACAATTCTGTTCATGTTCTTGTAGTTCACATGACCTAACCTCCTGTGCCACATATCACTTTCATTAATAGAGGCTTTGGATATGAAGCAGGCAGTGCCACATGAGGGTGCAGCAACTGACATATCCAAAATGTATAGTCCATCTCTCCTGGGTGCCTTAAGCATAATTAGTTCATCAAGAATTTTGACACCAGGTTTGAGAACTATAGCCTCTTTCTCATTAAACATAAAATTCCAATTCTAGTCACACATTTGTGAGACACTGAGCAAGTTGAAATTCAATGTATCAACAAAATTGACTCTGTCAAATTTTACCAGTCCATTTGTCACATCACCTTGTGCTGTGATATGGCCTTTTGTGCTTCTAAAGGCAACTGGTCCTCCATTGATTCTTTTTGTATTTTCCAGAATTTGCTTATTCCCTGTCATGTGGCAAGTGCATCCACTGTCAACTACCCATAGGCTATTTTGGCCTTTATTTTGCACCATATCTGAGATGGAGTCTTGTTTGGCCATCAAAGCATGGTTGATAGGCTCAACCCAGCAACGAAATCTTCCCATTCAACACATGAGGTTTGATTGGCAACAGCAGCAACCACATTCTGGTGATTTTGACTTCCGGTTGGCTTTGGTGGGGTGGGGTGAGGACCTGAGTTGTTACCAGAATTGTTGTTGTTAGAGTTGCTTCCTCTATGATTTTTCACTTGGACATGACCCTGGTTCTATCCTTCTCTTCATGGTTGAGAGCACTCCCTTGCGAAGTGACCAAGTTAGTGACAGTTATAGCACTTCACTTTGCTCTTGTCAAGGCCTATGTGAGCACCTTTTGCTCCCTTGTAAGTTCTACCAGTTCTTTTGTAAAACCTTTGAGCTCTGACAGACACCATAGCAAGTTGAGTCATAATATCCATTTCCTCCAAATCATCAGCACCCATACACTCAAGATCTTCAGGAATGAAGCCTTGGTAAGAGTCAGTTGCTACATGAGCATTGTGAGAATTTTCAAACGTGTTTGAAAAGCTCTCTTGACACCTTGGTGTCTCAGGGAAACTGACAATATGTGACTGATATGATGATGAATTTGAAGACCTTTGATTGTTAAAATCGGTAGTTACTAGTGCAGATGAAAACAGTTAAGTTGACTCAGAAGATGAGTTTTGTTTAAGATCTAGTTCCATTTCATAGGTACTGAGTATGCCATGAAGTTCACTGAGTCTCATCTTTTTCAAGTTCTTGCATTCCCTGATGCTCACTGTGTAAACTATCCACACAGAAGGCAGGGAACGTAGGAACTTTCTGTTTACATCTACCTGGTCTAGTTTTACGTCTACCTTTTGGAGTTCATCAAGCAAAGAAACAAATCTTAAGTACTGGTTTGTCATTGTTTCACCAGATTTGAAAGTAAAGTTTTCGTACTTCTGTTTTAAAACATATTTCTTATTTTCTTTTACTTCACTAGTTCCTTCATACATTTCACTTAAGGCATTCCACAGGTCAAATGCAGTTTTATATCCTTTAAACCCACTTAAGATGGAGTTAGGAAGTGCATCCTGTAGAGTCCAATATGCCTTATGGTCAAATTCGAGAGCAGTATAGTCAGATTCAACATATTTGTCTAGTGGTTTAGGTATTTTGACTTCTGCATCATCATCAGATGAAACCATGGGTGAGTAAGGTCCTTCAGTAAAAGATTTCCAAATACAGCGGTCCAGAATCCTAACAAAACCTTCCATCCTGAGTTTCCAGCTACCAAAGTCATCGGGAGTGAACATTGGCGGTTTGTTGGAAGAACCATTTGGACAACTTAGACTGAAATCACTCATTTTAAAAACCTTTTGAAAGAAGAAATAGCAAGGCTTGTAAAGTAAGCAAGTAAAGTATCAACTTTGAAGCACTAAAAGTCTTCAAAGTGAGAGCCAAAGCTCTGATACCACTTGTAGGATCGTTATTAGTTAGAGTTAAACTAAAACAAAATCCCTTTACTTGCAAATATAACCTTGCGGAATTAAAGTTATATTTCACTTTACTTAAGCGATATTTAGTTCTTGTGTATAATGTAAATGCTTGATTTGCAGAAAGATATTAACAACGAAGTAACAAATACTCGACAGTATTTGCATTAACTCAAAGCTACACTATTACAAGTTGTTCAAGAACATATGATGTGTAAACTATGAGCTAACTAAGCTATATATAGTGCTGATGAGATCAATGACAGCCATTGATCTCATGCGATCTAATCTAGACCGTAGAATGTAAAGTCAAATAAAAACTACCAAAAGAATGAACATCGACATTTGGAATATCTTGCGTGTTGGCAGCAACATACTACTTTAGGAGAGCGGCTTGAATCAGATATAGAAGCATACGAGAAGCTTTTGCAGGATTGGACTTGCTGAAAAGACATCTCAGGAAAAGTTCGGTTGAACTCATTATCTGGTGCATAATCGTGTTCACTCGGAATATTCGCTAAAGGACAAAACTGCTTCTTTCTGCTTGAACTGCCAGTTCCGCTTGAAGTGAGAATTCCGCTTCAACCTTAACTTCAGCCGGAACATAACAAAATTGGCATTCAGCCGGAAATCTTCCAAGCGCAATATTCCTTACATAGACTGCTAGAAATGGTGAACTGTTTGTTTATATCCACTTAAGACATGATGTGTTCTGCTCTTCCCTTTAGATGTCTTTAATTTGTGTATAACATATCAAATAATTAGTCAATAGGGTCTTTATGTGAGATATTAATAACTAAGAACTAATTTATGTTACTCTGGTCATTACTAGCTAGCAAATGGTCCTAGAGGACATATATAGAAATGTTTCCAACATTTTTTGTATGTTCATGTTAGAGGGGTATAAAATAAAGAAATTATAGTTTTAAATCCCCTATAGAAGAATAGAAGAATGTTGATGTCATGCATCTGCTACTTTGCTAGAAATGGTGAACTGTTTGTTTATATCCACTAAAGACATGATGTGTTCCACTCTTTCCTTTAGATGTCGTTAAATTTGTGTATAACATATCAAATAATTAATCAATAGGGTCTTTATGTGATATATTAAAATTAACAACTAATTTATGTCACTCTGGTCATTACTAGGAAATGATCTTAGAGGACATATATAGGAATGTTTCCAACATTTTTTGTATGTTCATGTTAGAGGGGTACAAAATAAATAAATTGTAGTTTAAATCCCCTGTAGAAGAATAGAAGAATGTTGATGTCATGCATCTGCTACTTTGCTAGAAATGGTGAACTATTTGTTTATATCCACTGAAGACATGACGTGTTCCACTCTTCCCTTTAGATGTCGTTAAATTTGTGTATAACATATCAAATAATTAATCAATTGGGTCTTTATGTGATATATTAATAATTAGGAACTAATTAAGAGATAATGAATCAATATCTGCACGTGGACCACCGTTACCACACCAACTTAATGCTCCGACATCTACAGAGGTGAATTCTTTACATCACAACTTAATCATACTATTCTCAAATACCTTATAATAACATACACTCTTGTTCATGAAGAACACAATCCGGATGAACTCTTGTTCCTGAAGAACACAAATAGCTAGATGCAAGTTCATGGTACATAAGAATATATACTTCATGTAAGAACAAAGTTATGAGTTAAATGGGGCCCTGCTATGATTCATTGAAAATGTATGTTAATATGAAAAAATAGAGTATCTACATAATCTGTATGAATAAAACTGGAACAACTTATGTTAGATTAAAAAAAAACAGAATAAATACTTTCATGATAGGTCTGCGTCATTATTCTGCTCTAACTTTTTACCAATTCAAAAACATTGTTCTAGGTAAATTCTAAGGAGATTTTTGTTGGATCTAGCCACAACACTAATCATGCTGATATACACACAACGGTTAGTATTTGTCAAACTTATTATCAGTTTGATTGCTCATTTACATAAAGTAATTAATTGAACTGTAGGGCGTGAAATCGGTGGTCGATCAACCTCGTCTGAAGCGGTTGAAAAGAAAAAGGTAAATA
This sequence comes from Deinandra increscens subsp. villosa, assembly GCA_039602395.1. NCBI lineage: Eukaryota > Viridiplantae > Streptophyta > Magnoliopsida > Asterales > Asteraceae > Deinandra > Deinandra increscens. Next base: position 41,820,326 of record JBCNJP010000003.1, on the reverse strand, counting down.
TTTGCCAATCAAGTTTCATTCCGTTCTATAGTTTCATAGTAATCTGTTTGGTAATGTCATGTAGTCCCATTTTAAATGTTATTTGGCACCTCAAACACTTGGGCCAACTAGGGATTGTTGGAACAAATGGTGAGATGTGTACCAAACAAAGTTCAACTGACTTTGAAGTTGATCCGGAACTTATTGTGATGTTCATCCGGATGTTTTAAGTTCATCTGGATATCTAATGTTCATCTGGAAATCAATTGAATTGTAGGACCTAATGACCCATACTACTTGCAATAAAATGGCACTCCTCAGTCCATATCTATCATGGTGTTAAGTATTTCAAAATTGCTATATATTATGATCAATTTCCATAACCTAATTATCAATTATATGTTTGGTATAGGAAGGAATACAAGAAAAAATGGTCCTAATTAAGCTCAAATCTGGACAGTTGAAGATGAAGACCACATGGTAATGTTGTTACCTCCTGGATTGAAAATTAGATTGAGAATAATGCTTGTATGCAATGTAATTTTCTTTAACTTTTTATTTGTATTTCATTTGTATTTGACTTGTAATTGAATTTTATTTGATTTGTAATTAATAATTTGTAATAGCTTTTAAATTGGCCACGCGTATAACAAGGACCCATATGATTTCAACAACCTTTTGGTTACTTTTTGTTCTTCTCAAATATATGTGGCTAAAACACAAATATACGTGACCAAATAATACCAAAGGCCACACTTTTTATATTTTATCGTGGCCATTGCCACCCTTTGGCCACGCGTATTGGGACAAAATATCTGATTTCAACTATCCTTTAGCCACTTTTTTTTCTTTCAAAATATATGTGGCTAAAAGACAAATATACGTGACCATATAATACCAAAGGCCACACTTTTTATATTTTAACGTGGCGGTTGCCACCCTTTGGCCACGCGTATTGTAACAAAATATCTGATTTCAACTATCCTTTGGCCACTTTTTCTTTTCCAAATATATGTGGCTAAAACACAAATATACATGACCATATAATACCAAAGGCCACACTTTTTATATTTTAACGTGGCTGTTGCCATCCTTTGGCCACGCGTGTTGATACAAAATGTATGATTTCAACTACCCTTTGGCCACTTTTTTTTTTCCAAATATATGTGGCTAAAACACAATTATACGTGACCATATAATACCAAAGGCCACGCTTTTTATATTTTAATGTCGCCGTTGCCACCCTTTGGCCACGCGTATTGGGACAAGATGTATGATTTCAGCAACCCATTTGGTCACGTTTTTTAATATCATATGTGGCTAAAAGACAAATATACGTGACCATATAAGACCAAAGGCCACGCTACTCATATTTTACCATGGCGGTTGCCACCCTTTAGCCACGCGTATTGGGACAAAATTATAATTTCATCAACCCATTTGGCCACGTTTTTTTATAACATATGTGGCTAAAACACAAATATACGTGACCATATAATACCAAACGCCACGTTAAACAAATACATGTGGCCGTTGGGACCCTTTGGCCACGCTTTTTGGAAGAATTGTTTGATTACAACAAAAAATATTGGTATCCTTTAGCCACACTTCTAGGTGACTTCAGCCACTGATATTGTAACGTGGCCGTAGGGTACATAAGGTGAAGGGACCGTTGGTGTCAATTGGAATGAAAAAAAAATGTGACCAAACACCTTTGGTCACGGTTTTTTTTCCGTGGCCAAAGGTGCATTTTGACGTAGTGCTCCCGAAGTTAATTTCAATCTAGATCAAGGTTCTGTGTCATTTTCTCAGGCCAATATCTTTAACAGTGCTTTATCTGATAAACAAGCACCGATTGACGACTTAAAAGCTAAGTCTGAAGAACAATCGAAGGTGATTACTGAGTTGAGGACAAGCAATGATGCACTGAGTGTTGGGTGTTTACAGTGGGATCCGGGTTACCGATTTTAATTTTAAAACCGATTTAATAATTAAATTAATTCTAAATTAATTTAGCAGCGGAAACGAATTAAAACGCAGATGCAACTGTAACAGGATCAATCACCGGACACGACAAACACAGAAAAATATTTATTTAAAATAAATAAATAATTAAATCAAATATCTAAAATTTAGATATACCTTAGCGGGTTCCGAACAACCGTTCGAGACACCCGAATTCAATGGGCTCGCGCTAGGACGAACTGTGACGTCTGACTCGAACCTTCGAGACAAGTCGTCGACGGCGGCATCAGCGGCGGCGGAAATTGGCGGCGGCGGTGGTAGTGGCGGCGGTGGTGGTAGAGATACCACCGGTGGTGGTGACAAAACTTTCTCCGTCGGGATGGCGATCGGAACGGTCCCCACGATGATCTCATCACCGGTGACCGGAGGTGACAAGGTGGCGGTGGCCGGCGGGTATAAGGGCGCGGGCCATGACGAAAGAACTGGACGCGGTGGCCTCGGCTGCGCCGGAAGCGCGAGGACCACCAGTCGGTGGTCGCGCGGCGGCGCAGAGGACGCAGCAGCGGCGGCGGCGGCTTGAGTCGTGGCGGCGGCTTGGGCTGCGGCTTCGGCTTCGGCTCGGGCTGCGGCTTCGGCTCGGGCTGCGACGGCTTCGCTTTCGAGTCGGGCGCAGATGGCGGCGAGACGGGGATCCATCGGAACTGGCGAGGGACTGTGGTGGTGGTGGTGGCGATCGACAGTGGGCGGCGGCGGAGGGCCGGCTTCGGCTTGGGATCGGCGCAGAGAGAGAGGGATGGGAGATTAGGGTTTGTAACTTGTTGTGCAATCTATCTCCTCCCTCTCTCCTTTAATATTAAATCGCGGACCGGGGCCAGACTGATTGGGCCCGGTCGCGATTTCCTTTTAATCCACCAACCCGATTAGTTTGTTAATCCGGTAACAACTGATCGGTCCGTATTTTATTTACCGAGTGATATCGAGCCAAAAAGTTTTGTCGTTTTGATTAAATAAATAATTAATATTTATTTAATTTACCATTTAGTTCGTTTATATGTAATTAACAATTAATTAGATTTAATAGTCCGTTGACCCGGGTGTAACTCTTACGGGTCAATATCGGTCGGGTTCCTTAATTCGTCGGGTCAGGACACTCTATTTCCAACAGTCTCCCACTTGGACTGAACGCGACAGATTGACGAGCGCAGTCAGAGGCACTCTAGGTATGCATGGCTACACCAACCAATATTGACACTTTAAGTCGTCAGCCAAAGTATATCTGATTGACAATCAAGCAGACTCATGACTTGTGCATTCATTGTCATATGTTCCTTTCTGTATAAGACATTGATGAATTATGAGACATGGACTCTCATGTTTTATTCATCAATTTTCGTTCTCGATACAATTCGAAGTGATCCAACAAACACACAGTAAGTTTGGGTGAGGCCTCACACTTTTCACTTGGAATCAACGAGGGCGCCTTTATGTCTAACTGTTGCCGAAGCAAGAGTACAGAATCCCTTGTTAAGGCATACAGCTCCCACTAAACCTCAGAGCCATTCCCAAAAATAACCGTTATGGCTGGCATTTACGCGACAACGTTAGGCTATAATCAAAGAATGTTCTTTAGTAGAAGGGAGTTCGAATATGTGTCTCAGGTCTAAGGAAACATTAGAGCATGCTTTAATCAAGCAAGCAAGACTTCCATGTTTGCGTTGCATGATGCGAGTTACGTCCAACGTCATTCACCAATGAGGTCCGTGAGTTTGAATGTTAAACAACTTTAAGGCTCAAACAGTCACAATAGTTTTACTTTAGTATAGCTCCCACTAACTAATCGACTACGGACATTTAGGACAAGAACTTATTGTCCAAGGATTAAACGTACAAATATTGAACACAGTTATATAATTCATTATTGCATAAAACCAGATGGAATAAGAATAATATAGATAACTGCTGGTGTTCATACATCCAAATACCGAATCAAAACATGTCTTTAGCTAATCTAAGCCCTATCGCTTCTCTGTGGCGTATATGAGTCTCCTGAGTCATAGGCTTAGTGAAGGGATCAGCTAAGTTTTGATCTGTGTGTACTTTGCTTATTTTGATTTCATTTCTGTCGACTACTTCTCTTATGTAGTGGAATTTCCTCAGGACGTGCTTGGCCTTCTTATGAGACCCTTGCTCTTTGGCTTGAGCTATAGCGCCTGTGTTATCGCACAGCATCTCGATGGGCTGCCTTATGCTTGGCACAGCATCGAGATCGGATATGAACTGCTTCATCCACACGGCTTCTTTAGCGGCTTCTGAGGCGGCTATGTATTCGGATTCAGTAGTAGAATCAACAACTACTGGCTGTTTTGAGCTTCTCCAATAAACAGCCCCTCCGTTAAGAGTGAATACGAATCCCGACTGTGAGCGAGAGTCATCTCGGTCAGTCTGAAAACTAGCGTCAGTGTAACATCTTACAGTGAGCTCTTCATCAACACCTCCGTATACGAGAAACATATCAGTAGTGTTTCTCAAGTATTTTAGTATGTTCTTTACAGCTGGCCAGTGAGCTAGTCCTGGCGTCTGTTGGTACCGACTTGTCACGCTCTGTGCATAGGAGACATCCGGTCGTGTGCAGAGTATGGCATACATGATAGATCCAATAGCAGAGGCAAATGGGATCGATGCCATTTGGCTTATCTCGCGCTCCGTTTTAGGTGCTTGAGATTTGTCCAAGATAGTTCCCTTAGTCATGGGAACGGCTCCTTTCTTGGAGTTGCTCATGTTGAACCGAGCTATGATCTTGTCAACGTATGTGCTTTGACTGAGTCCCAAAAGGCGCTTAGATCGATCTCTGTGAATTTTAATTCCCAGAATGTAAGCGGCTTCTCCAAGGTCTTTCATAGCGAAACAAGATGAAAGCCATTTCTTAACATTGTTAAGCATGGGTATGTTGTTTCCTATGATCAATATATCATCCACGTACTGTACGAGGAACGATACAACGCTCCCACTTGCCTTTCTGTAAACACAAGGCTCATCTTTGTTCTGATCAAAGCCAAACTCTTTGACCTTTCGATCAAAACGAAGATTCCAGCTTCGAGATGCTTGCTTGAGTCCATAAATGGACTTGCTTAGCTTGCAAACCTTGTTTGGATTCTCTGGATCGACAAAACCATCAGGCTGAACCATGTAGACATCTTCTTCGAGTTGTCCGTTCAGGAAGGCGGTTTTAACGTCCATTTGCAATATCTCATAGTCATGGTATGCGGCTATGGCAAGGAGAATCCTGATCGATTTGATCATGACAACGGGCGAAAAAGTCTCATCATAGTCAATCCCTTGGGTTTGAGTGAAACCTTTCGCTACAAGCCGTGCTTTGTAGGTTTGCACATTTCCATGCATGTCAGTTTTTCTTTTAAAGATCCACTTGCTCCCTACTGCCCGTGTGCCGGGGGGTAGCTCAATCAAGTCCCAGACGTGATTGTCACGCATGGATTGCATCTCAGCGTTCATGGCTTCAAGCCATTTATCAGATTCCGGATCTGATATAGCAGCTTTATAATTAATAGGCTCATCGTTAGAATCGGCTATTAACAGAACGTCGAAGGCCTCATGATATCCAAGGTATCTATCAGGCTCATATCGTATTCTTTCGCTCCTACGAATGCTTGTGCTTGTGTTTGGGTCTGATGGTGCGACAACAATTTGTCGGTCAGTCGCGGCGACCGTTTCAGGGTTAGGTGTATCTCGAATTTCTTCAAGATCCACTGGATCACTATTCGTTCCTCGAGCAAGGAATTCTTTTCAAGGAATTTACCTTTCCTTTTGATGGAAACAGTGTTTGCATCAGGATGGTAAAAGTAATAACCGGTATTACAATAGTATCCAACGAAAGTTACCTTTTCGCCTCGGGGATCGAGCTTATTGTCAGATTCACTGGTGACATAAGCATCACATCCCCATACCCTAAGGTATGATAGTTTGGGAAGAGAACCATGCCATATCTCATATGGGGTCTTCCCTACTTTCTTGGTCGGTGCCAGATTTATTAGGCGAGCAGCTATCAAGATGGCATATCCCCAAAAGGAATGCGGCAAGGTGGTCCTGCACATCATCGATCGAACCATGTTAAGCAAAGTTCGATTCCTCCTTTCACTAACGCCATTTAACTGGGGTGTGCCAGGTAGAGTAGGTTGTGAAACGATTCCACATTCCTTCAGATGATTCAGGAATTCAGCGATTAGGTATTCTCCGCCTCTATCAGATCGAAGTATTTTAATAGTTCGATTCAACTGATTTTGTACTTCGTTTTGAAATTCTTTGAACTTTTCAAAAGTTTCATGTTTGTGTTTCATCAGATAGACATAGGCATATCTGCTGTAGTCATCGATGAAAGTCACGAAGTATCGTTCACGATTTCTCGTCTCGGTTCGAAAGGATCCACACACATCGGTGTGAATAACGCCTAATAAGCCTTGGGCCCGTTCACCTGTGTGGGTGAAGGGTGACTTGGTTAATTTTCCAGATAAGCATGACTCGCACTCATCGAAGGAATCTGCATCTTGGGATTCGAGAATGCCAGCAGTTTACAACTTCTTAATGCGGGCCTTGCTTATGTGACCAAGTCTATGGTGCCATAACGAGGATTCGTTACTATCAGTTTTGCTTCTTTTAGAAACATGATAGAGCTGGTCGTTTGTTTGAACATCTATCTCATATATTCCATGTCGAGGTTTAGCCTCATAAAAGATATCATTAAGGTAAGCAGAAGTCACATTTCCATTAAATTTATACCGAAATCCTTGTTCAAACAATGAAGAGACAGAAATAATGTTTCTGAATAAACCAGGTGCATATAAACAGTTAATCAAATTAACTACAAGGCCAGAAGAGCATGAAAAAGAATAAGTGCCAGCAGCAAGTACTGGGACCCTCTTCCCGTCACCAACGATGAGGTCCATGCAGCCTCGTTCTGTCTTCTTCCACTTCTCAGGTTCCTGCAAAACATTAACAATGTGATAACCACATCCAGTATGAAATACCCATGAATTGGAGGAAACAGTGAAAAGTTCAATAACATTTATTGACATACCTGATGAGCAACCCTTATTAGGGTTCTTGGTCATCTTCAGCTTTGCAAGATAAACGGGACAGTTGCGACGCCAGTGTCCCATTTTGTTGCACTCATAGCACAGGCGCTCCTCGGGAGGCTGCACCTGTGGTTTCTTGCCTTTGCCTTCTTTAACCTTCTTGGCTTTGGAGATCTTTGTATTAGCAACTTTGAGCACGCCCGGCGTGGTCCTGATCTTCACGTTGGGTATCAACGGAATAACCTCCTCGATCGACTGAGCCGAACAATTAATCGCAAGAATACGATAATGTTCAGGCAAAGATCTGAGTACTACATCAAGAGCCATCCCGTCAGAGATGGAGTAGCCAAGGTCGATCAGCCTGTCGCGATACGCTTTCATCAGCATGACATGATCGTATGGAGAGGAGTCGTTAGCCATAGAGCAGTTCACGAATTGTGAAAGTGCATCGGCTCGCTCAGTCCTCTGACTTAACTCAAATAAATCCTTGAGTTTACGAATGATGTCATAAGCAGACATCCCCATGAAATTGTACCGATAATCCTGAGTCATTCTAGATAACATCAGGTCAGTGACGTCCTTATCATCGTCAGTGTGCTTTTGTAGCTCAGACCGCGAGTTCTCATTTAGCAAGTAAGATGGAATACTCGCAATCGGTCGGTCAATGACATAGAGTTTCCCGAAGAGCCTTAAAAGGTTCCTCAAGGTTGTCTGCCATGCGAGAAAGCCAGCCTCAGTGAAGGGGTCGAGTTGTACCATTGAACTTAATGGAGGTGAGTTTTCTTTAGCCTTCTGAAATAAGCAAGGTAAATTTAATCAGTATTTTTGATGTTTATATTTCTTTAAAAATAAGTTGGTAAAGGTTATTTTTAAGAAAACGAGAATTCGTTTTGACGACATTACTTGAGACCGCCAAATGAGCCTCAGGAGCAAAGCCGTGTAAACAAACTGACAACAATTGTCAATTGTGAGACTCAAGTCACAACTCTCGGTATGAGGCCGGTACATACATACAATTGTAGTTTGTGATACGTTTAGCCTCATCCGTGCCCACTCTAGCAATATACATCCGTGGCGTGGTGTTGAAATACTCCAACACCACGAACATATACGTGTAAAGCGATAGTAATCCTAAATGGTCGATGTGATGACACGGTGTTGAAATACTCCAATGTCCTCACCTTGGAAGGTACCCTCGGCACCAAGTGTGGTGTTGAAATACTCCAACACTGATGCTCCGGTAAATACGTTCCAAGTTCGACTTGAGATAGGATGGCATGAACTATCAGTTTTAAGAATGACCAAATAGGGATATTAATTACTTTTAATCTTTAATTACCGTCAGACACGAACGATAAAACCCTATTACCACTCGGGACTAGTAAATTAATTTAACCTAATTAAAATTACTAAGTTGTCGCGAATGGATTATTGTGTGTTAAACGGCATAAGGTCTTGATCTCGCTCGAGCCATACAAGCGAGATCATAAGGGACAAATTTAAAATAAATTAAATTAAGTAAAACGGTGAACGACCGAGATGGCAACTCTGTGCGATCTTGAATCCTGTTCAGCTGGCCCACTTGCTTTGACATCCCTCTGGCGTGTGTCCAGTCTTCGACATTTGGTTACATACAAATTTACAATTACTAAAACTACTTCTAGTAACCTAGCTCTAAATTTGTACAATTTCGAAACCCTAAATCCGGGTCCAATAAACCAAAAATGAAATACAACCAATTGGGCCAACAACTTGGGCCAAACAGAGAAAGACAAAACACGCCAAACACATTCACACATGAATACAAAAGATATAGAGGGGTCGGCCGTAACACACAATAATAAATTATTTAGAATTAAAATAAATAAATAAATTAATTCTAATTCGCAATTTGGATTTAAGTCGAAATTACGAACTACCGGTTACGAAAAGACCGGTTCTGGTTTGCGCGCGGTGATAATGGCTCTGATACCACTGTAGAGTGTTTACAGTGGGATCCGGGTTACCGATTTTAATTTTAAAACCGATTTAATAATTGAATTAATTCTAAATTAATTTAGCAGCGGAAATGAATTAAAATGCAAATGCAACTGTAACAGGATCAATCACCGGACACGACAAACACAGAAAAATATTTATTTAAAATAAATAAATAATTAAATCAAATATCAAAAATTTAGATATACCTTAGCGGGTTCCGAACAACCGTTCAAGACACCAGAATTCAACGGGCTCGCGCTAGGACGAACTGTGACGTCTGACTCGAACCTTCGAGACAAGTCGTCGATGGCGGCATCAGCGGCGGTGGCCATGGGCGGAGGCGGCGGTAGTGGCGGCGGTGGTGGTAGAGATACCACCGGTGGTGGTGACAAAACTTTCTCCATCGGGATGGCGACCGGAACGGTCCCCATGATGATCTCATCACCGGTGACCGGAGGTGACAAAGTGGCGGTGGCCGGCGGGTATAAGGGCGCAGGCCACGACGACAGAACCGGACGCGGTGGCCTCGGCTGCGCCGGCAGCGCGAGGACCACCGGTCAGTGGTCGCGCGGCGGCGCGGAGGATGTAGCAGCGGCGGCGGTGGCTTGAGTCGCGGCGGCGGCTCGGGCTGCGGCTTCGACTCGGGCTGCGACGGCTTCGCTTTCGAGTCGGGCGCAGATGGCGGTGAGACGGGAATCCATCGGAACTGGCGAGGGACTGTGGTGGTGGTGGTGGCGATCGACAGTGGGTGGCGGCGGAGGGCCGGCTTCGGCTTGGGATCGGCGCAGAGAGAGAGAGGGATGGGAGATTAGGGTTTGTAACTTGTTGTGCAATCTATCTCCTCCCTCTCTCCTTTAATATTAAATCGTGGACCGGGGCCAGACTGATTGGGCCCGGTCGCGATTTCCTTTTAATCCACCAACCGATTAGTCTATTAATCCGGTAACAACTGATTGGTCCGTCTTTTATTTACCGAGTGATATCGAGCCAAAAAGTTTTGTCATTTTGATTAAATAAATAATTAATATTTATTTAATTTCCCATTTAGTTCGTTTATATCTAATTAACAATTAATTAGATTTAATAGTCCGTTGACCCGGGTGTAACTCTTACGGGTCAATATCGGTCGGGTTCGTTAATTCGTCGGGTCAGGACACTCTATTTCTAACACTGAGGGCCAGAACTGAATCTCAAGGAAAGTTGATTATTTCATTACAAGGAGATTATTTGCAATTGAAACGTGGGGAATCAGCTAAGGATCAGGATATTCTACGTTTGAGAACAACAGGTCAAACCCAGAGTGCTATGCTTCTTGAGATGAATGAGTAATTCGATGAATGAGCAATTCAAGTTCTTGATGCAGAAATTTAAAGCTCAGGGGGAGATTGGGTCTAGTTCTTGATGTCAAGAAGATTACTTGAAGTATTTGAATGATGATCCTGATCATGAAGATCCTCAAGGGAATGTTGGTGGAGGTTCAGGCCCAACCGGAAACACTGGTTCGGATGCTGGAACTTCTACATCTCAAGGGGAGTCTGATTCAAGGGAAGCTATGCCGATAACTTCAATTCCATCGAATCAAGCTGCTAAGAGTATGGACGAGTTCAAACGAATGATGGAAGAAGGTGAATTTGTTTGTGATCTGGATCCTGAACAACTTCAAGCAATTTTTTAATTTGAACGATGATGAGATGAAGAGAACTTCTGAAGCTACACCTGAGAAATATGAATCATCTGAGCCAGAGTCTGAGGAAGATATTTTTGAAGAAGAGATTAAGGTTGAAGATATTACTGAAGAAGAATATCCAGATCTATACTCCAATTTCAACAACAAAAATCAGTCTAGTGATGATTTTGAAGTATTTCCCAAAGAGAAAGGAGTTGAAGCTGAGGAAAGATGAAAAAGAAAGAGGCAGAAAAACCTGAAGATCTGATTGCTAAAGAGACAAAGGAACAAAATCAAAGATGGATGTTCAATGAATATATGAAGACATTCCATGCAAATTATGTTCTTCCTCCAAAGCTAGTCAAGCAAAGGACGCATGTAAAATTCAAGGGTCAGGCATCCGGTGAACTTATCAGTTGGATGTATGCTGAAAGTCTTAGGTGCTATGGAATTAAACTACAACATGGATTCAATATTTCAAGACTGCACGAGACTTTGATTCATTACCGGTTTGGGATATTTGGGAGCTTACGTGAAAGCCGTTCTGCAATTATGGTAATGATTGGAGGGGTTACTTCTTCAAGAATCAAATTGAGAAAGAATGTATTTCTGGATTTTAATTTCTGAAACCTCAAATCTTGAAGAGGCGTACACATCCAACCAAGATTCATAAGAGAACTGGGAAGAAGCTGATAATACTTATCTTTAAAACAAAGCCTAATGTGACGAAGAAGATTCCGTTGATGAAAATGGAATTGGACTTCATTCAAGATTTGAAGTGGTGGTATTATAATGAGAAGACGGGAGAAGCTGTTAGAGTGGTGAAGAAAGATAACAGAGTTGTGAAGGTTTATGATCCAATGTGGCTGATTAACTTATCAAAAGCTGACATAGATGTGTTGTATCACAATCAGATCCTGTTTCATCCAAACTATATGGATCAGGCCTTACAATTTCAAAGGGTGATACGAATATACTTTGCGTTCAACATTTATGTTGGGCATAATCATCAGAGTACGTTGACTGAGATGGAGACTGGAACTGGAAACTGACAAAGACTGACTAGCATTTGCCAAGGGGGAGTTTGTTGATACCTGCAGATGGCAAGATGCTGGATCAGACAATGATTTGAAAGATGTCAAGATTTCAAGTTTTCCTGTTGGTCGAACCCTGGCCGAACTACAGGTTCGGACAAGCAATAGGGTTCGGACAGTGGAGGTTTATATATAGGTCGATAGGTTTGAATTTGGTAACAAAGTTTTCTTATGTGTGTGTAAGTGAACATGTTTTTGTGCTCTGAGTCTCTGTAAACTGTTCTTGCTTACCGAATGAGATTGAGTATTATATTTACATGTTTGCTCATCGTTTTGTTTGCACAATGATGTCGAGCTGATCACGATTCATTTGCACACGCTCTTTCAAAATTGCTTACCATTATCAGTGATGATATATAGCGGAAGACCAAATCTGCAGACGATGTGTTCCCAAACGAATTTCTTCACTTGTTTCCCTGAAATCATCGCAAGTTGTTTTGCCTCTATCCACTTAGTGAAATAATCAATGGCTACTAACAAGAATTTCACTCCACCACTTGCAACTGGAAATGGACCAACTATATCCATACCCCATTTTTGGAACGGTCATGCTGATGTTACAGGAATTAACTTGTTTTTAGCCCGCATGCTAACAGGTGCTTGTGCTTGACATGCTTGACACTTTTGAAGCTCTTCATTGGTGCTTCTATACATACCCGGCCAATAGTATCCCAAACTCATTATTTTTGTCACCACCATTTTTGATCCTGCATGTATTCCATAAATACCCTCATGAACCTCTTTCAGTACTCGCGCTTCTTCTATGGGCGTTAAACATCTCAAAAGAGGCCCTAAAAAACTTCTTCTAGATAATATCCCATCTTGCATTTGGTACTGCAATGAATTTACACGAATTTTCCTTGCCTTCTCTTTATCTCCCGGAAGTTCTCCTTTTGTTAAATATTTTACAATTGGACTCATCCAACTTTCATCATATTTCTGCACACCGCCATTTCTTTAAGATTCACAGTTGGGGCTTCCAACAGTTCCACCCTTCTTTCTTTAGCAAGGCGCTCAAACACCATTGAGGCCAATTTACTCAATGCATCTGCTTTTCTATTCTGGCTTCTAGATATATGCAATATTTCACACTTATCGAAGGTTTTTACCAACAGTTGCACCTGTTCCAAGTACAGCATCATGTATTTTCCTTTAGCTTCACATGTTCCTGCAATTTGATTTGCAACTAGTAAAGAATCCACATATGCCATCAGGTGCTTTGCTCCTATTTTCTTTGCCAATCACAATCCTGAAACAAATGCATTTTTTTTAGATCTCCACAACCTTTAAGTGAGACAACTACTAATAGAACAGATGCATGTGCATATGTACATGCCCATTCTTTCTCTCTTTTTTTCAAGGAAAACAAGGAATCATCAAAACTTTTTAAAGTTAATTATCATCATACCTGGCAATAACTCTTCATATTCAGCTTCGTTATTTGAGGTTGAAAAACCGAATCATATTGCATATGTTAATTCATCACCTTCAGGACTCTTCAGAATTAACCATGTTATTGACAAGAGTTAACTACCATTAGATTTACTAAAATTCACTATCTTTATAAGAAAAGAAATAGTGTTAAACCAGTTTCACCTGCTCCTGATCCATCAGAGTTAGATGAACCGTCCGTATGCAAAATCCACACTTTTTCCACAAGCTCCGGTACTGCAATTGCATGAACACTTGCTCCATCTGGCACTTTCGCCCAGAAATCTGCAAGTACCTGACCCTTCATGAAAATTCTTGGCTTAAAATCTATGTCAAACGGACCCAACTCTATTGCCTATTTTAATAATCTTCCAAACATTTCCGGTTTCTTAGAATACCTTGTACCGTCTTAGCCTTTGTGTAGCTTGTTCCAACGCCAAAACCACTTTCTCCACCATAGGATACCTCGTCTCATAATCTTTCAACATAATACTTACATAATAAATTGGAATCTGTCTACCTTCTCGTTCAACAAGTAAAACTACACTTACTGCATTGTTAGTTAATACATGACCAACTGCTCACCAAGTTTAGGTGTAGTTAAGGTTGATAGTGTAGCTAGATCAACTTACAACTCCTCAAAAGCCTTATTGACTTCTTGAGTCCACTAAAAGTTATTTTTCTTCAAACTTTCTTTTAACACCTTCATGAATGGAGTCGCTCTCTCAGCTGCTTTGGATAAGAACCGATGTAGTGCAACTAGACGACCATTTAAAGTTTGCACTTCTTTAACTGTTTTTGGAGGTTCCATTTCCAGTACCGTTTTCACCTTACCAGGATGTGCCTTGATACCCTCCTTGTTTACCATCACCCCTAGAAACTTCCCTTCTTCCATTGCAAAAGAACATTTCTTAGAAATTCAACTTCATGTTTATCCCCCTTAGATTTCCAACGGTCTCTTCTATATCCCTGATCATATCATCTTCAGTGTAACTTTTGATAACCCCATCATCTACATACGCTTCCAAGTTCCTCCCCACATGTGTTTGAAACGTTCTATCCATTAACCTTTGATATGTTGTTCCAGCATTCTTTAGCCTAAATGGCATTTTTTTGTAACAAAACAAACCCGCATTGGTAACAAAGGCTGTCTTATATTCATCTTCCTCGGCCATTGTAATTTGATGATACCCTTTATAAGCATCTAAGACACACTTCCACCTATAACCAGCCAAAGAATCAACTTTAAAGTCAATTTCAGGAAGGGGTTAGCAATCTTTTGGACATGCTTTATTTAAATCTTTAAAGTCAATACACATGCGCTACGTGCCATCACTTTTTTTTAACCAATACTGGATTCGCAAGCTAGGTTTGATAATGCACTTCTCTTAGTATACCAGCATTCACAAGCTTATCCACTTCATTCTTCACCACATCATTCCTCACTTTATCCATAATCCTTCTCTTTTGTTGTATTGGTTTAGCACCTGGATAGACATTTAGTCAATGTTTTACAAAGTGCTTTGGGACCCCCGTCATGTCCAAAGGTTCTCATGCAAAAATGTCAACATTCTTCATTAGCAATTGAAACAGCTTCACCCTAGCCTTGCCTTGCAATTGCTGGCCAACTTCAATTGTTTGATCCGGGAACTTCTCATTAATAACCCACTTACTTTTTATTAACACGTCACCCCTATCCACCCCAGAATCTTCCTTTACCAAGGCTGGCCTCTCAACTACTGCAATATGCATATCCTCATCTGTTGTCATAGTTGCGATTCCTCTAGGTGTTGGAAAACGCACCATCTCATGTGTAGTTGAAACAAATGCTCTTGGGATTTTTAATCCTGGTCTTCCAATTATCACATTATAGGGGGATGGGGTCGCAATTACCACAAACATCATCATTACCTCTCTAAAAAGTTTATTATCACCAAAGATTACTGGAAGTGTTACTTTGCCCATTGGGTGAACTACCTCTCTTGAGAACACAATGAGTGGTGAAGCATGTGGCTTCAAGTGCTTTTGCACTTCCAATCCCATTTTCTTAAAACATGACTCATACATGATCTCAAATGGACTTCCAGTATCAAGTTATGTCCTCTTTACCAGGAAAACCATCGATACCAATTGTTAATACTACTGGATCTTCTTTTGTGTTTCCCCCCATCAAAGGACGGAAAGTAATTTCCTATCTTTTCCAAAATTCTTCATTTGTTTTAGCATTTACATTTCTGTGCCACGTATTAGATCCCCTTCGAATCATACCTATGACGTATTTAACATTTGCTGGTGTACGACCTTCTCTAATGTTCTTTGCTACATGTGACAACTTACCAGACTTAATAGTTTTCTCTACTTCACTTCTCAAGTGCCAACATTCATCGGTATCATGACCGCGATCTTTATGAAATCACAATACTTACTAGTATCAACATTGGTAGCCAAACGCGACCTTTGTGGTGCCGAGAATTGGACATTCTCTGTAGCCAAAATTTCGCTTGGACTCTTCGTGAATGATGAGTACCCGTCTTTCTTCCAATCCCAATTCCCTTTGTAACTTCCAAAATTTCCTTCCTTACGTCTGTCATATGGTTGTAAATGATGCCTTCCCCAAGACTAGTTCTTTGGTTAGGTTACACTTGCATTTGCGTTCACACTTTTAAAATTTGCACCCTTTGCATGTACCTTTTGGGTAATTACTCCTTGGATATTTCCAGAGGCACTCTTACCTTTTTAACATAGGCCCGTACTTGATCCATTAATACTTCCATGGTTTAGGGCAAATCCTCATGCAACTTTCCAACTAGGTGTGAATGTCTAACACCATGGCAGAAACCCAAAATTCGTAACTGATTTTGGGCCCCCACTATCTTTATAGTCTCATTGTTGAACCTTACTACAAAGTTTTCTAAGTTTTCATCTCCCCTACTCCTTATATTGTGCACTTCCGTAACTTTTTTAGTACACTTCCTATGTTGGCTAAACTACCTTAAAAACTTAGCTTTTAAATCTTCATAATTCTCAATGTGTGCGTTCGGAAGCGAGTCATACGATACTATTGCCACTCCCGTAAATGTTTGCACCAACATGTGACACCAAGTTTCTTCTGACGAATATTCTAATCTTGCGGCTGACCAAAAGTCAAAGATGTGATCATCAGGATCTAATAATCCACCATACTTTTTTACAGATGCTGGCATTTTCAACTTTTTCGGAAAATTCGCATTAGCGATCCAATCTGCAAATTTTAGACTGTTCCTACATTGACGCCGGAAAATAGGGCACAAACACATCCAGTCCACCTGAAATTATTGCAATCCTTTTGTTACAATAGGATCTTGATGCCTTTTATTAGAAAAGGCTTTCTACATGTATGCAAATGTTTTTCATAGTTTAAATAACAACTTTCCAAAGTGCATATGCATTATTTGAATATACAA
This sequence comes from Deinandra increscens subsp. villosa, assembly GCA_039602395.1. Taxonomy (NCBI): domain Eukaryota; kingdom Viridiplantae; phylum Streptophyta; class Magnoliopsida; order Asterales; family Asteraceae; genus Deinandra; species Deinandra increscens. The sequence continues at coordinate 41,803,681 of JBCNJP010000003.1, read as the reverse complement.
CCATGCCTCTGTTATGAGGGCTATTCATTTGTATCGTATCTCATTTGAGATTCCATGTTTAGCACTTTCGATATTTGACCTAAACGCCTCTTTCGAGGGCTTTTTATTTGGTCAATCTCAATTGAGATTTTGTTCCAATATTTTCACTGTATGCATTCTTCCTTTCGAAAGTGCATGTACATTTTTACCCGCCATAAGCTCATACAATAATTATTATATTTTCCTTTCCTTACTTTTTTTCGAAAAACAAATAATGAATCAGCAAAACAAATGCCTTCAATCAATTTCAAGCGGGAAAACACACAATAGACGTGTCTCCAAACACCAATTTCCCGAACAAAGTCCCACTATTATTTACAAACTTTCAGAAATCACATAAAGCGCCCTTGAACCTTCATACACCCATCGAATCCTTTCAGGAAGATTCAAACCAACTTTTCCAGAAACTCCTTCTATTATTTAGATGTTAATCAATTTCCAGTCGAAAAAATTATGCACAAATATTTTCCAGAAAACATTGATAATCACTACTTGATCATGAGCATCAAAAATGATTCCTTACACGTATTCAAAGCTCTAAATTCAGAAAAAAAAACTCCATAATTCATTAGAGACAAACAATATTCTTTGATATTCATCCATCGAAAAACTTCAGTTGTCAGTATTGTTGACATTGAAGTTTTTTGATCACGTCTCCCTATTCCGATCACAACTATGTGCGAAAAACTGAACTATTCAATGAGATTCTGGAATCAGACACATACCTGACGTAGTCGCATTCTTTGCTACAACTGTGTCATCGTCTACAAGCTCCAGAAGATCTTTCTGAACTACTCACTTTAATGAATCAGCTTCCGGAGTAAATTTAAGCTTCGTTTTAACCTCCTGTAACCATAATTCCCGATCCTGCTTATCCTTTAACTTTCTCAGAATCTCAACATTTCGAGTCAGAAAATCAGTGCCGAATTCTCGAAGAACAGCAGAGTTTTCAGCCTGATCATCATCGCGGTGATTGTCATCCAATTTATCAACATTCCGATCTGGATAGGAATACGAAAACCGCGGAAGCCTACCATCAAAACCTCCACCAGACCATTTCGAACTCAAATTTTGCTTTCCAGAACTCGTTGTTACGAAAACTGTCTTCTTCTTCGCCGAATCACCAGGATTCATCTCTATTCTGCACTAAATTTAGAGAATACGGATGGCGCCAATTGATGAACCACAAAATCTCACTAATGGTAGACAAAATCTAATAGTTCATTGTTGAATTTAGCTTTTTAATGGAAAGTGAATGGTGAATCGATCTATTTTATTGATTTGATGAACTGTGGAATATCATTGTAAATCTATCTAGAAAACACATAGTTAAGAGTGTAAAATCTCTATTCGTCGAAAAGTCCTTCTCGTAATTGAGACATATTTATTTATACTAATTGGAAAATCGCATCTTCCTTGTTACTTAAGTGAATGCACTTGCTCCCTTGCCCGTTGAGAAAGCAAGTTGTAAGAACTTTATAGGGTTGGTGACAACTCAAACATAGCATCCTTTGCTTTTGTGCTCATGTGTATATCTTTCACTTTGCTTGTATCTTGTACTTGGAAAACTATCCTGATGTTTATATTAATCATTCAAGTGTTTGATGTTTTGTATGTCATGTCTAAATGTCTTAACTTGTGTTGATTATGGATATTGGAGTAATTGCCTTTGTACGTTTCAATTGCAGTGTGATTGTCTGTATCCAAGTTCTGGGTCATTTCATGATAAATTACTTGGTAAATGTTAATAATTGATTGTGTCTTTGTAATAACAACCCTTGATGATTCAATAATGATATTTGACGTTTCCGGAGCGTACTTAGTGATTTCTAGACTTTCTTGGCGACCTCACCAACTTTCTTGGCGACCTCACCAAAAAGGTTGGCGATTTCAGGTGCCTGGCGACTTGGTCTTGGCGACCTCGCCTGATCTTGACGACCTCGCCAAAGCTGGCGACCTCACCAGAGGCCTTGGCGACTTCATGTTTGCTCTTGGCGACTTCAGGATCATTCTTGGCGATCTCGGCTGTCTGATGTCATAAAATGCACTAACTTCAATAACATTCTCTTGTTTTTAGCACAATCACGACCTGTGCTCTCTCTAGTATAAATAGCCACTCTAGAATAACCCTAGATACACTCTTGGACGGCTGTTTTGAAGATAGAGAGCACTTGTGTGTGAAAACCCTCAAGTTCTTGAGTCTTCAGAGGCGAAATCTAAGGATTTCAACAAGCAAACACTATGATTTGATCATGGATTCATGATTTCCGCACTTGAATCTGTGTATTGGATGAGTAAAGGCTCAAATTTGGTCCTGAAAAATGGTATCAGAGCGGGTACCGATCAGATCTCGTCTCACGACGAATCTGGTCACTCGAATCTTTATTTTGAGCTTGAATGAGGTGCTGATTGGAAAACCCACTTTGGAGACTTTTTCTATTTTTCTACATTTTTGGAGCTGTTTGGATGATTTCTGGATGAATCTGATGATATATTCTTGTTATTGGGTTCATTTAGATGTGATTTCATGCTCCATATGTTCAAATCAGTGAAGAAATAAGAAATCTGAGCTGAAAAAATAAAGCAGTTAGGGTTTTCACGTTTTTGGTGTTCTTAAAAATTTCGAGCTTTGATCTTGAGTTTTTGGTGTTATACTCAGTGTTTTTGGATGAAATAAAGCACTAATCTTGATGGAAAACGCGTTCCGGATCCATTGGAAGTATCGGTTTCGCCTGATTTGCAACATATTTGATAGATCTGGAAAAACACAAACTCGACGGTGTTTGTGCGTGTTCTTCATGTTCTTGGTTATTTTCCAGATTCTAGGAGCTGATTCAATCTGATTTACTGCTGTTTATGGGTTGTTTGTAGCCAGAATATTATCATGAATAGCTAATCTTCACGAATCGTTCACGAATCTGTGGTCTAATCTCATTTTGGGACATCGCATCGCATCAGATTTGTCAGTGTTCATCATTTTTCTGGGTTAGTTGAAGATTGCCTTGGCGATTTCACTGAGCATGAAGATGTTCTTGGCGATTTCACGGTTGGCAATCTCGAATAAACCTTGGCGGTCTCGTTTCTTGCATTGGCGACCTCGAATAAGTGTTGGCGACTTCGTTTGTTTGGCGATCTCGACAGTCTTGGCGACCTCGAATAAGGATTGGCCACCTCGAGTGTCCCTGGCGATCTCGATCTCAACATCTGGGTTTTTATACAAATAAATTTCAGTGGATTTCGATCGTATGGATGTGTAGAGTATCGACTCACGAGTTCACTGAGCCAAAAATCATCGATTTTGGTCGAGTATTCTGGGAGATAAGAGCAAAACATGGTTTTCCGGTGGTAGTTAGTATTTCCGGCAGCTTATTTCCGACCAAACTAGGGTTTCGGTGGTTTTGGGAGAAGACAATGACGTGGCAGGCGAATATTGGCCAGAGGGAATGTTGACTTTCTGCTCTCTCTCTCCTCCTTTTCTGTTGTCGGATTTTGGTTGGCTGAAGGAGAATGGCGCGTGGGCCCCGCCTGTTCACAAGACACGTTTCTCCTTTATTGCTGTTGTCATGGCATTGGTTGATAATTAAGCACGTGGGCCCCTTCTACATGAGAGAGCCGTTAAAGGCAAATCACTGCCTCCTTCTCATTGGCTGGTATGTGTCACGCGTGGGCCCCATCCTAGAAAAAGAATCTGTTGAATGTGCTTTTGCTGGTGGCCTCTGATTGGTCTATCCTTCATACACACGGATCATGATCTACCAGCCATTGGATCCAATAATTTCCAACCATTGATGAGATTTTCAATCTCAATTCTGATTGGATGATATCTAGGCACATGGATTGTGTTTTTTATGGAGATTTTTCAATACTAATTAATTTTTCTGCATATTTCGTCAAACACGGGCATTTTTCTCATAGGTTTTTAACGAGACTTATTAGATAACGCCCGAACGGAATTGCGGAAATATTTTATTGGTCATGGATTTATTCCGCCATATTTCGACCGGGTTTCTAGTTTTTGTTGACGTCAAGACCTCGTTAGCTAACGACCACTGACAGACTGGTTTCGCTTCTCGGTTAAGTTTGTTACTGTTTCGTTATGTCTCACTCCAAGTTGTTTAGCTGATGCAGCGCTGATGTCATCTAACCGAATTAACTGGAATCTAAGTTAAATATTGGAATATTCCGTTAAATCTCTAACGGAAGGTCGTTACTTGAATAAAATTTACGGTCTTCTCAGATTCATTCCAAATTGCAGCGTTTGACTCAGATATCTTCACGGAATATTTTTCCGAGCTCGTTTCTCAAGACCCAAAATTACGAAGACTCCGGTTATGAATAAATTTTGCGTTTATGCTCGGGATCTCAGTTTTTCACTGATTTGACATTATTTTTGCATCCAACCCAGTCACGCGGAACAAGTTCAGTATTTATGGATCTTTCACAACTGTCAGCACCCGACTTCCGGTTTTTCGCAAGATTGTCCGATTTCAGGATTTCAGTACTGTTTTCTCTTCGGAACTGAGCGGAACGGTTCCACTCTCTACATCTGATTTTCCGCTTCCGCATCGGGTGTTTTCAGAGGGATCTAGAGAAAAGGGGGACCTTTTATGGATTTGGATTATCGGGTGTACTCTCGATCGACCGGTGTGAACCGAGTGAACTGCAGCACTTGGATCTCAACTGGAGCAACAAGAATAGAATAAGCTTATTCCAAGGGGGAATCTTTACAACAGAAAGATTCGGGTTTATCAGTTTTTCTTCGAAGATGCACGGCAGAGAGATTCTTCACCAGTATGACAGATTTGATAGCGTCAGTCAAGGGGGAATTGTTGGAACTTTTAATAAGTGTGACTGACGCCATCAAATCTATTCTCGAATAATTCGGTTGAAGAATCCATTGTGATTTGATTCAGAGACGCGGGTTGTGATGCTCGAGGCTTGCAGGTTTGGACCGAAGACGTTTTCATGAAAAGTCAACTGTTCGAGTCAACGGTCAACGTAAAAGTCAACGGAAGATCGGTTCGAGCGAGTCAAGCTTCATATTAATTAAATCAACTTTGGTTTAATTAATAATTTATTTTAGTTGTTTATTTGTAATAAGCTCATTTTATTTTTGTGTTTTACTAGTTAGTGGGCTAGTGAGCACATGGGCTCTCTATATATAGGGTGAGTGTGCTCCATTAGAAGATGATGAATAAGTGATGAATAATGAGTGATGTGAGCTATCATTTCTAGAGAGAGAGTCACACATTGGGTTTGAGCTCAACCCAATGTGACCATGGATTTCCTATGACGAGTTTGTAATCATTCGGTTCGTTGTAATCATTCAGCAATAATCAATGAATCGTTTGTTTTATCATTTCTTGTCATTTATTATCTTTGATCTCTCATTCTCTTCATCTCATCTTCGTTCTTGCTCACGATCGAGATTCTTGATGTGAAATCGGTCCTGACAAATAAGATCCTAAAAGGCCCAATTCTTAAGACAGCTATTGCTGCAGCGATCAATGCGATGAACGCATGTGGGTACAATGAAGGAGTGAGGTCAGGGTTATTCCATGCAGCTAAAAACCCACAAATTACTGCAGAAGCCTGTCATGGTTTTGATCCTAATGCCGGCAAGAAACTTCATGAAGCAAATGCCTCATTTTAGAAATTATCATTTCCATTCATTGAAGTTTGCAAGACCCTTCATGATGCTCCCCTGGATGTGATCAAGGAAATTTTGGCAGCTGACTCAACCAACCTGTCTCAACCATGATTCTTCCACGTAGATCTCTTCATATCAACCTCCCGTTTTGAACAATGAACAATTTGCTCCACCTGCGAGTGGACTTCTCTTTTGTTTGCCCGTATGTGTAGGGCTTTTAACTTTCAAACAACCTTTACTTTTATGCACTTGTCGTGACATATGATATGCTTTTTATTTTGGAATGGAATGTCATGACTTTATTATGTCATTATGCTAATTATATTTTGCATTTTCTTGTTCGCATGTGCATGGATTACGTTATCAACTTAAATGGTCACATGCGTCCATGTTAACACATTAGGTTCCCTAACTATAATTATACACATGTATCTGAACTTAGCAATTAGTAATGCGTAATTACTTTTTCGGTCTCATGGACCACTTCCAGTGTCACAAGAGTAACCTTAGCCTCTTTCGTGATTTTTCCTAGAATTTGTTGGGTAGCGCATAACTACCTCTTATGACCCCATAGGTCGCATCTTTACAAGGATGCTTTTTATACTTTTTTCCGGAATTTTTTGTTTGGATAGTGCATGAATACCTCTTATGACCCCATAGGTCACATCTTTACAAGGATGCTTTTTATTGATCAACTTGATTTCGCATTTATTTTTAGATATATGGTAGCCAACCATACTTTAGTCCTTTGGACTTAAGTTTATTATATGCAAACTCAGCATATTACTTACTATTTTTTTTTAAACAACAATTGCCCATAGCAACAAAACTTTTATACTAATATAGGAACATATCCGTTTTCGCATCTTTTTTGTTTACAACCTTCTTTTCAAGGAAAAATTACAAATAATATCTTTTCAAATGTACGCCATTCCACGGTCTTGCTAGCACATTTCCGTTTCCATCCTCCAACAAATAAGAGCCTTTGCCTAAAACTTCTGCTTTTTTGTATGGACCTTCCCACTGTGCAGCTAACTTTCCTTTTGGTTCAATTCTACTAACATCATTGTTGCGCAGAACCAGATCTCCCTCTTTAAATTAGTAAAGTTTGACATGGGCACAATAGTATATTTCCATTTCCGACTTATACTTACTCTCTCTTATGGATGCCATCTCTCTCCTTTCCTCCAATAAATCTAAATTTTCTCTTAACTGCTGATCATTATCTATAACCTCCATCATCCGTTGACTAGGCAACCCCACTTCCGCTGGGATAACGGCCTCAGTCCCATACGTTAAACTGAATGGAGTTTCTTTGTTGCTTGTTTTGGGCATGGTTCAGTGTTCCCATAACACATGCGATAACTCGTCCACCCAGCCACCTCCAGCTTTTTCCAAACGTACCTTAATTCCTTTAACAAAACTTCTATTAACTCTTTCAACCTGTCCATTGCCCTGCGGATATGCCACAGATGCAGAAATTTGCACTATACCCAACTCCTCACACCAGCTCCGAAAGGGATCATCCGCAAATTGTTTTCCATTATCTGAATCAATGTATAAGGGTAAACCAAATCGACAAATAATATACTCCCATACAAACTTTTTCATATGTTGCCCAGTAATGCTCGCAACCGCCTTTGCCTCCGCCCACTTTGTAAAGTAGTCAACCGCTACAATAAGAAATTTGATCCGCCCAGCTGCTTCCGGAAATGGTCCTACAATGTCTATTCCCCACTTCTAAAAGGGCCATGCTGTTGAAACGAGAACAAGCTCATGTTTGGCTTTTAAACTTACTGGGGCATATCTCTAGCAACTGTCACACTTTCTAAGTTCTTCTATAACGAATTTATGCATACCAGGCCAATAATATCCTAGTATTAACAACTTGTTGACAACCATACGGGGACCCATGTGATTCCCACAGATCCCACTATGCACTTCCTGCACCACTCTTCTTGCCTCTTCTTTAGTTAAACACCTTAAAAGCGGTCCAAGGTATGTTTTTCGATACAAGATCCCATTCTACAATTGATATTGTAAAGCATTTACGCGAATTTTCCTTGCTTCTTCTCTTTCCTCCGGCAAATATCTTTCTTCCAAATATTTCCAAATTGGCCAGAACCAGACTTCTTCATCGAAGGACACAACCACCACTTGTTTAACCAGAACCGATGGCTCTTCCAAAACTTCTACTCTTATCTCTTTAGCTAAATGCTGGAATGAAGTGGATGCGAGTTTACTAAGCACATCTGCTTTCTTGTTCTTTCCCCTTGATATATGTTCCACTTCGCATGTTGCAAAAGTACGCATCAACTCCTTCACTTGCGATAAATAAAGAGCCATCATGGCAATCTTTGCCTCATAATCTCCCTTGATATGATTTTCCACCAGCAGCGAATCCACGTGTGATCTCACATCTGTAGCACCCATCCTCTTGGCTAATCTTAAACCTGCAACTCAAATACACAACTTATATCTTTAGCTTACCCTGTCTTTTTCCTTCTTGACATATCCCTACTTTTTCATACATACTTTATATTTTAGAAAAAATTATTTAGTTAAGTAAAATGATGAACCTGCCAATAACGCCTCATATTCTGCCTCGTTATTAGACACATTAAAATCGAATTTAAGCGCATATGTCAACTCATCACCATCCGGACTTATTAACAATAGCCCTGTTAAACACATGAATTATGTCTTACTTTATGAACAAAATTACATGACAAGTTTATAAAAAATTTAAAAAATTCATTTGCAAACCTGCTCCAGCACCGTCATCACCTGAGGAACCATCAGTATACAACTTCCAAATGCCCGTCACCACTTTCGACGACGCATCAAAACTATTATTTTTACCACTGCTGTCCCCACTTCCACTGGGCATTTCAGCCAGAAAATCCGCAACAACTTGCCCTTTCACGACTGTTCTTGGATTGAACTGAATATCATATTGCCCTAACTCCACAACACATTTTACCATCCGACCTGACACTTCCGGCTTTCTTAACAGTTGATTTATAGAAGATGTTGTGAGCACTTCGATTATATGAGCTTGAAAATAACGCCGCAAACGTCTTGCTGATAGCACAAGCGCATATACCAACTTTTCCATAAGAGGGTATCGTATTTCATAATCTTTCAAAACTCGACTTATATAATAAATGGGCATTTGCTTTTACCCCCTTTCTGCTACCAAAACGGAACTGACTGCTCCTCCGAAACCGCCAAATACATTTGTAAAACCTCTCCCACTATTGGTGCAGTCAAAGTCGGTAGTGAAACCAAGAATTGCTTCAATTGCTTGAATGCTTGCTCTGCTTCAACAGTCCAACAAAAATCAGATTTCTCAATACTTGATTTCAACACTTGCATAAAAGGAAGTGACCTTTCCGCAACCTTTGACACAAACTTTGCAAGGCAACCAACCTACCATTCAACATCTGCACATCCTTTACTGTTGATGGTGACCCCATTTGCAGGATTGCATCTACTTTTTCTGGACAAGCCTTAATTCCTTTATCATTCACTATCATACCTAGAAACTTTCCAGCACTCATCCCAAATGAACATTTTTTTGGTTCAGTCGCATGTTGATTTCTTTCAACTTCGCAAATGTTTCTTCTATATCCCTAAACATATCCTCTTCACTCCTACTCTTGATAACAATGTCATCCATATATGCTTCCAAATTTCTACCCACTTGTCCTTGAAAGGCCCAATCCATTAAACGTTGATAGGTTGCTCCTGCATTTTTGAGACCAAAAGGCATCTTTTTATAACAAAACATACCTTTCCGAGTAATAAACGAGGTTTTATCTTCATCTTGTTCTGCCATTTGGATCTGATGGTACCCCTTATACGCATCAAGAAAACATTTCCAACGAAATCCTACCACAGCATCCACCTTTAAATCTATTTCCGGAAGTGGATAGCAGTCTTTAGGACATGCGTTATTAACATCTTTGAAATCTATACACATCCTCCAAGACCTATCTGGCTTTTTTACTAACACCGGATTCGAAACCCACTCTGTACATTGAATTTCCCTTAAAATTCTAGCTTCCACCAACTTTTTTACTTCCGCATTTACCACATCCGCTCTCTCATTATCCATGCCCCTCTGTCTCTGCTGTACCGGCTTACTTCCAGGATACAATGCTAGCTTATGTTCTGACAATAACCTCAACGTTTTTCTTTAAAAGAGCGTATAACTTCCCTCTAGCTTCTAACGACAAACCTTCCCCAACCTGCAATTTCTGATCCGCGAACTTTTTATTAATCACCCACTTATCACCTTCCCACTCTTTTGCATTACCCAGACTCAAATTATCCTGCACACTCACGTCACACACTTGCAAACTTGGTTCAGACGACAAGGTAGCAATCCCTACCGGAGTTGGAAATCTTATCATTCCATGCATCACAGAGATGACTACTCCCAACCTTCTCAAAAATGGTCTCCCCAAAATAATATTATGTACCGATGAAGCCGCAACTATTAAAAATGACACATCCAAGTTACGCATCTGTAACCCACTTCCGATTACCATAGGTAAAGTAATTTCACCAATAGGCCTTACTACTTCTCCCAAAAAACCAATTAAAAGAACCTATGCTGGACGTAACTATGAACAATGCTGGATCCCATCTGTTTAAAACACTGCTCGTACATGATTTCTGTTGCACTTCCACAATCAATATGTATTCTCTTAACCAGGAATCCTCCTACTTTCGCAGATACAACAACCGGTTCTTCAGTAGCCATTTGTTCTAAATTTGGCGGAAACGTTATTTCTTTATACTTCCAATCAACTTGGCTATTATTTTTACTTCTAACATTCCTATGCTGATCTGTCAATCGCAACTGCACCATGTTAATCACAGGTTCATCTCCCTGCACATTGTTCCGAATTACCTTTGCCAAATGCGCTAACTTTCTTGACTTCACTGCCTTATCAAGCTCCCTCTTTAGGGTCCAACAGGTGTCAGTGGTATGACCCCTGTCCTTATGATACTCACAATACTTGTCTAAATTTCTTGTACGAGCATTTCGCATTTTAGGCGGTGCAGGTAGATCCACTTTCTCTGTTACCAAAATCTGAGTTGGTGTTTTGACCAATTCCACAGACCTTGCTCCTCTATAATCAACACTTGTATTCCTCGATGACCCCCCAAAATTTTTACTTTTAGGAACAAAACCTCTTTCCCACTTATTCTGCGGAACCGACCCAACACCTCTCACATGACCAACATTTCCCTGGCCAAAAGATCCAGAGCCCGATCGCATCTGACCATTCCTACCATCATTCCCGGTCAAATAGGCGCATGCATTTTTCCCTCGAACAAACACCCTCGCCTTATCCATCAGTACATCCATTATCCTCGGAAGATCCTCATGCAACTTCTCAACTAACTGAGCACATTTTACCCCATGATAGAAACCAGAAATCCGCAACTGATCTCTAGCTCCTTCAACCCCCATACTTTCTTTGTTAAACCGCATAATAAAATCCTCAATGGATTCATTATCTCGCCTTCTAATATTATGCACCTCAGTTGGATCCTTCATACACCACTTCTGCTGACTAAACTGCCGAAGAAACTTGTTTTTTAGATCTTCAAAACTATCAATTTGCCGTGCCGGTAATGAATCAAACCACACTCGTGCCACACCAGTAAAAGTTTGCACAAATTCAAATATATGATCATCCGGGTCAGCTAGTCCAGAATACTTCCTTACTACTGATGGTAATTTCAACTTCTTCAGAAAAGTAGCTTCGGATATCCATAACGAAAATTTGGAATGTGACGTCATCGACTGAGGCATATATGGTACTACTACATCTGTACATATGAAAAGTTTCCACAAAACATATGCAAAACCTCTTAACATAATTTATTTAACATAATCATATACTCATCTAATCATGCATTTTTAAATTTAAACATATAGAATATTTATCACCTCATAATAATCAACATATTCGTATGCTTAATTAATAAGTTTGTCTGTTAATTAAACGTGTACCTTTCACCGTATAATTTTTCTCAACGTTATGCTTTTCTGGAATGTGATTTTCCTTATCACAATCATATTCCTTTTGACTCCCCTGATTAGTCCAATATCGCAACAATTCCTCATCACGTTGTTGATCATGCCTCTTTTCTTCATTTTCCTTGCTTCGCTGCGCATCCTCCTTCATCTATCGTTTCTTCAACTGTACCAGCAAACTTTTATTTCTGATCAGAAAATCGACATCAAGCTCATCCAACTCATCACATTATGATACACGCAGGTCTTTACCATCGGCGTCATGATTTACCAAAGCAAACCGCTTCAATGAGCCAAAATCGCTACCATCGTCTTCCTGTACCTTCTTACCAAACAACTTTAGTTCTGTAAGTGTCTTAGAATTCGGGGTAACAACATTTTGCTCCTTCTGCAACATCGCCGAATGCTTTGACTTCGACGAAGAGGATAAATCCACAAACATTTCCGGTTTAGTCAAGTTTTCCTCTTTATTATTCTCTCCCGACGAAGAATTGACGAACGATTTCCCCAAATCATCAAACGATTCCATTACTCAATGTTCGTGTCAACTATTGGATGGCGCCACTGAAAAAGAAAGTAATCCCGGATACGATAGATCGCTAAATCAGGATTAAGAGTAATAGAATAGCTAGAATGATTGAGGAAGAAGAAGTAATTTTATTGATATTTATGAAGAAGGAGAATACAGACGCATATGTAAAATATGAGATTTACAAGTGAATCCGAAGTCCCTAAACTACACCTCTCGCCGGGTACTTATAGGCCTCGCTCGTGATTCCTTAGTTCGCATCTGCTTAATCGCACCTATCTAAGGCCTGCACAAACACTTCCGACGGACATCATATCCGGAGGACTTGGAAGTGAACGATCTGATGTGTAAAACACATCCGATGCATCGTTTACTTCATCACCCGTCGCAACTGCACCGCCTTTGTCATGCTTCTTTCCTATCACACTTGCATATCCAATCCTTCTCCATCCCCATCAGTTATATTTATATCCAATAAAATATATAACTTATAGAAATAATTATAAATCAAACAATTATTTAAAGACATGAAAATATATATGAAATCAAGTCTTGAACATTGATGAAACACAAAATCCCGCTATAGAGGTAAGATTCGGTGCTTCAAGGATTAGAGGGAGATTAAGAGAAATGGAGTGGAAAAAGTGAGATCATGTCACATTTCACTGATTGAATCAAGGTTACAAATGAAAGAGGAAATTACAAATGATCTGGACAAAACACCTAGTTAAAGGTGTAAGATCTGGGATCTATTCCTATGAAGACCTATTTATAGTCTCTTTGAGTCGCATCCGTTCATTAAAGCACTTGCGCCCCACTTCCCGGAACTGCATCTGCAGCGCTTCCATGTGATCTCGTCCATGGTACTTGCTAACGTCCCCCTTCAATCTTCTGATGAACCACAAAATCCCACTGTATGTAAATGAGAGATTATAATTCAACTAGGAACACGCTAATCTAAGAAGAATAATCAATGAATCAATGGATTTATTAATATCTCAATATTTGGGTACAAACAAGGAAAACACACAGTAAATGTGTGGTTTTTCAGAATCAGAAGTTACATTGCAAATGAGTGAAAGAACTATTTATAGAGCCTCTGAAGTCGCATCTTCACGAGTTGGTCGGATGCACTTGCATCTTGTTCATCTGCAACTGCATCGCTTCCAGCTCATTCTCTGCGTGACACTTGCTCTCGGGATCTTTACCATCGGAAGTGTAGATGCCAGGACACTTGCATGCCCGGTCTTGACCTATCCTCATCAAGTCCCCCTAGTCCATTGATTATTCGAGCAATAATTATTGGACTAGAAGTTAAAAGTGTCTCGTACTTCCGCTGAGGTTTGAGAAACTTAATCGATCATCTTTATTAAGTTCGCATGTGTTTTTGATTTGTTACCTCATTAAAAACCTTGTTCGGAAAAACCCTGTGGGAAAAAACCGAAACTAAGGAAAAAAGAGTGTAACACACATTTCTCTTTTGTGTAGATCACAAGTTTCAAAGATCAGAAATTTTCCAATTTTTAACGATTTCATAGATCTGGTCATCAAGTCCCCTTAGTCCTTATGTTGTTTTATAGAAATGACTAAGGACTAAGATATAAAGATCATCATAGGAAATGCTAGTGAAGCCAGTTCTTTAATAGATCAAAAGACTTTGTTTGTCTTTAAAGCAGAATGTTCCTGCAAATGTAATCGTCACATCCTTATGAGGATATTAACGTATTATTGCAAAGAGACGCTTCTGCAAGTGTAGAATTCTAATTGACTTGTCAGGCGCGTTTTGCATGTTGATATGCACTCGAGTACTCTTGATACCCGCCAGTGCACGTGTCAGTCGAGGATTAAATGACGGGACAGTTTTTGGTTTTTTATTTTTGAATTTTTTAAATTCAAACGGTTATTTGTATCCGAGATTTTTGCCCCATATATAATCCTTCCTCATTTTTAATTCTTTACACTCTTCACTGCCGTCGCTCTTCTTTGTTCTTCAAGCCCTAATTGTTTCTTCAAGCTTTTTCTTTTCGAAAGGTCTGTCGATTTCCTACTTGCTTTTTTACTGCATTTTCATGGTGTCTCCGTCAGTTAAGGTCGATGACGATTCGAGTAAGCACAATATGCATATCTCGTTTTCATCTATGTCGCCACGCGACGTAGATGAAGTTATTGAGCGGTACCATATTCCCCTTTCATGAATCCCACTCTTCCACTGCCGAAAACTCCCATTTCCCCTTTCCCTAATGGTAAAATTGGGGTTTATGTCGATATGTTCAAACTTTGGAATTATCGTCTCCCTTTCACCAAGTTTCTTATGAGAGTTATGATTTTTTCAAGATCCATGTCTCTCAGATGCATATCCAAGGGTTTTCACGTTTGAGTCATTTCGAAGCCACTTGTAGGGCTGTTAATGTGTCTCCAAGTGTCAATATTTTTAGGGCTTTCTATAGAATCACCATGGCAGGCGATTGGTATACTTTTGAGCGTAGGAGAGCAGTTAAGAGAATTAGCACCCATCTTCCACCCAACCCTCGTTCCTGGAAATCCAAATTCTTCTACATCGATGATCGATGCATTCCTCTTCAAATGGAATGGAGGGATGTGGAAGATGTAGTTCACGATCCAAATCCAAACGACGGCGACTATAGTCAGGAGTCTTTCGATAAGTTAGTGTCGTGTGCAAGCCCTATCCGGGAACTTCCGGAAGCCATTCTTCTCTTTTATAGAATGAGTAGGGCTTGGTTTACCCCTGAATTTTGGCCGATTCTGACAAATCAAGGGAAGGGTAAGGAATTACCCTTTCATCATTTGCGATCACATTCTTAAAATGTCTCGACAATTTTTGATAAACTCTTCTTTATTTTGCAGAGATGGATCTGTTCGAAGCCATGCAACTGAAAAGTTTTGATGATATCGACCTCAGTGCCGAACTTATGGAAGAAGGGTCAATGCCATTTCTTCGGCAGACTGCCAGCTCCTTCCTGGATTATCGTTCCGAAGAAGCACATGATCAAGTTGAACAGCAAATGAATGTGCAGTCAGATGCCATTATTTTTGAAAAGGTGAATGAGGTCGAATCTGGGGGTAATGATGCTGCTGATGTCACAATAACGATCAAGGATGGTGCTGGAGGGAGTGGGGAAAACACCCTCAAGGATAAGAAGAACGAAGTCGTTGAAGGTCATGCAAATTTGTCTTCAAAAGCATCACTACCGCCCAAAGGTGGAAACAAGATAAAGAGATCCGCAAAAGCAACTGTTACCAAGGAAGTGCATGCGCCTCTTATGTCTAAAAGGAAATCTCCTCGTTGGAGTTTACAATCTTCACCTCATCAGTCTAAGGTACACACTTCCGAAACCACTGAGGTCACTTCCGATTCTACGGAGAATTTTGAAGCAAATGAACAGCTAGGAGAGGGTGTGCAGTCAAAGATTGATGTTGCGGTAACCCCTCCTCCTACTGATGATTTTGATATTGATGATTATTTATTGAATTCACCTGATATGTCACAAGAACCAGGTTTTTCTGATGTAAGTATTTTGCAGAAAGGTACCTCATCTTTGATCACTTTGGCCAATTTAGCTCATGCGTCCTCTTCTTCGCAGAAGGATGCTCCGAGCTTTGCTGTTCCTACCTCTGAGTGGTTAAAGAGGGAGATAAATCTGGTTACCCTCAGAAGCAATGTTGGTAGGGGTTTGGATTCTGTTGATGTGAACGTTGTCTTTGCCCTCAATGGGAGGTCAGAAATGGTGATACTTGCACCGAAAGCTCAATCGCAAAGAAGATCACTCTACTTGGAAGTACTCCTACTGACATTTTCAGCCTTTAACAAATTCCTAATGAAGCTTTTTCAAATGAGCTCATGCTCGCACAAGCGAAGCAACAGAGCCTGGTGGCAGATGTGTATGGTCGATGGATCATTGCTGAGGCGAGAGTTGAAGAGTTAACCAAAAAGTTGTTGGCGCATAAGGCCTCTTTTGGTTCTATAAGCGATCAAGTGAAGATTAATGATTTACATGCAAAGGTTGAGCTCCTCACAACCAAGAACCGGAAGCTGGTATCGCTTGAGCAGGAAATGAGGAGAGATCTCAAGCAGGCGCAGGATGATGCGATGGCTTTCAAAAACCAATTTTTGGATCAAAAGAAGATATTTGATGAACAAGCCATCAAAATGTTGGAGATCACCTCTCAATGTGATTCAGTAGTTGAAGCTGTTAACAAAGGTATCTTTTATATTTCTTTATTTTCATAATTTTCCATTTGCACTTGCATAGTCTTTTATCACCTTTAACATTTGCGTTTTAATCCTTCAAAGAAAATGCTGCCCTTGTTGAAACCGTCAAGGCATTAACCGAAGAAAGAGAGCAAATGCAGAAGGAGCTAGCATCTGTGAAAGAAAAAAGCAAATGGCTTATTGAGGAAGGTTTTAACTTGGTTGCTAAGCGTGTGCATTCCGAAATGATCCCCATGACTCTGAAAGTTAATTCTGCCGCCAATGCGATGGGTTATAATGAAGGGATCAAGTGTGGGCTAGCACATGCTGTGAAAGGTGAAGCCAACTTCCTGACTTTCAATGAATACGATCATAAAGCCGGTGAGAAGCTGTTGACATAGTTGGATGCTCTGAAGTCAATGACGTTCCATTCCATTGACGAAGTTTCGAAGTTGAGCCTGGACGATACAGAGACAATGGGGGATATGCTGAAAACAATTTCCTTAGCAAAAGGTTCTGCAACCCCAAAGGCTGATGCTCCTTCAACTTCAAAGGCAGATGCTCCAACCGCCACCGGTAATTGATCTCTTTATTAATCATGATCTTTTGTTGAACATTTTAATCATCTCTCAAAGTCCACTTATGCTGTGGCACAAGACAATTTACTTTTTATTTTGCACTTGGTATGTTCTAGTACTTCCTTAATTGTGGATCCCCTCGGAACTGCATCTGTTTGTAGTTTCGATTATATTGGCATATATGACAATGCATGTGGATGTTTGCTTTACTTATTTTTTGCCTTGAGCCCTTGAATTATGTTATCATCTTATGGTTCATAGGATATGAGTCATGTTTGATTATGTTTGTGTCATGTCACTTGCGATCGAAGTATATCGTTGTTTGCACTTGCAGTTGCAAAATGATCATACACGACCTTTTATACTTTGAATCGTTTGTATGTTTCCCATTCGATTCTTGACATTTTTCTTTTAAACTTGCGAAATATTTTCTTACAAGCTTTTGAGCAACTTTATGAGTTCTCCTTCACAAGTACTTTGACAAGATTCTAACGAAATCATTAACTTTTAAAGAAGGCTGCCATATGCGTTTCCCCCCTATCAAATGCGTCCATCTTCAAAGGGTTTTAACAACATAACGTCAATACCACTTTTAAAGTTAAGTATTTTTTGTTTCGAATACGAATCTTTTCCTTGTGGTGTATAGAGTCCTTACATCTTTTGGTAAGGTTCAGTTGATCTTTTTCTTTTGAATGATCAACCCACAAGACCACTTTATAACATTAGTTATTCAGCAGCACTTGCGACCCTCAGAGAGCTTAAGTTGGAATTTTATTAATAATCATAGCATACCTTTATCCACTTAAGTTTGGCCATCTCTCTTTTGGGCTTTTGTTAGCAACCATTGTACTAACAAGGTGTCCGGCCTGATCACCTCTTCCCAACATGCACTCTTTAATTGTCAATGAGACAGTTGAGGACAAGAAAAGTATTTTTACTTTTTCTTGGGTTACCCTTTATAAATAAAGGAATAACAGCGATACTGCATTAAGGTATTGGTATGTAATATCTTTTGAAAATGCACCCGCTAGTGACTCATGAACCATATTATAAGAAGCGAATCATATCGTATGTGATTCTTGTATTATTTAAATAGATCACTTGTATAGCTTATGCATGTGTTCATTGACACAACATTTTTAAGCAAACATTCATATTCAATATTTTGCATAAGAGCGATCAAATATTTATACAACCTTTCCATATAAAATGAAATAAGTATTTCCATGGATCCTTGTAAGTACTAGAAGCAAATGTATCTTATTCTCTATCGATTTATTACAAGATCATAATTGCAGAAACAAGAACATAAAGATCAACATTTTCTATCTTTTATTTGAGATTTGCATTTGCGTCTTCACATGTAACATTTGCGAAGATGAATTCCATTCCAGGCCCGCACCAGTTCAGTTCCGTCGAGCTGCTGAAGTATGTAAGACCCATTTCCGATCGCTTTTTTGATTATATAAGGTCCCTCCCACTTGGGAGACATTTTCCCGAGCGGAAGTGCCCTACTCACTTCATTACTCCTCAACACATATTCTCCTTCTTTATACTGTTGGGTCTTAACTTTAGCGTTATAGTACTTTGCCATCTCTTTTTTGTATCTACTTTCACGTATAGCTGTGATTTCCCTTCGCTCTTCCAAAAGATCCAGATTGGTTCTTAATTCTTCATCATTATCCGTCACTTGCACTTGCAAGCGATGACTAGGTACTCCGATTTCAGCCGGTATGACGGCTTCAGTTCAATATACAAGACTAAATGGTGTTTCACCATTGCTAGTTTTAGGCATGGTACGATGCGCCCACAAGACATGTAGCAATTCATCGACCCAACTACCTCCATACTTTTCCAATCTCATTTTTATGCCTTCAACAAGACTTCGATTTTCTCTTTCAACTTGGCCGTTGGCCTGCGGATGTGCTACTGATGTAAAGATCTGATTTATGTGAAGCCCTTCGCACCATTCCGCAAATGGATTTCCAGCAAATTGCTGTCCATTATCTGTTATAATATAGAGAGGTAGACCAAATCGACATACGATATGTTCCCATACGAACTTTTTGACTTGTTTACCAGAAATACAAGCAAGTGGTTTTGCTTCAATCCATTTTGTAAAATAGTCAATTGCAACCAATAGAAATTTTACCCCTCCACTTGCTGGTGGAAAAGGTCCAACTATATCCATTCCCCACTTCTGGAAGGGCCACGCTGATGTAACTGGGATCAACTCATTTTTTGCTCGCATGCTCACCGGAGCATGTGCTTGACAAGCTTGGCACTTGCGCAATTCTTCCCAAGTGCTTCGGTACATGCCTGGCCAAAAGTATCCAAGGCTCATGATTTTAACAACTACCATCTTTGCACCAGCATGAATTCGCATATGCCTTCATGTACTTCTTTAACGATCTTTTCAGCTTCACTTGGGGTTAAACATCTTAACAAAGGTCCCAAAAAGCTTCTTCTATACAAAGTATCATTTTGCATCTGATACTGAAGCGAATTTACTCGTATCTGGCGAGCCTGTTCTTTATCATTTGCGAGTTTGCCCATGGTCAAATACTGTACCATCGGTGTCATCCAACTGTCTTCTTGCACTTGCGCATCTGCGGTCATTTTCAAATTGACAGTTGGAGCTTCTAACAATTCCACTCGAATCTCCTTGGCTAAATGTTCAAATGCGACAGAAGCGAGCTTGCTCAGCGCATCTGCCTTTCTATTTTGAGCTCTAGAAATATGTAAAACTTCACACTTGCCAAAGATTTTGATTAACTCTTGGACTTGTTCCAAATATAAGGCCATATATTTGCCTTTTGCTTCGTATGTTCCAGCGATCTGACTAGCTACCAACAATGAATCCACATAAGCGGTAACTTGCGTTGCACCCATTTTTTTAGCCAACCTTAAACCTGAAATAAATTTCAATGTTTTAGGACCTCCAACTTATCTCATGCATTCGTGGAGCAAATGCATACCATATGCATTCGTGAAGCAAATGCATATTCGAATAAACACAAAGACTTATAAAGCTTGAGTGTTTATACCTGCCAGCAACGCCTCATATTCTGCTTCATTATTAGAAGTTTGGAAATTAAAGCGGATCGCATATGTCAACTCGTCCCCTTCAGGACTTTTCAAGATCAAGCCTGCATTTGGTATAATAAAACTTTTAATATTTTGAATTCCAATTTCTTTTTCAAAAAGAAATAATTTTATAATGGATCAAACCTGCTCCTGAGCCATCAGAGTTTGAAGAACCATCAGTATGCAAGATCCATACTTGTTCTTTAGCTTCAGGAATGGTAATAACGTTTACACTTGACCTTTAATTGAAACTCGTGGTTTGAATTGTATATCGAATGGCCCCACTTCAATTGCCCACTTGATCATCCTACCGGACATTTCCGGTTTTCTGAAGATCCCTTGGATAGGATATGAGGTAAGAACATTTACAGTATGGGCCTGGAAATAACGACGAAGTCTTCTCGTAGCCTGTACAAGTGCTAAGACAACTTTTTTGATCATAGGGTATCTGGTTTCGTAGTCTTTAAGCATTTTGCTTATGTAGTAAATTGGAAGTTCTTTATCTTCCCTTTCCACCAGTAACACAGCGCTTACTGCATTATCCATTACTGCCAAATACATGATCAATTCTTCACCGACTTTCGGTGCAGTTAGGGTCGGAAGTGTAGCTAAAGTGGTTTTCAATTCCTTAAATGCTTGATTGGCCTTGGAAGTCCATTCAAAACTTCCTTTTAAACTCTCTTTCAAAACTTTCATAAAGGGTGTGGCTCTTTCAGCTGCTTTTGACAAAAATCTATGTAGAGCCACCAAACGCCCATTTAGAGTTTCTATATCTTTAAGGGTTTTAGGCGGTTCCATTTCCATAACCGCCTTGACCTTCCTCGGATGTGCCTGGATCCCGTCTTTATTGACCAGGACCCCTAAGAACTTGCCTTCCTCCATCGCAAATGAGCACTTTTTGGGGTTTAATTTCATATTGATACCCCGCAAGTTTTTAAAGGTCTCTTCAATGTCTTTGATCATATCTTCCTCATGAGAACTCTTAATGACTACATCGTCCACATAGGCTTCCAAATTTCTACCCACTTGCGATTGGAAGGTCTTATCCATGAGGCGCTGGTAAGTTGCACCAGCGTTTTTTAGCCCGAACGACATCTTTTTATAACAGAATAAGCCTTCGTTTGTAATAAACGCAGTTATGTCTTCATCACCCTCAGCCATAAAGATCTGATGGTATCCTTTATATGTGTCTAGAAAACACTTCCATCGGTATCCCGCCAAAGAGTCAACTTTTAGATCTATTTCCGGAAGTGGATAACAATCCTTCGGACATGCCTTATTAAGATCTTTGAAGTCAATACACATCCGCCAAGATTTATCGGGCTTTAGGACCAAGACAGGGTTTGCAACCCATGTTTGGTAAAACACTTCCCTAAGGATGCCCGCTTCAACAAGCTTATCCACTTCTTCCTTGACTACATTGTTTCGAATTTGATCATAGATCCTTCGCTTCTGCTGGACAGGTTTTACACCTGGATAGACGTTTAATTTGTGTTCAGCGAAATGTCTAGGAACCCCCGTCATATCCGACGGTTCCCATGCGAATATATCCACATTGTCTATTAATAACTGAAACAACTTTTTCCTTGTTTCTCCTTGCAATTGCGATCCAATTTCAAATGTCTGATCTGGAAACTTCTCGTTTATGATCCACTTACTCTTCTCTACAGTATCATTTTTAATATCCTTCAACCCTCCTTTCGGTATCAGAGGTTTCTCAACCAGGGCCACTTGTGGATCTGCATCTGTGGTTACAGTTGCGATTCCTCTTGGAGTTGGGAACCGAACTAAACCACGCGCTGTTGAAACTATAGCGCCCAAAACTTTAAGCCCAGGTCGACCGATAATGACATTTTGGGGGGAAGGAGTTGCAACCACAATAAAAGTCATCATCTCTTCTCGAAATAGTTTATCGTCACCAAAGATCACTGGGAGAGTTATTTCTCCCATGGGATGCACCACCTCTCCAGAAAAACCAATGAGAGTGGAATTATGAGGCTTCAGCCTTTGCTGCACATCCAATCCCATTCTTCGGAAGCAAGACTCATACATGATTTCCGACGCACTTCCAGTATCGAGATAGGTCCGTTTCACTAGAAACCCAGCAATACCGACAGTCACAATTACTGGATCTTCTCTCGATTCTTTACCATTCAATGGTGGAAATGTAATCTCTTGACTTTTCCATTTTTCTTCTTCAAACTTTGTTTTAACATTGCGATGCCAAGTGTTCGACCGTCTTCGTATCATTGCGATCACAGCTTGTTTAGCAGTTGGAGGACGTCCCTCCTTAATATTTTTAACCAGATGCGACAATTTTCCGGATTTGATGGCTTTTTCAATCTCGCCTCGCAAGTGTCTGCAGTTGTCTGTATCATGACCACGATCTTTATGGTAATCGCAATATTTACCCATGTCACTCCCTAAAGGATTGTAGGTCCTTTGAGGTTTCGAAAATTGAACATTCTCCGTCGCTAAGATCTCACTTGGAGTTTTTGTAAGCGACGAGAAATCATTAGATCTGGGCTCCCAGGCCTTCTTGTATCCTCCATAATTACTTTCTCCCCTACAATCATAGGGTTGAGATCTAAACTTTTTCCAGGATTGATTTCTTGTTGGTGCAGTGGAGACACTTTCATTTGCATTCCGGTAATTGCCATTCTTCTGAGATGGTTTTTGGGTGCTGATACCCTGGATATTTCCGGAAGCACTTCTTCCTTTTACATAGGTCCTGACACGATCCATAAGCACCTCCATTGTTTGAGGCAGATCCTCATGCAACTTTTCCACCAAGTGCGTGTGTCGAACACCATGGCAAAAGCCAGATATACGTAATTGATCCTATGCTCCAGATATTTTCATAGTTTCATTGTTAAAACACATAACGAAGCGTTCAAGGCTTTCGTCATTTCTTCTTCGAATGTTATGTACTTCTGTCACTTCTTTTGTGCACTTCCGTTGTTGACTAAATTGCCTTATGAATTTCGTCCTTAGGTCATCAAAGCCACTTATATGTGCATTTGGTAGTGTATCAAACCATACTCTTGCAGGTCCAGTAAAAGTCTGTACCAGCATGTGGCACCATGTTTCTTCTGACCATCGTTCAAGTCTTCCAGCAGTAATAAAATCAAATATATGATCATCTGGATCTGTTAGCCCACCATACTTCTTTATAGAAGTTGGCATCTTTAGCTTTGCTGGAAACTTAGCATTTGCGATCCAATTCTGAAACTTAGAATGCTCTTGCATTGAAGCAGGAAAATAAGGCACGAATACATCCTTTTCTCCTGATGTCATAAAATCCATAGGTCAGAATAAGATCAATGCCTTTTTCAAAAATTAAGGTCTTAATGTTATAATTCAATCATAGCATTTATAGCTCATTTAGAATTGATCACATTCGCCTCTTGTATGAGGTCTTTCAGGACGACACTTCCAACACAAGTATAATTAGTTCGGAAGTGTCATACAGTATTAATCTTCACAAGAGATCTTATTGCAATCACTTCCGACGCGCGTACGTCTTACTCGGAAATCTTTATTTGCTATCATAAGCACTTCCGACGCGCTTACGTCTTATTCGGAAGTCTTCATTTACTATCATAAGCACTTCCGATGCGCCTACGTCTTATTCGGAAGTCTTCATTTGCTATCATAAGCACTTCCGACGCGCGTACGTCTTACTCGGAAGTCTTCATTTGCTATCATAAGCACTTCCGACGCGCGTACGTCTTACTCGGAAGTCTTTATTTGCTATCATAAGCACTTCCGACGCGCTTACGTCTTATTCGGAAGTCTTCATTTGCTATCATAAGCACTTCTGACGCGCGTACGTCTTACTCGGAAGTCTTCATTTGCTATCATAAGCACTTCCGACGCGCGTACGTCTTACTCGGAAGTCTTTATTTGCTATCATAAGCACTTCCGACGCGCTTACGTCTTATTCGGAAGTCTTCATTTGCTATCATAAGCACTTCCGACGTGCGTACGTCTTATTCGGAAATCTTCATTTGCTATCATAAGCACTTCCGACGCGCGTACGTCTTACTCGGAAGTCTTCATCGTAATATCAATTTTTTTTTTTACAACTCAACTTATGAGTGTGCATTTGAATTTTCTGAAATTCAAATTTGAAGAAGGTTTTTCCGCCTTAATTGTTATTCTTATGATTTTCCAGATTTTTTAGGCAATCTTCATGAGAGCCTCTTTGAATCTTCAAATCTTCATCCGGAATTCATTCATCGAATTTCCAGATTTCATAGTTCACCATATGATCCTCGATTGTGTATCCATTCATAAGGATTTCGCATCATCATTAAACCATTAACATATCACAAGGATCAAAATGCATCAAATTACCAAATCAACAATTGATCATGAACTTTTGAATTAAGCAAATTCAAATTAATTTTCCGATCCAAAATATGCGTACCGATCAAAAGTTTCCAAAAACTAATTTCGCTACTCGATCAAAGCGTTAAAATCGATACCTGATGATTTTGACTGTTTGATAATTGTACGATCTTCATTTAGAAGATCATCTAGATCCTTCAAATCGGTAGTTTTTGCAGCATCCTTTTCTGGAGTGAATTTCAGAGTGGCGCGAACTTCCTGCAACCACTGCTCACGCTTCTCCTTGTCCCTTAACTGCTTCAGAATCTACAAATTTCTCATCAGGAAATCTCGATCAAAGCTTTGCAAAATCTCTACAGCTTTATTCGGATCCACATTATCATCCTCGTCATCATGATCCGAATATGGATCATCATTAGAATGATTCGGTAATTGAAACACCGAAACTTTTTCACTAGGTTTTCCAGCTGATCCTTTCGAACTATGAATGTTCTTCGGTGTTCCTTCTAGATCAAAAATGGACTTCTTCTTCACTGACTCATCCGATTGCTTCTCCATTTTTCACCAATTCCTGAGAATACGGATGGCGCCAATTGATGAACCACAAAATCCCACTGTATGTAAATGAGAGATTATAATTCAACTAGGAACAAGCTAATCTATGAAGAATAATCGATGAATCAATGGATTTATTAATATCTCAATATTTGGGTACAAACAAGGAAAACACACAGTAAATGTGTGGTTTTTCAGAATCAGAAGTTACATTGCAAATGAGTGAAAGAACTATTTATAGAGCCTCTGAAGTCGCATCTTCATGAGTTGGTCGGATGCACTTGCATCTTGTTCATCTGCAACTGCATCGCTTCCAGCTCATTCTCTGCGTGACACTTGCTCTCGGGATCTTTACCATCGGAAGTGTAGATGCCAGGACACTTGCATGTCCGGTCTTGACCTATCCTCATCATCCCCCTAGTCTATTAGTTATTTGCACAATAAACGATGGACTATATGCTAAAGATGCTTTCCCATTTTCAAGATCATCCTCTATCAACTTTTATAGCTAAAAAGATGTTGCCTCGTTAAAAACTTTGCCAGGAAAACCTAGTAGGACAAAACCATGACTAACGCTGTGTTCCGGAGTTTACTTAAAGAGGGAAAAGAAGAGAAGAGAAAAGAAAGGAAGAGAAAAAAAAAAGAAGAGAAAAGAAGAGAAAGGAAGAGAAAGGGAGTGATTACTTTCCTTCCAAATCCTTTCGATTTGGAAGGAAAGAAAAACAATAGAAAATGAACTAACTTTCCCTCCTTTTCTCTCCCTTTCCCTCCCTTTCTCTCCTAAAATGAAACTCGGGAACACAATTTTTTTTTGTTTCCTTCCCTTTCCCTCTTTAAGTGAAACTCAGGAACATGACATTTTTTAGACTTCCTTCCCTTTCCTTTCTTTTCTCTCCTAAAATGAACTCGAGAACACAATGTAAGGGAAAAAGAGTGCAACGCGTATCATCTCCCATGAATTAGTTTTCCAAAAATTTGAAATCGAAATTGTCTTGAAAAACAAGACAATTTTTAGCATCTACAAGTAATTCTCTTGAGTCTCAATCTTTAGCATCTGCAAGTGATTCTCTTGGACATCACTAACAACCTTCCCTAATGCTCAAACCGGTCTGAATGCATCTGATTCTGACTTATCCCCATCAAGTTTCCCTAGTCCATTAGTTATTGGCACAATAATAATGGACTAAATATGCTTAGAAGCATTCATTTCATGCAAAAAAAACTTCACAATAATTTTAACAAAAAACTTCCCTGATCATCAAGTCTTCCTAGTCCATTAATCATTTTCAAAATGATATCGGACTTAACGGTTCTTGTTGTTGATACATTATATGGCAACGAGTTGGATCAGAAAGAGTTTCGAAGACATGAAGATTACACTTATTTTGCTGTCGGCCGAACTCTGGCCGAACCCCGGCCGATCCTGAGGTTCGGACAGGCTCAGGAGTTCGGACGACCGATAGCCTATAAATAGGTGTAGCTTTGTTATATGTAACTAGTTGTTGTTTGAGCGAACTTTTGAGAGTGTGTGTGTTTTGATACTCTGATTCTCTTGTAATCGTGTTTATCATTAATGAGATATTAAGTATTGATATTTACACCGTTGTTTACATTCTCGTTTACACAATTGATATCGAACTAAGCCGATCCTGACGCTCCAGCGTTTTCAAGTGGTATCAAAGCTATCTGGTATCGTTTGGTTCGATTTGATTCAATTGTGTGATTCAAAGTTCGTTTTTCATCTTTGTCTCTGAAAAACTACGTTCAAAACACCATGATTTACGTCACAATTCCTTTTTTCTGTCTGTTTTCGTTCATCTGATTGTTCTGAGCTCGTTTGTGTGTGTTTTTCTTTGAGATTCAAAAATTTCCGGAAAGTTCTCGTTCGGCTGAACCTCTAGTTCGGCGTAACTGCTCTAATTTCCAAGTTCGGAGTGATAACTGCTCCGATTTCCAAGTTCATAGTGATAACTGTTCCGATTTACAAGTTCGGAGTGAAGTTCGGTCAGTCTCCTCGTTCGGTGTGAGTTCGGAGGTCTCTCTGAGGGAGTTCGGTAAAAGTTCATCTTCGGGGAGAGTTTGGACATAGATCGGAAGTAGAGTTCGAAGGTTTATCTTTGTTTTAGAAAAAACTGAGTTCGCTGACAAGTTCAGAGGACGTTCGAACCGTGTAATTGAGTTCGGAGAAGGTTCGGAGCACGTTCGGATCGGACAAATCAGAAATTTGAAATTTTCAAGATGTCAGATTATCAAGCGTTTGTTGCAATTCAGTCTCAGATGCAGACTTTATTGAACTACGACAATGAAATTGGGACGACCCAGAAAGTTCCCAAACTTCTCAAGTTTTAAGATTATGCAAATTGGAAGAAAAGGTTTGAAGCTTACATTGGAACGACCGATCCGGACTTATGGATTGCATTGGATGCACCATACGTGTATCCTGTTGGACAAAACAATGTGCCCATAATGCAAAGAAACCTAGATCTTAATCAAAAGAAGGATTACACGAGAGAACAAAAAGCATATGGTCTTATAACTCAAGCACTTCCTAAGGAGTTGCTACACCCGTTTAAGAGTTGTAAACATTCTCATGAATTGTGGACAACAATCAAAGAACGGTGTGAAGGCAGCGAACAATACAAGAAGAGTAAAAAGAAAGTTCTGAGCAAGGAGTTTGATAATTTCAAACATTTTGATGGTGAAAGCATTCCGGATTTGATTTCAAGATTTTGTCATTTGTTGTCTGAAATGGATAACGTTCAAATCAAGAAGGACGATGAGGAGCTAAAGGAAAAATTACTTGAAGGTTTGCCATCAAAGTGGGAATCCTATGTGTTGATGATTATGAATGATAAAGATTATCCCGAATTGACGTTTGTGAAACTGTTGGGTAAGTTGCAAGCAAGAGACTTCGAGATGAAAAATGTTAATACAACACCTGCAGAAGTCTAGAATCCTGATGTGTACTATGGTTCAAACGCGGTAACAATTTCGGGTAAATCGGGTAAGATGACAAGTTCTGCACCAACTATGGCCTTCGTAGCTGGAAATTTACCTGGATATGTATCCAACTTGGGAAATGGAATGGGTTCGAATAGTTATGATCACAATTATAGTTCTGGAGGGTGTAACGTCTCGGTTCCAGCAAGTAATCTGATGAATACTAGTAAAATGGCCATGTCGGTTACAACTACCGAAGACTATATGGCTCTTGTATCTGCGTTGGTATCATCATATTATGGGCTTATAATTGGGAAGGTAAGTAATGCAGAACTGACTGAGGAGGATTATGATCAGGTTGATCCAGATGACTTGTAATTGATGGATATTAATTGGCAATTTGTCATGCTTGCAAGAAGGGTAAAGAGATTTTTGAAGAAGACTGGTAGAAAAGACCTGAATTCTGGAGGAAGAATTGGTTTCGACAAGTCAATGGGTGAGGTGTTATAATTGCTCAAACTTTGGACACTTCGCTCGGGAATGCTCTCAACCTAAAAAGTAAGAATACCAAAAGTTTACTCCCAAGTCTAATGCTTTCTGGAAACAACAATGCATCAAATTAAAGGAGTTCTTTAAATTCTAAATCTACTTCTAAACCTACAAAAGCCCTAGTGTCTCAAGAAGACAAAACCTATAACTGGGGTAATCAATTTGCTGATTCATCTGCATTGATTGTGACACATGTGCAGGATGAAGACACCATCACAGAATCTACTCAAGATGAAGATGAAATTCATGGCGAAGCAATTCATGGATGTGTAGAGCTAGAGAGTCTTCATTGTAATCTCAAGTGATTTAATACAAATTCTCTTATTTACTTCTCGTGTTCATTACATTGATCAAAGCATGTAGTAGTAAGATCGTATCTCAGTTTTACAAGTGATATCAGAGCATTTGGTTGCTCTACTGCTGTGTTTTTTTATCAATTTTCGGATTTTTAGAGAGAGAAAGTTTGAGTTTATTAGGTTTTTCATCAAATTCTTCCAAATTTCCGAGTATTTCTGGAGCTAAAAATGATTTCTAAGTGTTTATAGTGAGTTTTAGCACATTACTGAATCAAATTCCAGTTCAAAAAGTCAAAATTAGCGAAAATCAATCGAAATCAGCTTCGAACGTCGTTGGTACGCTCGAAGAAAATCTGGTACACCCCTAGTACGTAACTGGTCCGCACGGCAATCTTCAATCAGATTCTAGTTCGTTGAAACTGGTACGCAAGGCAATCTTCAAGTTGGTCCATGGCGGTTATTTTCTGGTCCGCCGTACCATTTTGGTCCGCCGTACCAAATCTGGTACGCTGAGATAATCTGGTTTGTTTCTGGTCCGCAGGTTCCTTTGGTTCATTGGTTAATTTGGTCCGAAACTGGTTCGTTGATTACAAATTTGGTCCGCTAAGATTGTTTTGGTACGTTGGCAGAATACATGTGTTTACTAAAACTGACGTAACTTGAGAACTGTTAAGAGTTACGGAACCCAATACCAACCAAAACGACCGTCTCGACGAGATCTAGACTTTTACTCGCCTAACGGCCAGTACCGTCCATTTTGACACTCAAAATCCACTTGGAAGACCTTCGTTTTTGAGTTCGAAGTTTTTGAAGTATCATTTTCGGGGTTGAAAAATGTCTGATTTTCAAGCGTTTGCAGCTATGCAAAACACGGTACAAGCTATGCTCAATTTTGATAATGAAATAGGAACTAGTCAGAAAGTTCCTAAGCTGTTAAAAGTTGGAAGATTATCAAAATTAGAAGCAACGCTTTTCTGCATACATCAGCACAAATGATATTGATTTATGGATTTTGATTCGAACGTTGTATGTAAGTCCAACTGAAGATGGAGAGTATAAAGAAATTCAAGATTTTGATAAGGATGAAAGAAAAAGTTATGAGCTTGAACAAAAATTTTATGGTTATCTTACCATGGCTTTACCTACTGAGTTGTTGCATCAATTCAGCACTTGCAAGAAAGCTAAACAGTTATGGGATGCTTTATCTACTCGATGTGAAGGCAATGACCAATACAAGAAGAGTAGACGAAAAGTGTTGAACAAGGAATTTGAAAATTTTCAACAATATGAAAAAGAAAATATTTCTGCTCTTGTTTCAAGGTTTTCACATCTGGTTAGTGATATGAAAGTGGTTAAAATTAAAAAGACCGAGGAGGAATTGAAGGAGAAATTGATGGAAGCATTACCGGAAAAGTGGGAAAGTTATGTGTTATTGTTTACCCATGACAAAGAATATTCTGAATTATCATTTCATGATTTAACTGGAAAGCTTCATGCTAGAGAAATGGAAATGATGACATCAAATAAATCAACTGCTCAACTGTAGAATCCGGAATTGTATCATGGTCAAAATTCTGCAAGTATCAATGCGAAGTCTAAATCATTTAGTGTTGATTTATCAAATCCACCTCAAACAGCTTTTGTTGCTGGTCATGGTTCAGGAAATTCTGGAAATTCATCAAGAGGATGTAACTTCACTATTCCAAATCATTCAAGTCGGACTTCATTTTCAGCAAAAACACCTGATGAACATTTGGCATTAATTTCTGCTTTATTATCTTCTTATTATGGATTGCTGAATGGTGGTTTGACAACATCTAATCTGATTGAAGAAGATTTTGATCAGATTGATCCTGATAATCTTGAGCAAATGGATATCAATTGGTAACTGGCGATGTTAGCTCAAAGAGTTAAAAGATTCAAAAAGAAGACAGGTTATCAAAGTTTAAATCCGGATGGCAAGGTTGGAATAGATAAATCAAAGGCAAAATGTTTCAAATGTTATAATTTTGGACATTTTGCTCGTGAATGTTCAAAAACAAATGCATCTTCATCAAAGCCTCCAACATCTTTGGTTTCTCAAGTTGATAAACACTATAACTGGGGACAAACTTCTGATGACTCTCAACCAATTGCTTTATTTGCTATTACTTCTGCATCAAAACCCTGGCATGAAGATTATAATTGGGCTGCTAAGGAAGGTGATGAGTCTGCATTTCTTGATCAAGTTGTTCATAGTGATGATGAAGTAGAAGTAATTGATTCTGAATCTGAAATAAGTAGTTCTGGAAATAGTGGCTATGAATCTGTTTGTGAGTTTTGTTCTCAAAAAGATAAGAAGATTCAAGGATTAATAAAAGAAAATGGGTTGTTAATTGAGGAAAATAAAAGAAGAATAGAAGAATTGGCAACTGAACAACAAAAGTTAGAAGATCTTATTCGAGAAACTTCTTCTCAGAAAGAAAAGTTTTCAGATTTTCAAGCAGAGGTTGTTGAGAAAGAATCAAAATTTCAAAGTGTTAAACAGGAGTTTGAGCAGAAAATTACAAAATTATCTGACGAAAATGCTGCATTAATACAAGAAGTGAACAAATGGAAGGATGATGCTGCAGACATAGCAAATGATTTTCAAAATCTTTTTGACAAATCAAAGTCCAGACTTGATACTCTTACTAAACTTTCTGATGACCAAGCTATTAAGATTCAATTCTATCAGCTGGATATGGAAAAGTTACTTGATGAGAAGCGGAAGTTGGTTAGAGTGAACAAGTTGCAAAATGCAAATTTAGATATTCAGAATAGAAATGAAGATAAGCTGCAGAAGGAATTGTGGGCTGGACTAGATGAGTTAAGATTGCAAAAGTATGAAACCCATAAAGTGGCAGAGAAGCTAATTGCAACCGAAAAGGAGTTGCCTGAAGCTCAACAAAAGATTTCTGATCTGAAAGTAGAAGTCATTGATTCAAAACGTCTTTTGAACAATGTTACTAATTCATAGTCTTTTACAAGTTTCTTGGTCAAAGATGACAACTTTGAGAAGATGTTCAATAAAACTATGTCACCACCAGGAAGTCTCAAAGAAGGAATTCATGATTTGAAAGACAAGGTTGAGACTGGTGATTATTCTGAGTTTGTTGGTTCCAAATCTGTTGAAGAAAAGAAAGCGAACAAAGGCAAGGATGCTGAAAATTCTGAAGTTACAAAGGTTGTGTCTGGTTCATCATCTAATGGCAAAGAGAAATATGCAAGTTCAACAACTGATATTGTTTAAACTATTGTTGATGCTCCCAAGGATATTACCAAGATCAAAGCAAAGTTCTCTCATCTTGCAAATACCGGGCATAAAACATTTGGTTCAGAAGAGAAGGTTTTTGGAAAACATACAGGTTTGGGATTTCAAAAGAAACAGGTTAAAGTGAATGTTTCTACGGTTCAACAACAACAAAATTTGAAGAAAATCCATATGAAGCAAGTGAAGAAGGAGATTTTTCATGCTGAAAAGGTTCAACCAGAGCGATTTTATAAACTCAAAGGCTCAGATCAAATATTCTCTGATCTGGAGTTTTCACTTCACTGTGTGGATTCTCGGAAAATAGCTGAGGTTTTTATCCAGTCTGTTGATGCTCCAAAGATCAAGAAGAAACAAACTGCTAAGGTTTCTGCTAGAGATTCAAATTACACTCCAAAGAGCCCGAAATCCAAATGGGTTCATGATCATAGCTATCAGGTATTCGATTCCTTTTATTATCATTTTGGAGATGTTAATGTTTGTGAAGCTTTGCAGATTCCGAAACGCCGAAATGTCAACAATCGCTTGTGTTACAATTTCCAACAAAAGGGGCATCTGGCACAAGATTGATCGGTTTCTGCTGCTTCTAGTTCAAGTAAAGGAAAGGTTCCACATGTTGGTAAATCTGCCATACAGAGATTCATTGACGAATATGGCAGAGTATTTGATGAATATTCACACCCTACATTTTTCAAAACTCAAGGAAGATTTATTCCTCGTTTTCCAAATGTTCCATATATAGGTTGTTCATCACAATCGACTGTGACTGGTTCATCAACAAATTTGGAAACCTAAAGTGGTTTCGAAAGGAAACCAAGATACTGGTCGACCAGAAGCGATTCGCTTCGGGTCATTTATAAACTAACGTGTTTGACCATTGTGCAGTTACTTCTAGAAGACCTATCGGTGATTGAAAAGTTGCTGATGGAGAAGTATCCTGCTGATTTAAGTTCAATTTCCAGAAATATCAAATTTCAAAAACTGTTTTTTTTTTCTGAAAGCTAAAACTTCAAGGTATCCATGTCAAAAGGTCAATTTTCTTTCTTTAACATTTCGTATGTAGTTTAGGGGGAGAAAAAAATACCAAAAATAGTGTTTTTTGTGTTTTTGTTAAAATGAGATCCAAAAATAGAGTTTTCATTTTAAGGGGGAGAAAAAGGAAAAATACAAAAACATTGAAAAACAGAAAATACAAAAACATTGAAAATGAGAAATTGTATCCGACATAATTGGGAAATGATGGTACATTGGCTTACGTGTCTGACTCGTGGATAAATTAGATGAAAAAGCCATAAGATCATTGTTCGATGTGCTTGGTAGGCTCAGCATTAAATCAGAAAGTATTTAAATGTGATATACATTAAATACTAATGCTTGACCAAGTGGACAACATCTTGATGCATATCTAATGATATATCAAGGAAAAAAATATGTGAAAAAGAAAATGAAAAGTCTCTGTGTATACATGTGGTCATTTTGTAAAGATTTAAACTTGTTTGATTTTCTTTATTTTGTCAAACGATCGGACTTTCTCTGCGTATCGAAAGATCGACCTGATTGTTGTTCGTTTAACGTCCTGCTTTATATTATTTGGTGTTTCGTATAACTCATCGGACTTTCTCTGCGTGTACGGGAGTACAGACCTGATTGTTGTCGGGTTATACAATTTCAACTTGTTTTTATTTTCTTATTTTGTTAAATCCGAGGCCTTATCTGCGTATTGAAAGATCGACCTTAAGGTAGACGATTTAACGTTCTTATTTCTTTTTGCATGGAACACAGTTGACTAAATCATGAGTACAATCGTTATGTGATTAAATCACAAAATCACAAAGTGTGATATAAAAGAAAATACATATCTGAGTATGTCTGATAGTGTGGGGTACACTGGTCAAAGCAAATCTAATCAAATACAATAACATATCCAGATGTTATGAGTATGATTGTGCCTGAGTTTAAGATGGACAAATTATACCAGTAATCGACATGACTTATGTGCTGAAGTAATTGAAATTGAAGTGTAGTTCAGCATGTCATGTTCAATATGATACCAAGTTGTGATCTTTCTTGCAAAAGACAAAAATAGTGTCTGATTCTGTATTGCTTTTATGGTTCATATCGGAAAAATCCAAAAAGATTTTATTTCTAATTTGTTTTTGACCGATCGACATGTGATGCGAAATCAAATTTCAACATCATATCTTGGATTCTCGAAGAGAAGTTTTACGTCAAGATTAAATTATTTTCAAAAGAAAAAGGGAACCGCGTTTCTGTCTTCTGAAATTGCAGATTATGTGTGTCAAGACTCAAGCATGGTGAAAGGGAGAGTTTGTTATATCTTTCACAAGTGGATCTTGAAGATCAAAGATGATTCAAGAGTGTTCCAGCCATACAAGCTCTATTTCTGACAAGATTTCAAGTCGAAGATCGGATGCAGCAATGTTGAAGATTAAAGAATGAAGTTTTGTTAGAATATAGATACACTACACGTTAAGGGGGAGTTTGTTAGAGCATATACCTATGCTATGATGTGTCGCGTGTATTGTATCTATATTAGAGCGAGTCTGTGAGTTGTAGTGGCAACATTCTAGGTGACATACCATCTGGTATGCTAGTTGGTACGTAGGCTAGTATGTCACTAACTATAAATACCGTGTGTTAGAATGTTAGAAAGACACTTCTGTCATTCTACACCTTTACTGTGTGTTCAAGAGGGAGAAACTAGAGAGTCTTCATTGTAATCTCAAGTGATTTAATACGAATTCTCTTATTTACTTCTCGTGTTCATTACATTGATCAAAGCATGCAGTAGTAAGATCGTATCTCAGTTTTACAATGGAGTTCAAGTTGGTGTCACTAATGTAGCAAGTGTATTAGATTCAAAATATGATCATCAATCTTTTTCTAAAGAAAAATTTGCATTCATGGAAAGCTTGTCTGAACAAGTTGAATCAGATGTTGTTCTCTTGTTGGAGAAACAAGTTCAAGTTCTAACTTAGGAGAAGGAAGCACTGATCTGTGAATGTGAAGCCGCAAAAGCTGAAGCACTTGACACAACCAATGATTTTGAGAACTTATATCAAAAGAGTCTTCCATTGAAGCAACAATATGAGAGGGCTCAGCAAAATGTTGTGGAGATTCTTCTAAGGTAGTTTCTTATCCTCCAATGTGCAAATCTTGTGATGATTTTGCTACCGCTAAGAGTACGCTCTTAGACGAAAAGACAAAACTCATTGATCTTTTGTTGGTAGCAAGAGTTGATAAGAATATTTATAAGGAAAGATGGGAAGGAACCACTAAGGAGTTGTTGACCGTTCATGAGCAGTTACGTTTACAAAAATTTGATTTTTCAAACCAATCTGAACTGCTATGTCCGTACAAAAGGACTTGGCTGATAGTTAAAAACTTGTTGCAGATCTAAAAATTGAGATTTTTAAGCTAAAACAAAAGATTGATTCTATTATAGTTTCATCATCATTTACCAACTTTCTTTATAAGTCTGAAAAGGAAACTAATTCTGGTAAACTGAGGCAAGTTCCCCCTCCTATCATTATAACCAATGGTCCTTCGTCTGAGGAAAAAGTGAAAGTTTCTTCTCATGACAAGCAGAGTAATCATCAATCAATTAATTCGAAGTCTGACAAAACTTCAACCGGAAAATCTATCTTGGATTTTACGGTTGATGAACTATTTTATGATGTCTCAGATTTTGATAAAATTGATGATCTCATATCTGAAACGGAAGATGAATGTTCCAAACCCACACGTACAAATGTTTCTAAGCCAGATTATCAAAATTTGGTTTCAAAACAAGAATTTTCAAACATCAAATCTGAGCTGACAAAACTAAG
>JBCNJP010000003.1:41638697-41767197 GCA_039602395.1 Deinandra increscens subsp. villosa | reverse complement strand
TTGGTCCTAAACACAACTTATTGGTTATATACAAACCTTAGTGGGACTCATTAGTACCAACTAAACACACGTTATTGGGCCATCATTGGTCCTAAACACAACGTATTGGTTATATGCACACATTAGTGAGTCTCATTGGTCCCAACTAAACACACCTTATTGGGCCATAATTGGTCGTAAACACAACTTATTGGTTATGTAAACACCTTATTAGGACTCATTTGTGCCAACTAACCCTCATTGTCCCTAAACCCACTTTATTGGGCCATCATTGGTCCTAAACACAACTTATTGGTTATATAAGACACACCTTACTAGGACTTATTGGTCCCAACCGACCCTCATTGCCCTACTAAACACTACTTATAGGGCCATCATTCGTCCTAAACACAACTTATTGGTTATATACAAACCTTAGTGGGACTCATTAGTCCCAACTAAACACACGTTATTGGGCCATCATTGGTCCTAAACACACTACTACAAAAATGGCCTTTCTTGACGCTTTTTGCGCGTCAAGAAAGGGCCCAGATGACGCGCAAAAAAGCGTCAAGGAAGGTAGGGTCAAGAATGTTCTTGACGCGCAAAATGCGCGTCATCCCATTCTTGACGCGCAAATGATGACGCGCAATTTATGACGCGTATTGCGTGTCATAAAATAAGCGTCAAGGAAGCCACCGTCATAATTGTTATGACACGCATTTTTGCGCGTCATGAAAATGAAAACAAAAATAAAAAAAAATATTTTTGTAGATTCACTAATTTCCACATTAAAAGACAATTAACCTCCTAATCAAAATAATATATACTTGCAGCAAAAAAATCCATTACATATATAGAGCAAACATATTAACATTCGTTTCGCCATGTTCATATAATTCAATGTACCAAAGTTAACTAAGATGTTAAAAAGTTACACTCGACCACAAGATGTCCTTGAAAATGAAAGCTAACACATACGCTCCTCATTCTTCTATTACAGCTTGGATTTCATCGTTTGAATGAATAAGTTGTTGAAGAGCTTGAAGTAAATGTCTTTTCTGTCAAAACAAATATATGAAAAATATATTTAACATCAAATCATATATTTCATCCATCAAGTTTGTCTAGGTTTGATGGCAGTATATATAGATCAAAAGTAAAGTCTTACCGTCAACCACATTTAAAATAGTCAAACCTTCAGCTCCCAACCCCGCCAAACATAATCATAACCTGCTCATGTTAGTAAATGAAAAGAAATGAATCTCTCTATTACCATATTTGTATACGATGATGTAGATAATAGAAAGATACCTCTTTAGAGTTAGCAAGGGTTCCAACAGTTGATAATATGCCATGTATATATAACAAGTGTAGATAATAAAGACCCTTAATGGGTCATAAAAATTGTCATCTAAATGACCTTAAAGTTCTGCACAAAAACAGTCCCATGTTGCATCCAAAAGACCTTAAAGTTCTGCACAATTTCACCAATAAAGACCCTTAATGGGTCATCATAATTACCATCCAAATGACCTTAAAATTCTGAACAAAAACAGTCCCATATTGCATCCAATTGATCTTAAAAATATTTCACCCACAAAGACCCTTAATGGGTCATAAAAATATTAAGAACTACAGCAGCAAGTATAAAATACTAACAATTATAAAGATTTCTAATTTTAATCAAACAAAGAAAACAGTTGAAATAAGAAAGTTGTAAAGGTCATAGAGAGACAATTAAACAGGTTATAATCATATTAAACAGACAATTATCTCATGAAGGTGCAGTTTACTCTTGTGAACATTTCACATGTTAACAATAGAATAACTACAGAACTTACCAGACTTTTAATTCATATGTATAAGGTATAGATTAATGAAAATTACCAGTGACATGTAATTGTAGATATGAAAGCTGATATGAGAAAATCTATAGATTATTTAATTAATGTGGTTGGACCAATTGTGTATTTCACTCTGAACACGACCTTTCGCATGTATCAGACCGAGACAAAAATGACAGCATCACTGTTAATTTCAAAGGACTAACAGTAAATGAATTTGAGGAAACAGAGATAATTACTCTAGTATGAATGTTAATTGCATGAGTAGCTAATTGAAATAAAAATTATAGTGTTTTCATGCATAAGTATACAATGATAAAATAAGAAATTAATTATTCTGTAACATCATTTTCAATGACCAATGATCATGTAAAATTAAAGTATTCTAAGTTAGCAGCAGAAGGCAAGTAAAATTAAGGAATATGTACCTGAATTTGGAAGGAAAATTCCACTTGCCTGCACATGAGAAAACAAACACATGAGATAAACATAATCTAATAAAACAACACATATGAATCAACTTACAAAGGTACATGAAAAATTATTCAGAAATCAGAACATAACCATCTAATAACTACAACTGAACAATTTCATAACTTAATCTACAACTTCAAGGGAAATAGATATTAGAAATTAGATTGCCAACATAATTAGACAATAAATGATTAATTCAAGAAGAAAAAACATCCATTGTGTAACACTGTAAGCTTCAGTAAGAAAATATTTTGTTTTGGTTAAAACACTCTGGTGATTATGATTTAAAAATATAAACTGTTTACTTAAATATTGAAATAAGCCATAGATTCAGGAAAGGTTAGGACATCAGGTCCATATCAGTCCCCTTTTCCAAACTTTAGGATCAGGCTTTTTCAGGACAAGCATAAAATAACTATGTTAATGAGCCGAGCTTGACTCGTTTAGACTCCTAACTTAGGCCTTGTCATTGTGATGGTAATACATTTTGGAAATGGCCGACTTGATTTGTACTATCGACTAAGTGAGCAGCTTTCCCGAAGAAGGTGTGGACCCCGGTCGCTATTACAACTGCTTCAATTTCACCTTGTTTGCATGTTGAGCCGGAAAACACACTATCACCTGGATGCTTGGTCACAGGTAATGATTCACCAGTCAGTGCAGATTGGTCAATCTTGAGTGCAGCAGCCTCCATGACCCATCCATTGTATCCAAATTGTTATTGATTCGAGTAAGAAAGATTCATACCCCTCCATTGGCCAAGACAATGGCCATAAGTGCAGCAGCCTCCATGACCCATCACAATGGATTCCACATGAACCCTAAGAACTTGAGAATCTTACTTTCCTGTCAATTCAAGTATATCAATAACATCTCACCAGTTTCATAAACACAAGTACAGCAAAATAATATCAGAAATCAAAAACAGTTTTCAGTTATTGATTTACCTTCTTCTCTTCTAACTAATAACCAACGTAACCGAGCAACAGTAATCTACCAAACATAATTTAGAAAACCATAAACAAGATAATCACAAAAGGCAATAAGAACTTACAAACAGCCTTAGCATTACACATGAAAAGCAATCACAAAAGAATACCCCTGCATCAGAACACAGAACCTTTAAAAGAATCATAAGAACCTAAAACACTTCCCATAAACATGAAAAAAGAGAGTCCTAAATAGGCAGTAACAACTTACAAATACCACCGGAAGAAACACAATAAACCAACAGCAATGTAGCACTCCTGCATTCACAATATGAGATAAACCATAAGAAAAAAACCAAAACACATCTAAATACAATCAAATGGAGCATAACTATTCACTTGAACTTATGCCAAGATTATGCTCCAAAAAATTGTACTCCCAAGAACAACAATTTGAGTATAAGCATATGCAAATTGTTCACCATATGCTTTTCAGGACTACAAACATATACAAAGTGTTTTTACTCACCATATACGGTCTCGACCGTAGCAAAAAATCAATTTGACTAAAAAACTCTGCTGAAGAACGAAACATATATAGAACCCGCCAATAACACGTGTTAAGCAAGAGATAAACCCAATATAACACCTGCATATGAAACATGTAAAGATTACAAACCCTATCATTGTAATTATATATATAACACTATAACAGTAGCATAACATATCAAAATCAAGAAAACCACATCTCAAATGCAAGGACACAATACACACAAAATCAATAAGCAACGAATGTTATAACTGATGTAGAAAAAAGTATTTACTTCTCAAGAAAATCAAGAATATACCTCAAAGTTTCAGTGAATGTTTTCGTTGAGATGCTAATTGAGAATAATCCAAGTAGCGATGTCTACATTTCCCAATTCTTCTTCCTTGACCACCACCACCGAATCATTAGGATTCAAACCCGTGAAATCCGTTGCATCTTTTAACCAAACCATTTGAGTTTTCCCTAAATCAACATATCAATAACGCTCAAAATCCCCGAAAATTAAAACCCAAAAACTTTAAAGTCAAAATTAAAAAAGAATTTCGGCTTAAAAAAAACTGGTACCCTAACTCAGTGAAGATCGTGAATCCTAAAAAGAGCAAGCGAATATGTAGTGTTGCTGATGGAGATTGCGAATCGTGAACCCTAAAAAAAGCATCCTAAAAAAAGTACCCTAACTCACTGAAGATCGTAAACAAATAGTTGAAACTTACAGTGCCGTTTTCCGGTGAAGGATGGTGTGGAAATATGAGGGCAGCGGTGATGAAGGAGCAGAGAAGAAACGGAGAGGGCAGCGGTGATGATGGGTCGGAGAAGAAACGAAGAGGGAGCGGCAGGATAATCGAAGAGCGGGAATGGATTTTGTGAGCGGCAAGTTTTTAGGGCAAAAATAGCGGCAGATAGGTTTTTGGGCAAAAATAGCGGCAGATAGGTTTTAGGGCAAAAATATTAGCGGGATTATAAAAATTATAAAACGACAGTTTAAAGATGACGCGCGCCAAATGTGTACTCCGTGTTTTTTTATTTATGACAGAAATTTTATGACGCGCAAAATTGCGCGTCATCTACTCTTAAACTTTTACCATTTATGACAGTTTTTTTATGACACGCGTTTTTGCGCGTCATAAATTACTGCGTGTCATTGTTCGCGCGTCAAGGAAGACCCTTTTTCTAGTAGTGACACAACGTATTGGTTATATGCACACATTAGTGAGTCTCATTGGTCCCAACTAAACACACCTTATTGGGCCATAATTGGTCGTAAACACAACTTATTGGTTATGTAAACACCTTATTAGGACTCATTTGTGCCAACTAACCCTCATTGTCCCTAAACCCACTTTATTGGGCCATCATTGGTCCTAAACACAACTTATTGGTTATATAAGACACACCTTACTAGGACTTATTGGTCCCAACCGACCCTCATTGCCCTACTAAACACTCCTTATAGGGCCATCATTGGTCCTAAACACAACTTATTAGTTATATACAAACCTTAGTGGGACTCATTAGTCCCAACTAAACACACATTATTGGGCCATCATTGGTCCTAAACACAACTTATTGGTTATATACACACCTTACTAGGACTTATTGGTTTAACCGACCCTCATTGCCCTACTAAACACACCTTATTGGGCCATCATTGGTCCTAAACATAATTTATTGGTTATATACACACCTTAGTGGGACTCATTAGTCCCAACTAAACACACCATATTGGGCCATAATTGGTCGTAAACACAATTTATTGGTTATATAAACACCTTATTAGGACTCATTAGTGCCAACTAACCCTCATTGTCCCTAAACCAACTTTATTGTGCCATCATTGGTCGTAAACACAACGTATTGGTTATATGCACACATTAGTGAGTCTCATTGGTCCCAACTAAACACACCTTATTGGGCCATAATTGGTCGTAAACACAACTTATTGGTTATATAAACACATTATTGTGACTCATTGGTCCCAACTGACCCTCATTGCCCTTAAACACACATTATTGGGCCATCATTGGTCCTAAACACAACTTATTGGTTATATAAGACACGCCTTACTAGGACTTATTGGTC
This sequence comes from Deinandra increscens subsp. villosa, assembly GCA_039602395.1. Lineage (NCBI taxonomy): Eukaryota > Viridiplantae > Streptophyta > Magnoliopsida > Asterales > Asteraceae > Deinandra > Deinandra increscens. Next base: position 41,761,339 of record JBCNJP010000003.1, on the reverse strand, counting down.
CCAACCGACCCTCATTGCCCTACTAAACACTCCTTATAGGGCCATCATTGGTCCTAAACACAACTTATTGGTTATATACAAACCTTAGTGGGACTCATTAGTCCCAACTAAACACACGTTATTGGGCCATCATTGGTCCTAAACACAACGTATTGGTTATATGCACACATTAGTGAGTCTCATTGGTCCCAACTAAACACACCTTATTGGGCCATAATTGGTCGTAAACACAACTTATTGGTTATGTAAACTCCTTATTAGGACTCATTTGTGCCAAATAACCCTCATTGTCCCTAAACCCACTTTATTGGGCCATCATTGGTCCTAAACACAACTTATTGGTTATATAAGACACACCTTACTAGGTCTTATTGGTCCCAACCGACCCTCATTGCCCTACTAAACACTCCTTATAGGGCCATCATTGGTCCTAAACACAACTTATTGGTTATATACAAACCTTAGTGGGACTCATTAGTCCCAACTAAACACACATTATTGGGCCATCATTGGTCCTAAACACAACTTATTGGTTATATACACACCTTAGTAGGACTTATTGGTTTAACCGACCCTCATTGCCCTACTAAACACACCTTATTGGGCCATCATTGGTCCTAAACATAATTTATTGGTTATATACACACCTTAGTGGGACTCATTAGTCCCAACTAAACACACCATATTGGGCCATAATTGGTCGTAAACACAATTTATTGGTTATATAAACACCTTATTAGGACTCATTAGTGCCAACTAACCCTCATTGTCCCTAAACCAACTTTATTGTGCCATCATTGGTCGTAAACACAACGTATTGGTTATATGCACACATTAGTGAGTCTCATTGGTCCCAACTAAACACACCTTATTGGGCCATAATTGGTCGTAAACACAACTTATTGGTTATATAAACACATTATTGTGACTCATTGGTCCCAACTGACCCTCATTGCCCTTAAACACACATTATTGGGCCATCATTGGTCCTAAACACAACTTATTGGTTATATAAGACACGCCTTACTAGGACTTATTGGTCCCAACCGACCCTCATTGCCCTACTAAACACTCCTTATAGGGCCATCATTGGTCCTAAACACAACTTATTGGTTATATACAAACCTTAGTGGGACTCATTAGTCCCAACTAAACACACGTTATTGGGCCATCATTGGTCCTAAACACAACGTATTGGTTATATGCACACATTAGTGAGTCTCATTGGTCCCAACTAAACACACCTTATTGGGCCATAATTGGTCGTAAACACAACTTATTGGTTATGTAAACTCCTTATTAGGACTCATTTGTGCCAAATAACCCTCATTGTCCCTAAACCCACTTTATTGGGCCATCATTGGTCCTAAACACAACTTATTGGTTATATAAGACACACCTTACTAGGTCTTATTGGTCCCAACCGACCCTCATTGCCCTACTAAACACTCCTTATAGGGCCATCATTGGTCCTAAACACAACTTATTGGTTATATACAAACCTTAGTGGGACTCATTAGTCCCAACTAAACACACATTATTGGGCCATCATTGGTCCTAAACACAACTTATTGGTTATATACACACCTTACTAGGACTTATTGGTTTAACCGACCCTCATTGCCCTACTAAACACACCTTATTGGGCCATCATTGGTCCTAAACATAATTTATTGGTTATATACACACCTTAGTGGGACTCATTTCGGATGTCACAAGAGTAATCATCAATCAATTAATTCGAAGTTTGACAAAACTTCAACCGGAAAATCTATCTTGGATTTTACGGTTGATGAACTATTTTATGATGTCTCAGATTTTGATAAAATTGATGATCTCATATCTGAAACGGAAGATGAATGTTCCAAACCCACACGTACAAATGTTTCTAAGCCAGATTATCAAAATTTGGTTTCAAAACAAGAATTTTCAAACATCAAATCTGAGCTGACAAAACTAAGTGAGTTTGAACAAAAACAGATTGCTAGAAGCAAGTCTATTGAAGGTAAAAAGGTCAAACAAGGTGGAGTTGGGTTTGTGCCTCCAGCCAAAACAAAATCTTTTGAACAAGGTTCTTCATCTAAGATTTCAAAACCTGAAAAAGCCAAGGCTGGCAATCTTACTCCGAAACCCAAATTTGATACATCTGAAAATTGGGTGAATTATCGCTTAAAAGGTTCTGATAAGATTTATAGTGATAAAGACTTTCCTTTGGATATGGTCAATCCCAATTTAATAGATAAAAAAATTTCGGGGAAGTTTGATCCTGCTTATGATCCTAAGGTGAGGAGTGTGCCCATTAACAGGAGAAATGGAAGTATCAATTTAATGGACACACTTATCTCTGATTCTGAATCTGGGTTGGTTAACAGGTTGAAAAAGTCTGTTCAAAAGTCCGTAAACAAGAAACCAATAAAATCAACTTTTCAATCACCACCAAGAGTTTTTCATAAACAAATGCAACCAACTTTCAGAAAACCAAGTCCTTATATCAAAAGGTCACAATTTTACAATGATGACGGTTTTTATGATGATTTTGGTTGTGGACCAAATCAACCTATCCTTGGAAGGGGTCCAAAGTGGGTTGATCATGGTTGTCAAAATGAGTTTGGTCCAAGATTTGGTGGAAGGAGAGATAGATATCAGAATTATGAGGATCAATTTTATTCTTGGAAATTCACATGTTAGAAATCGATTTATGTACCGTGGTGATGTTCCAGAGAGGGTAACGGGTTATGATTCTTGTTGTAATAATGATTTTGGAAATCATCGTGTGTCTAATCAAAAGGGTTTGAAACCCAAGACACAAAAACAACAAAAACCTGTTGTTGAGTCCGATGTGAATGGTGAGATGATTGAGAAAGTTTTGATTGATAAACGAAAATGCTTTAAATGAAAAATCATGGTCATACATATCAGACTTGTCCACTAAAGAAGCCTAAATCTGACAAGTCTGATGCAGAACAATCTGATGAAATGTCTGAAGGATATCAGACTGAAACACCTGTTTCCAAAAAGAAAGTTAGATTTGTGGATTATAAGGGTAGAGTTCATTTTTTTTATGAGTCATCTGAATTTCAAAAACATAAAATTGAAAAGAATTTAGAAAATGATTCTGGAAAACTTAAATCAATTCTTAAAAACTCTACCGTTGGATCCAAAGGCTCTTCAAGTGATGCATGGAAACCTAAGGGTTCTTCCATGGCTAGTGATGATTTTGTGGAAGATGACACTCGACCCAAAGCTTCTAGCTTGGGTACGTCCCGAAACTAATCTTCTGTTTTAATTTATGCAGGGATCTTCGCGACAACTCATGAACAATATTTGGGTTGTTGATAGCGGAGCATCTCAGCACATGACTGGTGATATCTCTTTGTTGCATGATGTGAAGTACTTCGATGGAGGTAAAGTTACATTTTCTGGAAACAAGGGAGGTCAAGTCACCGGCATTGGTAAATTGTCGAACGGTGCAGTCACATTCGAGAAAGTTGAATATGTCAAAGAATTAGAGTACAATCTTCTTAGTGTTTCCCAGATCTGTGACAAGCAATACACAACTGCTTTCAGGGGGAGTGAATGTGTGATACTAAAGCCTGAATACAAGATTCCAGACGAATTTGTTATGATGCAAGCACCTCGATTCTCAAATTTGTATATGCTCGACATGCATTCAGCCAAAGCAACTGTTGCGGGTCAATGTTTCTTATCAAAATCTTCAGAGAGATATTCCATTCTATGGCATCGTCGCATGGGTCACATCCATTATCGCAAGATGAACGAGTTGGTGCATAGGAATCTTGCTGAAGGAGTTCCGAAACAACAATTTGTATTCAATGATATGTGTGTGAGTTGCAAGAAGGGAAAGCAAAAGAGAAAATCACATCCACTGAAGAAGTATCATTCTATAGAAGTCTCATTGGAATTACTTCACATGGATCTATTTGGTCCTGTGAATCGTCAAAGTATTTCTGGGAATTGGTATTGTCTTGTGGTAACTGATGAATATTCAAGATACTCATGGGTTGATTTTCTGGTCTCTAAGGATGAAACTTCAAGAATTCTTCTCAACTTGATTACTACTCTCGAGTCATTATATAAGTTAAAGGTACGAAGAATTCACCGTGACAATGGCACGGAGTTTAAGAATTCTACCGTGAGGACTTTTTGTATGGAGAAAGGAATCGTACACAAATTTAGTACACCATACACACCTCAGTAAAACGGCATGGCAGAAAGAAAGAATCGTACAATTATTGAAACAACACGAACAATGTTGGCTGACGCCCAATTTTCGGTTCCTTTCTGGACGGAAGCAGTCAACATGGCTTTTTATGTGCTTAACCGAGTGCTTTCGGTTAAACGATTGGGGAAGACATGTTATGAACTTCTCAAGAATCATAAGCCGAATCTTAGTTATGTGGAGCCGATTTGGTGTCCATGTACTGTGTTAAAGTCTGCGGGCAAGTTTGATGAAAAAGTTTTTGAAGGCTTGTTTGTTGGTTACTCACATTTGAAGAAACAGGGTTTCAATAAGTAGACTGGTACTGTGGAAGAATACTTACATGTGGATTTTTAATCCTATACTTTACCGCCCAAAGGTGTTGGACCGGACTGGATGTTTGATTATAATTTTTTTTTTGAAAATCTTGAATCGACACCAGAGATGTCTGATGATCAGCTTATTCGGTGTTTATTGATCTTCAAGACGATACTATGGTTCTGAATATTCAAACTCTGCTGACTCCGGAAGTGCCTGTTGCTGATAATTACTTGACAGAAACATCAAATGATTTGACAATTGGGGCTGATGATATGTCTTCTGATGACAATAATGACTTTCATGAAGTCGTGTCACATAAGGTTGAGATCCCTGTTCAACAATCCGATCCACAAGTTGAAGCGATTATAAGTGATGCTGCTGTTAATTCAACTGAGAACGTGGTGATTGGAGAAGATCATGTTCCTGATATAGCTGAAACGCTCATTGTTCTAATTAATCAAAAAATTTGGATAAACACCCATCCGCAAGACAATATTATTTGTGATTTAAGTGAAGGAGTGCACACGAGACATCAAATTGAGAACAGTGCATTATTAATGATTTTGGAATATGGAATTCAGGACGAAGCGTTTCATTCATGCTTTCTATCTCAGATCGAGCCTAAAGATGTTAAGGAAGCTTTACTTGATGGTTTGTGGGTGGAAGCAATGCAAGAGGAGTTATTACAATTTCAAAAATTGGGAGTGTGGCACCTTGAAGATTTACCAGCTGGAAGCAAAGAACCATGCGGCACACGGTGGGTTTATAAATGCAAACGACATGATCACAGAGTAATAGTCCGTAACAAAGCACGTTTGGTTGTTCAAGGGTTTTCTCAAGAAGAGGGAATCGACTTTAACGAGGTGTATGCACCAGTTGCCAGAATCGAAGCTATACGAATCTTTTTGGCGTATGCTGCACATCGTGGATTCAAGGTCTTCCAGATGGATGTTAAGAGTGTGTTTTTGTACGGCAAAGTCAAAGAAGAAGTGTCTGTCAAACAACCTCCGGGATTCTTCGATCCTGATTATCCGGAGAAAGTATATAAGTTGGACAAGGCACTTTATGTTGGATTAGAACCCTCAAAACTCACTCACTGGTTGTATGTATAAACTTTGTTGAAGATGAAACAAAATGAAAACTCTCGAAATAAAGCAGAAAGTATGAATTGAAGGTAAAAGAAAAAGCTGCATATTCTATTAACCAAATAAACTAGGCTATATATAGCCTTACAATAAAGCACCACTAGCTAACTACTTCCTAAAGAAAAGGACAAAGGTGTGTGACCCACTCTCTCAAACCCAACGTTAACTTGCTCCAAATTCGGTCTACCTATACCCACTTTTCTTCTTTATTTGATCACATGCATAAAACACCTAAATACTAAAACTAAATAATACTAAAATAATAAAACCTATTCATGACTCATTATTAAAAACTTATGTCAAGATTAATCCTACATTTCACCCCCTTAATCTTGACATCATTTCTTCGTCCTCAAAGCAATGCCGGTTCCTCTTCTTCAATCAAGTTTGCTTCTTGCTCTTTGTCTTTCCATTTGGTACACTCATTCGCAAAGTGTCCAAATGCTCCACACTCATAGCACCTAAACTTGCTTTTATCACCTCGACCCGTGCCTCTTCCATGACCTCTTCCACCTCTTTCAAAGCTTCTTCCACGACCCCTTCCTCTTCCATAGAATCTATTATTTTCACCATTCTTTTGTTCACTAACCAACAGGAGTTGCCCTTGATCTCCTTCTTTCTCACCATGGCTTTTAAGTCTTTCTTTGTAGGCTTTAAGCCTTCCAACCGCTTCATCGAAAAGCATCGCATCCAACTCAAAACATTGTTCGATCGAAGCTACAATCTGAAGAAACGACTTTGGCATTGCATCAAGTATCCTTCTCACCATTTCTTCTTCCTCAACTTCATGTCCAAGACTCCTCAACTTTGAAACCAATCCACTCAACTTAGTAGCACAATCATCAACGAGCTCTCCTTCTTTCATCCTCAAACCTTCAAGCTCTCTTTTTATTGTTGCAATTCGAGCCGTCCTCACCCGATCTACACCCAAGTAGCGGATTTTTAAGCCATCCCACACTTTCTTCGGGTCCGTGTGACTCGACATTTGCAACACCATCTCTTCCGGTATTGCTTGAAACAAGAATGCTAGAGCTTGTTTTGACTTCGTGGCACTTGGTTCTTCCCCAAGAGTCCTTGATTCCACCGTCTCCAATAGGCCATGTGCATCTAAGATGGACTTAACTTTGATAGCCCATACCGGATAGTTGGTTGCGGTCAAAGTTGGAACTTGGTAAGACATCGTACCTGCTTCTTTTGTTTGTACCATCGCCATTCTTCACTTTCTTTTCTGATTTCTTTCTTTCTGCCTTTGCTTCCTAGTCACAACGATTCTTGCTTCTATTTCTTGCTCACTTGCTGTTCTTGATTCTTGCTACTGCTGCGTTCTTACTTGCTGCTGCTATGTTCTTGCTACTGCCGTGTTCTTTCTTGCTCAATGATGATCACTACTTGCTTCTGTTTCTTTCTTGCGATCTTGCTAATCTGCTTCAGCTTTCTTTCCTTCTTGCTTCTATCGAACTTGCTATTTCTCTGATGCTTGCTTCTTGCTTACGACCTTCCTAATCCCAGGTATGAGCCATAAGGCTCTGATACCAAATGTTGGATTAGAACCCTCAAAACTCACTCACTGGTTGTATGTATAAACTTTGTTGAAGATGAAACAAAATGAAAACTCTCGAAATAAAGCAGAAAGTATGAATTGAAGGTAAAAGAAAAAGCTGCATATTCTATTAACCAAATAAACTAGGCTATATATAGCCTTACAATAAAGCACCACTAGCTAACTACTTCCTAAAGAAAAGGACAAAGGTGTGTGACCCACTCTCTCAAACCCAACGTTAACTTGCTCCAAATTCGGTCTACCTATACCCACTTTTCTTCTTTATTTGATCACATGCATAAAACACCTAAATACTAAAACTAAATAATACTAAAATAATAAAACCTATTCATGACTCATTATTAAAAACTTATGTCAAGATTAATCCTACACTTTATGGTCTCCATCAGGCTCCTCGAGCTTGGTATGAGACGTTGTCCACTTATTTACTCGACAATGGATTCAAGCGTGGGTTGGTTGATTCAACATTATTTTGTCAGAAAACGGGGGAGGATCTGCTATTGGTACAAATTTATGTGGATGATATCATTTTTGGTAGTTCAAACGAACAATTATCAAAGGATTTCGAGAAATTGATGCAAACCAGGTTCGAGATGAGTTCAATGAGGGAAATGTCGTTCTTCTTAGGCTTACAAGTTCAGCAATCTGACAAGGGCATATTCATTCATCAGACGAAGTATGTGAACGATGTCCTGAGTCAATTCAAAGTGGAAGATATTCGCATTCCTGGAACTCCAATTCAGCTGTCGCATGGCCTTTTTCCTAACGAAGACGGTGAAATAGTAGATGTCACTTGGTATAGGGCATTGATAGGTTCATTGATGTACCTTATAGCTAGTCGACCTGATATCATGTTTGTTGTATGTTTGTGTGCCAGGTACCAAGCAGCACCTCGGGTTTCTCATATGGAAGCAGTAAAGATGATTCTAGCTTATCTGAAGGGTAATTCAGATCTCGGGATCTGGTATCCTCATGATGATAACTTTGATCTGTCGGCCTATACGGATTCAGACTATGGCGGTTGCAAGATCAACTTTAAGTTAACCACGGCCGGATGTCAGTTTCTAGGCAACCGGTTAGTATCATGGCAGTGTAAGAAGCAAACTTCCGTTGCTACATCCACGGTTGAAGCTGAATATATAGCAGCTGCGAGTTGCTGTTCTCAGGTTTTATGGATACAACAGCAGATGCGGGATTACGGTTTGAAGTTTCTTACTACTCCCATATATATAGATAACTCAGCTGCCATATGCATAACTAAAAACCCCGTGCATCACTCTAAAACAAAACATATTAACATCCGATATCACCTCATACGTGATTGTTTTGAAAAACACTTGATTGATCTGCAAAAGATCCATACTGATTTTCAAAAAGCGGATCTTATTACGAAAGCTTTTGACAAAACTCGCTTTCGTTATCTTTTGCAGATCAACGGCATACAAAAGTTACCTGTTGAGTAACTTTCAGTTGATCATGTTTTCTTTGTTTACTTTTGTTGTCTGTTTTTCTTTTCTTGTTAGCAAAATCCAAAAATAGAGTGTTTTGTATTTTTGGGGGAGAAAATCAGAAAATAAAAAAGATGGAAAAATGCAAAAAGCATAAAAATATTAGAAAAAATAAAAAATTTGAGAAATTGATCCGACCAAGCGGGAAGTGATATTACATCGGCGTGTGTTATCAACCACGGATAAAGTAAAAATGAAAAGTTGTAGGTACTTGTTTGGTTAGTTAAATGTGTAAGGGAAAATCTGATATATGCTAGTATGATATAAACATAAAAAATCTGCTTGATTAAGTGTAAGGCACATCATGATGGATGATGTGTGATCTTGGCATTAAATAAAATGAAAAAGCAAAAACAGAATAAGAGATGTTCTGATGTATGCATGCTTTTATATTGCAAAGATTTAAACTTGTTTGATTTTCTTTATTTTGTCAAACGATCGGCTTTTCTTTGCCTATCGAAAGATCGACCTGATTGGTGTTCGTTTGACGTTCTGCTTTATTTTCTTTGGTGTTTCTTATAACTCATCGGACTTTCTCTGCGTGTGCGGGAGCACCGACCTGATTGTTGTTGGGTTATACAATTTCTGCATTGTTTTTAATTTCTTATTTTCCTAAACAATCGGACTTTCTCTGCGTGCCTACCGGCCGGCCTGATTGTTGATTGTTTAGGGTTTCGCTTTATTTTTGCATGAAACATCATGGACGATAAATCTCGATGGAAATCAAATTCTGTGAAAAATACAAAAATAGAATAAGCCAGATTACCGGTATTTCTGATTGTGTGGGCTATCACATTATCAATGCATGCTAAATCATATCTTAACATATCAGGAAGCTATAAAAATTGATCTGCCCAAACTGAAATAAACTGAAAAGTTGTATTTGCTACCAACTTGACTTGCATGTTGATTAAAAATGTAATTGAAGTGTGTCTGATGCACATTAGCCGATATGATCTGGCGTCTGGATCTTTCTCGCAAAAACATTAAAGTTATATTTGTTTTGATTCAGTAATTTTATTTCATTTCTGTTTGGTTTGTTGATTGAATATATGAAAATCTAAAAAAAATTTAGGCGTGTTTTAGCATAATTTTGTAAAAATCCAAAAAGATTTTTGGTGTGTTTGAATATTTTTCTAAAATCAAAAAGATTTTGATTCTGCTTTATTTTCGATCAAACTTTAGTGAAACATTCCAAAATTATGCCGGAGACAACCAAACGGACTTGATTTCAGAAAACTCATCGTTGAATTGAACGAAGTTTGAGAAAAATTGATAAATTTTAAACTTTCGGGGTTTAATTTGAAGATTCATCAAAATCCGGGGTTTAATTTGAAATTTTTTGAAATCTCCAAACCTGGAGTTCGGACGACTGAACTTGGAGTTCGGACGACCGAACTTGGAGTTCGGAGGGTCCGAAGCTCACTATTGGACAAGTTTTGGAGGTACCGAATGTGGAGTTCGGACAACGTTCGGTGTAACTGTTGGTCCGAAGGTGGAGTTAGGAGGACGTTCAGAGGTCCGAACGTCTCGGGTTATAAATACTCCAAACCTGGACTTCGGAGTTCACTTTTCACTGTTTTCTCCGAACTTACACCGAACGGCTGCCCATATTTCCAATTTTCGATTTAGCAATTATTCGACGGGTTTGAGACTTGCATTAGGTAGATCACTTGATTCCGAGTGTACTGGTAGTCTTGGATTTGAATTTTATTCATTGTTTGTGGATTTTTTGTTCGAAAACTCGTTCGGCTTGTAACAGTTTCCTAGATCTGAAATTTAACTACCTAAAACTTGTTTTTAGACACTAAAAATGGTTCCACTGTGTTTGTTGTCAAAAACTGACCAAGGGTGTCATTTCTTGTAGCTTGATTTGGTCGGATTCACTGGGTTTCAAATTCAATTTCATCGGAGTTCATCAAGCTCCGAACCTGGGGTTCGGAGACTCCGAACTTGGGGTTCCGAGGTGGCTCGGACGGAGTTCGGCCGTTTAATATTTTTGATCAAAAAGTTGTTCGTTGATTGGAATGACAATGAATTGACGAAATTGATGATTATATCTGTTAATAACATGGAATTTAATGAATGTTTTATCTTATGTGTTTTCAGATATGGCCAACGACCTGAAAAACGGTGACAAACATAATATATGTGCATATATTGGTGTTGCACGAGGAAAGCTTGAAAAACTTGGAGGATCCGGGATCTTTGAATTTCTGAGACGATCCAGAATTCGCGATGCTATCACTCAACAATGTGATGTATATCGTGATATTATTCTAGAGTTCTGGAGTACTACACGGACAATTTCTGATATTCCAATCAGAATTGTTGCCACTATTCAGGGTCGAGAAGTTGAAGTTACTGAAGCAGATATTCGCAGAGTTTTGCAATTGAAAACTGATACAACAACGGCACCCATAGAATTTTCTCATGAAGATAACGTGGCGTTTCTGAAGCGAATCTGGTATACTGATGATCCAAGTAAAGAATGGGTCTACAAGTCTTCGTTGAGCGTTCCGTATAAATATTTGGCACACGTATTGTTGGTATGCCTGGGGCATAGAATATCTGGACATGATGAGGTTCAAAAGATAATGTTGTCCTTGATGAATGCTTTGGTGATGAATCAACCATACAATGTTGCTGGGTTGATCTTTCATTATATAAGAGATAACCTTACTCAATGACAAAAGAAAGCAGCCATTTACCCAAGATTTCTCCAGATGATTCTCAATGACCGGTATCTTGATTTAGTAAAGCTTGAAGCACAGAAAATGGAACTGAAGCATATGACTGAGGCGAGTGTGGGTGCGTTAGCGTCTTATCAGAAAAAGGCACCAGAATTCCAGCCAAAATTGAAGCGTCTAATTGGTCATTTGGCCAATGTTAATTATGTGCACTACTACAAAAATGGCCTTTCTTGACGCTTTTTGCGCGTCAAGAAAGGGCCCAGATGACGCGCAAAAAAGCGTCAAGGAAGGTGGGGTCAAGAATCCTCTTGACGCGCAAAATGCGCGTCATCCCATTTATGACGCGCAAACGATGACGCGCAAAAAAGCGTCATAAATTTGTGTCATAAAATAAGCGTCAAGGAAGCCCCCGTCATAAATCTTTTTATGACACGCATTTTTGCGCGTCATGAATCTAAAAAAAAATTAAAAAAAAATATATATATTTTTTAGATTCACTCATTTCCACATTAATGACAATTAACCTCAAAATCAATAATAGATTCACTTATAACAAAATAATACATTTCATATATAAAGCAAACATTACAAAGTTAACATTAGTTTGTTGACTAATATATTGTTGACTACAACACAAACACAAATAGACAAACACATGAAGCCCGTACTTATTTGTTGACTACATCAATCTTCAATTCAGTCTCTAATCTTTGCCAATCCTTAGCATCCACTGATTGTAATTTCTGAAAAAATAAAATTTGGTGGATCAAATGTTTTGAATATATGTCATTAAAACATCCCAAAGCCACTAAATGTTATCATAGTAAAAATCTGTTCTCCCATTAATGAAACAAAATGAAATAGAACCTAAAAAAAGGTGAGTGAATGAGCAAACAGGAATGGCCGTAGAAAATGAAGCAGATCCAATTAAGATGGGTAGTGAGCATACCTAGGATAACAAGCAGAATTTGCACCTGTAAACAATCAAGGAACACACAAACAGAGATAAAAGTCAGGAAATCTTGATTATGGAAGGAGTAAATTTCCACAGGGGACTGACTAACCAGCAGAAGGTGTTTGGGAAATAGTAGCAGTGGCATGGAAATCACAACTACCTGAAACTTGACCTTTATTTTGAAAATAACTATTGACTGCAATAAATTATGCTAGGGCTCTAATAGTATTATCAAAATCAAATAAATTATAGAGATTGAGGTTGAGAGCTTGGGGAAATAACTAACCTTTGACCATATATACATTGACCATATGTAGTGAAATTATATTTTTTGGTAACCATGACAGCCTGACAGGTTTACTTGAAAACTCAAGAAAATAAATAGCAACATGAGGTATTTGATAACCCACATGTGTAATGACTCCATGTGTTACCTGGAGTGTAATTAAGATGTTTATGATGGAATAAAACAAATAGCAACATGAGGTATGATGGAACATAAGTTTCAACAGTACTTTCAATAGTGTCTTTATACAGCCTTTAAGTCGCAACAAGGGTTGTAGAGATCCACTTGGCTTATATTACTTAGACAAGGGAGGACTTTTAAACCATTCATTAACATAACTTTCAACAGTACTTTGGTTTCTTTTAATATAGCACAAAAGCAAAAGAGATGGAATTAAGAGACATTCAAAAGCAAGCATGCAAACTCTTGTAAAAAAACATATAATCTGCTATACTAATGGTTTTGGTGGTTTTAGGAGGAAAAAGAGTGGGGAAACGTCAAAATCTGGTGCTGCTAAACAAAACGATTTGAAGGTTCCAGCTAATGGTACAAAGGTTGTTGCTTTGAAGGTTGCTAATGCAGCTAAGCAATGGGCTGTTTTAAATGATTATGAGGATGCTAAATCTAAAAAACAATAGAGATTTGAAGAGTCCTTGGTTAAGAACAGATTCACGACACTTAGAAGTGGTATGAATTTGGAGGATGGTTCAAGTGAGTTTCATGTTAATGGGCAACATAAAAAATGGGGTTTATATCAAAGTGAAATGGATGAGGTTATGGATTTCGTTGACCGCAAGGAGCTGCTTCCAATTGGCTTTATTGAGGGCTGGTCTACTAAGCTCAAGAGGTATTTATATTTTCAATGTGATGCCCATCATTTAACTGTTAATGAGGTTGAATCGGATGATGAAGCAATGGGCAACTTTATGAAAATTTGCGAATATGGGTCTGGCCTACCCCCTGATCATATGATTGATGATACAGGAGTTTTAAAGTCTAGTTCATCATGACTTTGATTCTGATGTGGCAGCTTAGGGGTGCTCCTTATGCTCTTAATTTTGTCATATTTTGTTGGTTTTTTTGGGCTCCTTTTATTCATAATCCCACTGATTGATTTGAATTAGTGCCTCATTTTTTTTAAATAAATGAAGGTGTCTTAATTTTCAAATAGGCTACAAAAGTAAAAAGTCTAATACAAATCTATAACACCATTCAACAACAGATGAGCAATGAGCATAAATCAAATGAGATGAACAGAAGTCAAACTAAATATATATTAGCCACTCAGCCTAATATAACAGCCACTCAGCCTAATATAACAGTCATTCAGCCTAATAGATTATAACAGCAGATGAGAAATTGAGTAATTGAGCATTTAGGCATAGATCAAACAGCAGTTAACAGCCAAAGAGGAGTAATCTATGACATCAACATGTCTAACAGCAGCCTAATATGTTATAACAGCATCCTAATAGATTATAACAACATGTAGATCTTTAAAATGAATAAAAATGAAAATAAAAAGAAGGGAAGAAAATCTTACCTGCCCTCTAGAACTGGAACCTGAACCAACTTGAGGATACTTCAAAACAGTCCAGTCAAAATCATAGACAAACTAATAGCCTGAAACACAAACACAACACATAATTTTAATTAAAGGAGAGTCAGATAGAGTGCACATATCTTGTTAACGCTCAGAGGTTTCTAGCTATTCATTTTTATATGTATGCTAAAAATTCATTGTGTTTCTTAACAGGGAGGTTTTGTTGACATTGGTTACAACGATTTGGAAGTTTTTATAATATGTTTGCTTCTAAAAGCAAGGTAATAAATAATGTATACAAGTTACAAAGGGTGTTAAAATAGCAATGAGCAACAGCCTAATTCTACATATAACTAAACATACATCAGCCTCTCAGATTTCTAGAACTAAGATAGCAATTTTCAATTTTCTTGTTAATCGATGAATGTATATGTGGTTTCTGTAGCAACCCAACTCTTCATATAAAAGAAAATCAGAAATATACATAGCCACAACAGGATTGAACCTCAACTCTTCATTTTATTTTTTAAGCTACTCGAAAATTCTGCTTTGGGAACCAATTGGCATATTAAAAACAGGTATCTCTCATACAACCTACCTCATACTACCTTTAAGAATATAAAGATCAAAGTTGCAGATAAAGACAGATTTACACATCTCAAACTTGAAAATATAAAAATCTTCTTGTTATAGTTAATGTAACTATACTATCCAAACTCTCAATGACTGTTTAGGCTACTTAGTTGTTAACAATATGTTACAACTTCTTTATGTGTTTTGAATTCTTGAAGATTTTTATATATTTATCAATGTTGGGAAGAAGTCATATTATTAACTATTTTGAATATGTATTTATAAAAAAGGTGTCTATTCAGTTTTTGCTTGGAAACATGTTAGGGACAATTTGAAAGGGTAGCTTGTTTCAAGCCATATAGAGATCGATTCAGTTACCTTTGTTTGCACAAAACAGATGGTTTAAAACGTGCAACTTCGCCAAAAGATTCACAGCAGCTGACAGAAGGTTTCCATGAGCTTGCAAAACTGCTCCAGCTGACTCTCATATGATATCAACATATAATGAACAATAAGATTAAACAATGAAAACTGCAAATTCCAAAAATTTAACAAACCAAAAATCCGAATTAGTAACAGTAACAGAGAGAAAGAAATATGAGCTTCTAAAAGCTGCAAACAAACAAAAACTACAGAACATTAAGGCAGTAGTAGAGTGCATTGAACTGTCAATAGAACCTAACCTTGGATAAGCATCAACATCCCGTTCTGAAAACTTGCAAATCTCGAAACGATTTAGCTCAGCATTAAGATCTAGAAGAAGATACCGCCCATCCAAACACGGCGTGAATGATGATGGATAAAACCTTAAGGCTTAGAATCGATGATGACGACGATATTAGGGCAAAAAGAAAGAGGAATTAGGGCTAAATCGAACCCAATCTTCTCTCTCACAACTGAAGTTAGGGCAAAAAGAAAGAGGGCAGTGACGACGACGATATTAGGGCTAAATCGAACCCAATCTCCATGGGATTCACCGTCGGTGATGACGACCAGCGGTGGTTCCGGCGTTGATGTCCAGCGGTGGTTCCGTTGTGAATAGCAGAAGAATCAAGAGCGGCGAGATTTAAGGGAATCGATTTTGAGGGAATCGATTTTGAGGGGAATAAAGAGCGGCGAGATTTAAGGGAATCGAGACTTAGAGCGGCGGAAGAATCGATTTTCAGGACGAGAAGTTTGGAGTAATCGAATTTTGATGAGAGGCGGCGGATAAATTTTTAGGTTAAACTTTAAGCGGGAAACTGAAAATATAAAACGACACTTTGGAGATGACGCGCATATTTTAAAGTGTACTCCGTGTTTTTTTTTAAATTTTTATGACAGAAGTTTTATGACGCGCGAAAAAACGCGTCATCTACGCTTAATATTTTACAATTCTTGACAGTTTTTTTATGACATGACTTTTTGCGCGTCAAGAAGGACCGAGTGTCATCGTTCGTGTGTCAAGGAAGGCCCTGTTTCTAGTAGTGGTGGCTCCAGCACAGGGTGCACCTCGTCATGACAATGGTAGTGATTTAGAGGAACTAGATTACAGTTGGATCGAAGAACATAATCAGATTCCACAACAAGGTAGGGTGAAAATACCTAAGAGACAAGTTCCAGTGGTACAGGAACCAGTGTATCAAGAACCTGCACCAGTTGTCTCTCAACCGCCAATTTCTGAACCAGTGGTCTTAGCACAGGAAGTTCCTGTAGCTGTCAGTGTGACTGAGACACCTGCGGTTAATACCATAGAGGATGAATCTGAAGATGATGAAGAGTTTTTGAATGTCGGGGCTGACTCTAAAGACTTGTCTGACACAAACAATCCGTTTGTGCGAGTCTTGATCAATTCTAAGTATGTGAAGCTCAGGAAAGGTAGCGATGAACATTTCGCGTACCGAATCAGCAAGAACAAAAGCAACGATCGCTACAAGGATCGTGTGTATGACGTTGTAGCTTCATCTGAGTCCGACAAAGATTACAATCCTGAAGCCGATGAAGTTCATGGCAAAGGAAAACAACAAGCTGTTGGTTCTTCTTTTGTTACTCCATCAAAAAGGAGGAAGAAGTCGGTTGCTGTTGGAAGAGGTAAGAAGAATAGAGGGTTACAATTTATCTTACAACCTCGTTCCGGTGTGTCTTCGTCATCTATTCCTTCCATGCCTCTGCCTGAAGTTTCTACGACTATTCAGACTTTGTTGTCTGATGTTCAGTCTGAATTTTTGCAAAATCTGATGAATGCCAACAGATCAACAACTGTTAGCACAGCACCTTCAGCAAGTGCTCGTGCGCAGTTTGTAAATCAGCCAATGGGTTCCATTCCCATGACTCCAGTGTTTTCTACAGCCACAGCTTCGACACAATCAACACCTGAAGTAAATTTCAATTTTGAACAAGGTTCAGTGTCGTTCTCCCAAGCTAGTATTCTTCAGAGCGCGTTATCCGATCAACAGTCTCAAATTGATGCCTTGAAGGCTAAGACTGAGGAGCAAGACAAGATGATTACTGTGCTACAAACAAGTAATGATGAATTGGGGGCACTGAATCAGACTCAAAGTCAACAGATCGCCGTCTTGCAGAGTCGTGATTTAGCGAAAGATCAAGAGATCCTGCGGTTGAGCAGATCGAGTCAGACTCAGAGCAAGTTACTTCTCGAGATGGATGAGCAAATAAAATTTTTGATGAAGAAGTTTAAAGCCCAGGGGGAGATTGGAGACAGCTCGGGTTGTAATGAAGATCGATGCGTCATCTGAACGATGATCCCGATCAAGATGATTCTCATGGGAATGTTGGTGGAGGATCAGGTCCGACCGGAACCACTGGTTTGGGTTCTGGGACATCTACTTCTCAAGGAAAAGATTCTCAACAAGCAATGCCGATCACATCAATCCCATCAAACAAAGCGGTAACGAGTCTGGGTGAATTTGAGCTAATGTTGCAGACGCTAGAAGAGGGTGAATTTGTTGGTGATTTGATGGCCGAACAATTGCAAGCGGTATTTGATCTGAACGATGAAGAATTGAAAAAGGCTTCTGAATCAGCACCAAGGAAATATGAATCTTCTGATCCAGAGTCTGATGAAGACGAAGAAGGTATTTTTGATGAAGAGGTTGAGGTAGAGGATATCACTGAAGAAGAATATCCAGATCTATACTCTAACTTCAACAACAATCAGTCTGGTGATGATTTCGAGGTGTTTCCTAAGGAGAAAGATGCTGAAGCTGATGTAGAGAATAAAGAAGGAGGTAGAAAAACCTGAAGACCCAGTGGTTAAGGAGGTGACGGAACAGAAACAACGTTGGGCATTTGATGAATACATGAAAACGTTTCATGCCAATTATGTTCCTCCTCCAAAGCCAATCAAACAGAGATCGTATGTTAAATTTAAGGGTCAAGCATCAGGTGATATTATCAGCTGGATGTATTCTGACAGTTTGAAGTGCTACGGGATTAAATGCTAACACGGAATCCAGTATTTCAAATGTGCCAGGGATTTTAATAGTTTGCCAGTTTAGGATGTTCGTGAATTGACTCGAAAGCCTTTGTGCAATTATGGCACTGATTGGAAGGGCCTACATTTCAAGAATCTCATTGAGAAAGAATGTCGTGAAGGATATCAATTGTTGGATCCTCAGAAACCCAAAAGGCGTTGATCTCGAACAAGGATTCATGCAAGAACTGGTAAGAAGCTGATAATCCTGATTTTTAAGAAGAAGCCAGATGTGATGAAAAAGATTCCACTAATGAAGATGGAGCTTGATTTCATCAAGGATTTGAGATGGTGGTATTATAACGAGAAAACAGGTGAAGCTGTGATTGTGCTGAAGGAAAATAACAGAGTTGTGAAGATCTACGATCCAATGTGGCTGATCAATCTTTCAAAAGCTGATATAGATGTACTTTTTCACAATCCAATCCTGTATCAACCTTAAAATCAATTTCATGCATGGGATTTGATGCTTCATAACTACCAGAAGTGTCTTTGCCCGCAGGAACAGGAGTAGAAGATTCAGGATCAGGAAGATCACTCCTATCAGCCACTTGATCAGTTTGATTCGGTCCTTCTGGCTACTCAGAAGCTTGATCACCAGTGTTGTCATCTGGTTCGTTGGATATCTGTTTATCTTTATTTGATTTGGCAAGCAAGTCTTTGAGTCTTTGAATCTCTACAGCTTGTTCATCAATCACTTGTGGCTATTCATTGACTTTCTAATTAGCCACTTGCAGAGAACAATTTAGTTGATCATTTTGACTCTAAAGATTTACAATTTCAGCTTGGAGCTCCAGAATCTCCTCAGACTCACAAACTTTCGTGCTGGTACCAACATCACCAGTGGTTTCAGCAGTCGCAACAACAGCTTCAGCAAGACTCTCCAAGGGTCTCATATCCATATCAATCATCTGTTGTTAAACTTCAGGAAATGGAGAGACGGTTGTTGAGGTTAAAATTGGATCAGGTTAAGTAATCAATGGCCCGATAGGTAAAAAATCATACGGCGGAGTAGGCATCTTCTTAACCTTGAGTTTGTCTAAGCATGACTTCATTCTTTCTTCCCTAATCTCAAACTGAAAGTGACTGAACGTTGGATCGGTTTGGTCGATAACAATTGTATATGTGAGAATGCTAACACAACAAGGTAAATAAACTCAATCTCTCATTAAAATGTAATAACAAGAGAATCACAGTACACACACAATCTCACAGACAAAAGTTCGCTCGCTCTCAAAAACTTGTTTATTATAAAGACACAAACGACTTATATATATATAGCCTACGGGTGTCCGAACTCCTTGGCTTGTCCGAACCTCAGGTTCGGCCACGGCTCGGCCAAGGTTCGGCTGGAGTTCGGCCACGAGACCCAAAACTAGAAATCTTCGTGTCTTCGTTTGATCCAGTTCATTTCCATATCGTGTATCAACACAAGCACTCTGTTGAAATAGTCTGGATCATCAGCAAGAGTTTGTTGCACTAACAATTCATGACTAGCGGTGGTCTCCATCGTAGAGACACGAGCGGACACTTGTGTGCTAGCAGCATCATCTGGGTCAAGTGGGAGATCTTCTTGAACAGGAGACACTGAAGTCTCATCATTAGCTTCATCGTCTAGTAGTGGATCATAGCATTCGTACGATGTTGATTGTTGTGTCTAGGAAGCAGAGGCCCTAGAAGATTCTCTAGTCCTGTGTCTCTTCCGAGGATGAACTCCTTCAGGTTGTTCAGGACTGTCATCAGAGTCTGAGGAGTCAGATTCATCATTGTCATCATTGTTGTCTCCCTCTACTCCTTCTGATAGGTCCATATTCACAGGACTTGAAGTTTGTTCAACATGCTTAGAGGATTGCGCACTAGCACCCTTGAGATTCCCAAGGTCTTCAGCAGCAGTAGCAGGATCAGGAACCACCGGTGATTCAAATCAAATGTAGAGTGGATTTGAGCAGCTCCAGTAGTTTCAACTTGAGCTTCTACGGCAGCTTCTGCCATGTGAATATCTCCTTCAGCACCAACAGCTGCAATTCGAGCAATCATCTCGGGAAAAAATGGTACATGGTCTCCTTGATACTTACCTTGTTGGTATTTTCTGTAAGAAGCAGTGTTCATTGAGCTTGTAGAGAAAGTCTCTTCTTCTTTAGTCATTGTTGGGTAATGATGATCCAGAATGGCTTGAATGAACTGAGGGTACATAAAAAACTTCTTAGCCCTTCCAGTTGGGTGAAGATTGGCAACCATACCTCCAGTTGGTCGGGAACAAGATCTTGAAAATCTTGTTACTGGCATTAATGGAAATATCACTAGTATATCCCATCCTTCTAATTGTTGATTGCCACTCAGTCTTGGTAAAAGTCTTGGGAAAATCAACATCTTGTAGGTCAAGGGCAACTCTGATCTTTTCTTCAGTGATTTCAATATTAGTATTTTGAATTCTAGACCTTATCACACTTGAACCATCATCTAGCTTTGCAGATTCAGCATTATTCCAAAAGGATATCAATGATACCCTTGTAGATATTAGATTCTATCTGCATAGCTGTTACCCATGTTGACTGTGGAAGTAGATCAATTTCTTTCTCATCAGCAGCTTCCCAACTTTTGTTAAATATGCATCTTCCGTTGTGCAATCGACCATATTCTAAAGCTTCAACAGCTTTTCAGGGAGGCATCTTCACATATAGAATTACAAGATTATATCTTAATCGACATTAGATGAATGTTACGTCACACTTGACTTGTGATAGTGACATAGCTTTTCATTTAAATATAAATGACATAAAATGAGTTAAATGGTGCATATCCCCCAAAATGATCAAATGCAACCGGAATCTCATGATTAACAAAGGCCAAGTATCTTAGGACCACAAATGATTTTGTGTGTTATATTAAAATCTGGAAAAACAAGGAGCCAGATCTAAATCTCCAATTATTTATATTGAATGTCAATTTTGCAATAAATTTCCCAATATTTATCCCAAACTAATTTTGTCCAGAGTTGTTGACAAGCCAACAGATTGATATACCAGATTATGGAAGTCTTGGCAATCTGGGATAAAAAACAGAGACTTTAAGTTCATTTTGCACAAAATAAAGATTTTATGATCCTAGTTTGTCAAATTTGCCCAGGGAAAGTCACTTGGGACTTGGTTCCACCCAAGCTTGTGAATTCCAGGTAAATCAAAATAGTGAAAAACACAACTTAAACAAAATTACCACATACTGACACAGAAAAATCAAGTTATAAGATTTAACAAGACTAACCTATATCAGTAGAAGACCAAATGCATGAAATAAGTGAAACCATGAATCATTTAGCAATCAGAACACACCTAGTGTATCAAAAACTCAAGTATTGATCCTAACACTATGAAGTCTTGACTCAAGTCCGCTAAAGCAAATATCAAGTTCGCTAACAAGGGATGAAGTTTGCTACGAACGGATTCAAGTCCGCTAGAAACAGTGAAAGTTCAAATACTGACCCTAACACTAAGAAATTTTAACAGAGTGCCTAGATCATATATGAACAACAGCAGGGATTGTCTGCAAGAAACAGATTCATGTTAACTCAAATAATCATGCAAAAAGTCCTTAATGAGTCAAATGGGCCATTTTCAAGCATTATACAAGAAAATATGGTGATCTGTAGCATATGGGATTAGATAGTCACTTTAACAAGTTCAATTCAATCCAAACATACCAAATTATGCACATAGGGATCAAAAAGTAACAAATTCAAGTAACCAAGATCATATCAATGCATGATAATCACATAAGTCACATAAAGCAAGTTTCATGCAAAATTTGACTTATAAAAGTCAACATGGTCATGACAGTGTTCAAACAGAGCCTAAACATCGAATAGTTCATATGAACCAAAAAGGGTCGTAGATCACATCCTTAGTAATTTATGCTCATTATTGATCACTAGGATGATCAAGTCAACTCTGACAGGCCAAAACAGTCAACACAATGCAAAATTGTGTTTAGCGGGTCCAAGATCCATTCACCTGAGTTATGGACTAGTTTTAGACCCAAAAGGATCCTAACCAAACTAAACCACCAGTGTTGAGCTCAATTGGATGTCCATTAGCACAAGGAAAAAACATAATTTGCAAAAAGTACAAGAAGAGATGAAGTTCTACCTAAAAAGGAATATAAACGCAATAATTGAGAATTACATACCTTTATGAAGATCTAAAAGTTTCTAAGATCTAATCTAAGATGTTGTGCTTCTCAAAATAACTCAGAGAAGAATCTGCTATGATCAAGCACATTATATTAACATTCAAATATAACAAAACAGATTGATATAGAAAAATTTGCCCTTGTGTAGCCAAGTTTGAGTTTTGTCTTTAATTGCCACTTGTCAAGATAACATACCTCTTTGATGATCTAAAATGTGCTAAGATCACAAAAAAGATTGAATGATCTTGAATCTTTATCTGAACATTCAGATAAAACATTAATATACATAGTTAATGTAGGCAGATAATATAAAATAGCATAGTAAGCATCCTAATTGAACTACACATGCTACCATTTGTTTATGCTTATGCACAAAGTGGTCTAAAAACCAATTAATAGCAGCATCTTTGATTCAAGGATACTGAAATAAGTAAATTTAAAGAGCTAATTGAGAACAATGAACAAAACCATCATTCTTACTAATAATTAGACTAATCAATAATGTTAACAACAGTTTCAAGCTCTGAGTTCATCAATTAGCCAAGAGTAAGCAAAAATAAGTGACCATGATTGGAGACAAGGTGAGATTTAATCACTGTAAAAGTCTCAATGTCAATCCATTAATCAAAGTCAAAATCATGGTGTTTCAAAGTTGTTTACTTAGAACTCATGTGCACATCTACTTGATAAGATTTGTGAGTCATAACCAAGACAGCAGCAGCAACTATGAATTCTAATTAGACAACCGAATTCCAAAATTTAAGAAAACAAAAAAAAAAATTCTAAGTACCTAACAAGAAGAGAGGTTGTAGTTTATAGCATAAATTCAAACAATGTAGGCAATTAATAACATTCAAACTATTAGCTAGAGCAAACTTAACTAATACAAAAAATTTGCAGAAATTTCATGTGTATACACACACATCCGAACCCCCTGTACACACCATTCTTGGATTGAAAGTGAGAAATTTGTAAGATGAGATTCACATACCTTAATCGTGCTCAAGAGTGAATTAGAAGAAGAATAAGTAAAACGAATATGTTCAATCATAAATATTTGACATTAGAACCCTAAAAATTTGTTACGCACGCCCACGGCTCATGAACTTCACCAAGAACAAAAATTAACCTAAGTATGTTGAAAAATCAAACTTGTAAACGCAAGTAGAGTGTGCGAATCAACCCTAGATGCAAAGTATTTGACAGATTCAAGAGATACAGAGGAGAGTTAGATCGCACAGTGGAGGTTTTTGAGCGTTGGAGTGAAGAAGGGCGGTTGAGTGTCTGTTTGAACAAGAGTGAAAGAAAAAAAATGAGCGAGTCCCCCTTTTATACTCTTAGGTTAAGCGGACTTGTAAAACTATCTAAGTGATTTAAACAAGCTCGCTAAGACGAACCTAAGTCCGCTAAGAGCAATTGGACTTAAGTCAAGTACGCTAGAGTCTAGTCCGTTAAAGGAAGGAGGATCCTAGTTCGCTAAGGTCAATCGAACGCTAAGCCTAAGTGAAATCCGCTAAGGCTTGAGGCAAGTTCGCCAAGACCAAAGTGAACATAAGTCAAAAAAAATCTAAGTTAAAAGAGAAGTCCGCTAGGAGATACTCAAGTTTGCTAAGAACTAAGAGTTATCTCAATAGACTTACAACCTTGTAAAAATCAATACACAAACACATAAATTCAAAAATAAGCAAAACAAATGAATTACAAGTCAATGGAGAAGTTCGCTAAGGTAAAAACGTTCTTAGAGAACTTCAAATCCAAAACAAATATTCTAAGTATAGATGAGAAGTTCGCTAACATTAATTGTTCTTAGGGGACTTCTCAATGACTTGGACAAATTTAAAGGATGAAAACAGGGGAGAAGTTCACCAAGGAATAGGTCATCTTAGCGGACTTCATCCCAAGGTAATCAACATAAAGGTAAGTTCGCTAAGAACAAATTTTGTTCTTAGCGGACTACAGAAGAATAAAACTGGAAAATTTCACAAGTTAAACTACAAGTTCGCTAAAAGCAAATATGTTGGCAAACCAGTGAAATGTTCTTAGCAGACTTGCCATTAAAGTGAAGTACTCTAAGGCAATTTTAAGTCCGCTAAGGTCAGAATTTTTGAAAAATACAGAAATTTTCTAAGCCTTAAGTTTGAACATAAATTCTAAACATATTGCAATTTATATACAAGACTAAAAATAAAAGGCATGTCTACCACCGATAACCTACCAGGAAGATAAATTATATATATTTAAGTCTATTTAATAATGAAATTGCCTGAGCGTATGGATCTTCTACTTAGTCGTAATGAAATCAATGTAAACGAGGAAAACACGAAGAGTAAATACAAATATGCTTTGTATTAACCACAGAGATGATCACAAAGTACACAGAGAAGATATGACTCAGAAGCTTATGAATTCTATACAAGACATCCTATTTATACAAGTTGAACCACGCTGGTCCGAACCTCAGGTTCGGCCCAACGTTCGGCCATGTCTGAACTCCAGGTTCGGCCTGAGTTCGGACCTCAGCAATCTTTAGTGATTCGTCTTGTATTCGATACTTCACATGACGATCAGGACCATGTATCAACAAACTCCCCCTCGGCATGTGCAGTATCATCTCCTGCATTAAACTTGTATCTTGTATCTTCAATCAAACTCTTCCTCGATCTTGACCATGAGTTCAATCTTGAATACTTGATATTACATCATGTATAATCTCTTTATCAACAATCTTTAAAAGACTTGAAGTTGTGATGTTCTCTTCCCACTTAGAAACCAGCCAACATAAATAATCTTGGTGCAAAATGTCTCTTCGAGACTCCAAGATATTTTGATTTTGGAAATTGATTTTGTATTTCATGTTGATCAATCGAAAACAAATAACAAACAAAATCTTTTTGGCTTTTAGAAATTTTATATCAAAACAAACCTAAAATCTTTTTGGTATTTTCTGATAAAAAAAGTAAAAGCATTACAAAATCAGACACTATTTTTGTCTTTTGTGAGAAAGATCACAACTTGGGATCATATTGGACATAACATGCTGAACTACATTTCAATTTCAATTATTGACGCACATAAGCCATGTCGATTGCAGATATAATTTGTCATACTTTAAACTCTGGCAGAATCATACTCATAACATCTGGATATGTTAAGGTATTGATTAAGTTTGCATTGACCAGTGTACCCCACACTATCAAACATACTCAGATATGCTTTTGCTGATCACATTTTGTGATTTCATTTGTGATTTTAATCACACAATGAATGTAACCATTATATAATCAACTGTGTTCCATGCAAAAAGAAATAAGAACGTTAAATCGTCTACCTTAAGGTCGATCTTTCGATACGCAGATAAGGCCTCGAATTTAACAAAATAAGAAAATAAAACAAGTTGAAGTTGTATAACTCAATAATAATCAGGTTGGTACTCCCATACACGCAGATAAAGTCCGATGAGTTATACGAAACACCAAAGAAAATAAAGCAGAACGTCAAACGAACAATGATCAGGTCGATCTTTCGATACGCAGAGAAAGTCCGATCGCTTGACAAAATAACGAAAATCAAACAAGTTTAAATGTTTACAAAATGAACACATGTATACACAGTGATTTCTTATTTTATTTTTCACATATCTTTTCTTGATATATCATGAGATATGCATCAAGATGTTGTCCACTAAGTCAAGCATCAGCTTTAGTGTATATCACATTTACATACTTTCTGATTTGCCGAGCCTACCTTGCACAACGATCAAATGATCTTATGGCTTTTTCACTTACTTTATCCATGAGTCAGACATTGTCAGCCAATGTACCATCATTTCCCAAACATGTCGGATACAATCTCTCATTGTTCAATGTTTTTGTCTTTCAAATTTCTCCCCCTATAAATGACAACTCTATTTATAGATTTTCATTTTTGTGATTTGAAAAACAACACACTATTTTTGTCTTTTTGCAAAAACAAACTCCCCCTCAGAATGAGACGGAGTGAAAAACCAAGAAAAATTGATCAACCAACACAAATAATCTCAGTTTAGCATTTTAAAAAACAAACTTTGATTTTGAACGTCAATTTAATTAGAACAGATATTTCACAATCTGTAATTCAGCAATCACCGAAAGGTCTTCCTGAAACACCTGTTGGACACCAAATAAATCATTAGTTGCTCTGGGATCGACCCGATTCAACAGCGTCGGGTCGCCCTGTGTCTTCCACAAAGTCATCGTTGGCCTTGGAAACAACTTTCGGTTTCCAGATTTTTAATGATTTTAATTTTTGATCAGAACCAGAATCAGATTCAACTGACGTACTCGATTTAGACTTAATCGTTGGAAACCATGGTTCATAAAAAATTTGACCTTTGTTATCCACATATTTAGCAGTTTTGTGGATATATACAACCGTCGGACAATCAGCAGCAAGATGGCCCGGTTGACGACATACATAACAAAGTCGTTCTCTAAAAATGCTTGAAAATTGTTTTGACTTTGAAAAACCAGATGAATGTTCAGAATCAAAGTTATCAAAGAAACCATCAGAAGAATCATACCTAGGAGATGGACTCCTTGAAGATGATGATCTTCCGGAAAAATAAGAAAATTCTTTCTGAGATGGTGATTTCTTTGCAACCTTTGCTTTAGAAACCTTCTCAGCCTTCACTGGTTTCTTAGCATGAACAGGTTCTTCCGTCACTTTGTAACCCAAACCTTTGTGTTTAGATCCTTGATTCTTTGAAGACGTGGAAGAAGAACTTGAAGCTGCTCGTGACTTAGCTTCACTAATGAATTTAGCTTTGATATCGTTCAACTTGTTCTTCTCAATTAACCCTTTTTCTTCTTCGGTTGCAGATGAAGAACTTGACACAACCTTATCAAAAACTTTTTCATTCTCCATCATAACAGATTTGGAAACAAATTTTGGAGCGACACCCAAAGGTTTCTCCTTCTTCTTAGATTTGGACTTGTTCTTCTTGGGTGGATTAGCAAATTTTGAATAATCATTTAATTCAACTTTTGGATCAATTTGAGCAGAAGTAACTTCAATCAAATCCACTGGTTGAGGAACCAAGTGAACATCATCCTTCTGAGAACTTTCCGAACTCTGATCCTGCTTGTATAAAAAGTTTAGCAATGCCGGAGACAAATTGCAATTCTTCACTTGCCTTTTTAACTCCAAAATCTCCAATTTTAAATCATTAATCTTTTGTTGTCCCGCAAACACCTCTTGTTGTGACTTGATGAATTTTTCATTGAGATCATCATATTCATAAGCTTGTAACTTTCGAATCTCACATTCAGTATATAATTCCTCAAGTACATTTTCCCTCTTTTGCTTGTAAATCTCAACATCCTTAGTTAATACCTCATTCTTGTCTCTGTAGAAAACATTCTCATCTTGAAGCATAGAAATTTTATTTTGAAGCTTTTCAACAGTAACAGCAGTTGTAGCAATAAGAGCAGTAGCTTCTTCATACTTTTGCTGAACTGGATAACTTTTCTCAAACAAATTCTCAAAATCTTGAGCTGCGTCTAAAGCTTCAGCTTTAGCTTTTTCACATTCTTCAGCCAATTGAGACTTTTCTTTCAAAATATCTTCATGAACATGAACCAACTCATAATACTTCTTTTGAAAATCTTCTAACTCTTTCTTGAGCACCACAATCTCTTCAGTTGACATTTGACATCTTTGTTCAAAACCCGCAACCTGCTGAAGCAATTTTTTACATTTAAGACATTCAAAAGTATCAATTTGTGAACTATCAGAAACTTTAGGCAAATCATCTTGAACCAAGGATGCACTCGAATACGAATCAGAATCTGTCAGAAAGCTGTCATCATCAGCATGACGAACAGTCAGAGCAACAGTAATTGGAACATGATCCTTTTTAACTTCTGAATCTGCATTCCATGCAAATTCATTTGAATGCACAAATGTATTGGTCCAATCATGAGCAAAAGTAACAGATTTCTTCTCAACCTTTTCAGCTTCATTTGATGGATGAAAAACTAAATGTGCATGTTGACCAGTCTTCAATTTACTTTCCGCAGAACTTGGACATTCTCGAGCAAAATGACCATAAACTGAACACTTATAACATTTCACTTTTCACTTGTCCAAACCAATCTTCCCTTCCTGATTCAGTCTCTTCTTACCAGTTCTATTGAAAAATTTCTTTGTTCTCCGAACCAACATAGCATACTGCCAATTTAGATCTATTTCCTCTAAATGATCATAGTCAATCTGATCGTAATCTTTATTTGCTAACTCAGCATTACTCACAGCACCAGTGATAACACCAAAGTATGAAGATACTAATGCAGACATCAACGCATTATAATCATCGACAGTTTGAACAGACAATGCACTTTGAGTCGAAGAACTTGGAATTGACACAGTACAACTAGCAGATGAATAACTTGGAATTTCAGATGTACCTGCCAGAAATGCTGTAGGAGGTGCAGAATTAAGAATATTAGACTTTCCAGCATTCAATGTAGAATCATTTTCACCATGATATACAGTAGGATTCTGAATTTGCGTAGGAAGAGATTTGTTCACCATTAACTCCATATCTCTAGCCTGAATTCTTTGAACCAAATCATTGAAAGACAATCTTAAAAAATCCTTGTCATGAGTAATCATCATCACATAATTCTCCCATTTTTTAGGCAAAGCTTCCAAAATCTTTTCTTTCATATCAACTTCTTCTTTAGTAAGATTCACCAAACGCATTTCACTCATCAGATGAGCGAATCTTGCAATCAGATTGGGAATCCTTTCATTTTGATAATGCTTAAAACTATCAAACTCTTTCTTCAAAACCTTTTGTCGACTTTTCTTGTATTGATCATTGCCTTCACATCGTTTTTCCAAAGCATCCCATAGACTTTTTGATGTGTAGTTACCAGCAAATTGATGAAGTAACTCTTTAGGCAATGCCATCGTTAAAGTACCATACGCCTTTTTCTCAGCTTGATAAGCTTTCTTTTGTTCAGATGACATTTTTCTTTGAAGAATAGGCTCACCAGTTTCATCTTTAGGGTAAACATATTGCTCAGTGAAAGATAACCACATATCAATGTCATTTCTATCGACATACGCTTCAAACCGTTTACCCCAACTATGATAATCTTCCAATTTAAGCAATTTGGGAACTTTCTGACTTGTTCCAATTTCATTATCATAGTTCATCATCGTTTGCATCGTAGCTTGAACCGAGTTTTGAATAGCTGCGAACGTTTGAAAATCACTCATCTTGTTCGAAAACTTGTATATTAAAACTTCAAACCCAAAAACGAAGGTCTTAGAAGTGGATTTTGGGCTCCAAAATGAAGTATACTTGCCATTAGGCGAGTAAAAGTTTAGATCTTTCCGAGACGGTCGTTTTGGCTGGTACTAGGTCCCGTAACTCTTTACGGTCTTCAAGTTACGTCAGTTTTCGTAAACTACTCATAATCTTAACACTGTTCACCGAACCTTCACCGAGCTATCTCCGAACTTCCTCCGAACCTGACCTTCAGACGAAACAAACAAAAACCAGTCCAAACGAGCACCGAGCACAGACCGAACTTAGTCCGAACCTCGAGTTCGGAGCGGTTACACAGAACGTGTCCGAACCTCAGACGAGCTCGACCTCACTCGACACCATTTTCTCGATTTTCAATGTTTTTGACTGAAATTTTCAACAGGAATTCAAACAGACTCGATAGAAACGAATTAGGAATGAATATTTGATGAGAAGCACACTCGAGATGATCAAACGAACTCAAAAACATGAATTTGAACTCAAAACTCCGAAAAACAATGATTTCCGACTAGTAGAGCAAACTAAATGCTCTGATACCACTTGAAATTGCCTGAGCGTGTGGATCTTCTACTTAGTCGTAATGAAATCAGTGTAAACGTGTAAAACACGAAGAGTAAATACAAATATGCTTTGTATTAACCATAGAGATTACCACAAAGTACACAGAGAAGATATGACTCAGAAGCTTATGAATTCTATACAAGATATCCTATTTATACAAGTTGAACCACGCTGGTCCGAACCTCAGGTTCGCCCCAACGTTCGGCCATGTCCGAACTCCAGGTTCGGCCTGAGTTCGAACCTCAGCAATCTTGTGTGATTCGTCTTGTATTCGATACTTCACATGACGATCAGGACTATGTATCAACAAATAATTTCAACAAATTTGACAAAACCACATCTAGTGCTAAATTTTGACTTTTAATTGGTCAAAGTTCCACCCGAACTCAAAAATTTTCATTTTCATTCGAGTCGGGTCAATTTTCCACCCAACTCAAGAAATCATTTTCCTTTTAAGTTGGTTAATTCTTAGCAATACAAAGTTGGATTTTTGCACAAGTCGGTCAATTTTACACCAAACTTGGAAATTTAAGCACATTGGCTTTGCAATTTACCTATTTTTGCATGGTTGTGGTCAGACATGTTTAGAATCATACCGGTCATTTACGTGACCGATAACACTTAAAATTCAAATCACCTCTCAGATCCAGTAACCTAAGTTAGATTGTCGATATTGTTTATCCACTTAAGCTCAAACATGGTAATTTTCAACAAATTCCTGTGACGTATTTATTATGTTTTGTTCGATTAGTGAAAGATGTGATTAACCTTATATTCAACACCAGTCACCAGTATTCTACCATGGGCCATTTTGCACTTCGGATACAACCTACACACATAAGACTTTTAAAATGGCACATATGGAATTTCTTCAACATATGACAATTTTTATTATTTCCCCATATTTCTTTAGTGTTAAGTAGCTGATTTCATGAATGGATGTTATGATGGATCGCGTGAACACAAGGTCATGACTTTCGCAAAGCAGATGTGTCACGGATAATGATGAATGGAATGATGGAATCGCGTGGACACTAGGTCATCGCTTTCGCAAAGAAGATGTGCCATTGATTTATTTATGGATGAAGCAACACCAAGTTCTTTGCGTAAGCAATACAGATGGTGTGTTGATGATTGAAATCAGGGACTTAATGCTAAAGAAATATTCGTGTGTGTTGGCATATCGTACTTAGCTCAGACTTAGGCAAATTTAAAGAATTTTGCACGGGTTGACTTAAAGGTTCACATTTTCATGCAAGTTAATGTGTAATCACAAAAATAGTCTACTTCTGAGAATGATGAGCCTACTGACACATAAAATGTTAGAGTTACGAGTTGATTGGATCATTACTATGGTTAGATCTACAAGACCAGAATCATATCATGTTCCTCATAATTTGTCCGACCACAACCACAAACAAAGGTGTCTAAGTCAAATCAAGGTCAAACAAAGCAGGAAAGTGACTCAAGGAGTCAAAAGAGTAAATATTTTTGAATTTTGCAAGAAGAAACTATGTACAAAAAGTAAAGATAAAATCTTTTTGTAATTTATCACGAAGATAAAATATAAACATTCATTAAAGAAACATAGAAAAAACATCTAAGTAAATAAACCTATGAGATCAAGACACTAACATACTAGGGAATGGAGAAAGCTTAGTCATAGTTGATATGCCTACAGCACTAACCAAAAGTTAAACCTAGACATATCAAATGGCTTAGTGAAAAGGTCTGCTAACTGATCATTTGAACTAACATGGACTAAGGTAACTAGCGTCTTCTCGGCACAATCCCTAATGAAATGGTATCTAATCTCAATATGCTTAGTCTTAGAATGCTGAATAGGAATTTTAACAATTAAAACAGCAGCAGTAGTATCTATATGAATAGGGGTACCCATGAAGTTCAAACCGTAATCTAGCAACTGATTCTGAATCCAAAGCACTTGAGAGCAGCAAGATGCAGCAGTAATGTATTCCGCTTCAGCCATTGTGACTGACACTATGGTCTGCTTCTTGCATTGCCATGAAACGAAGCGGTTACCCAAGATTAGAGCGCCTCCCGTCGTAGACTTGAGATTGAGTTCACAACCGGCATAATCACTGTCAAAGAAGGCTCGAAGGTTAAAGAGTGGATCTTTAGGATACCAAAGTCCTCGGTTCGGATTTGACTTCAAGTATCGGAAAATCCTCTTCACGGAAATCAAATGCGTTTCTTTCGGCTTGCTCTGGAATCTTGAACATAGACAAACCCCAAACATGATATCGGGATGACTTGCTGTAAGATGCATGAGAGAACCGATCATAGAACTGTAGAGATGCTCATCTACACAAACACCTTCCAGGTCCTGACGAGTGACCACGGGTGTAGAAAAACCTTTAGAATCATGGAAACCAAATTTCTTCAGGATCTCTTTCACATACTTCCCTTGGCTGATTAAGATACCTTTTGGCGTCTGTTTCACTTGAATTCCAAGAAAGAATGTGAGTTCACCCATTGCGCTCATCTCAAACTTCTTCTTCATCAATTCCTCAAAGGCATGACATAGGTCGACATTGGTTGAACCAAAAATGATGTCGTCAACATTGGTTGAACCAAAAATGATGTCGTCGACATTGGTTGAACCAAAAATGATGTCGTCGACATATACTTGCACTAACAGCATATCTTCACCAATATGACAAATGAAGAGAGTCTGGTCAAGCACACCCCTTTTGTAACCACTTGACAGTAGATAAGTAGATAACGTCTCGTACCACTTCCTCGGAGCTTGGTGCAGACCATAAAGGGCCTTGTCCAGCTTGTAACACTTCTTCGGAAAAGACTTGTGAACAAACCCCGGAGGTTGTTGCACATTCACGTCTTCGTCCAGATCGCCGTATAGGAACACGGTCTTTACATCAAGTTGGTAAACTATGATATTCATTGACGCAGCATATGCCAAAAATATCTGTATTGCCTCCAGACGAGCGACAGGCGCGTAGACATCTTCATAATCTATGCCATCAATTTGCATGTACCCCTTCACTACCAAACGAGATTTATTTCTAATAATAATGCCTCGGTCGTCTCTCTTGTTTTTTAATATCCATTTGACAGGTATACGCTCTACACCTTTTGGAGGATCGACCAAGTGCCAGACATTGAGGAATTTAAACTTGATTAACTCTGTTTGCATAGCCTCAATCCAGTTTTCATCCAATAGGGCAACAGAAACTATAGGAGGCTCCTCTTGTGAAATGAAGCATGAGAACAAGCACGTATGCAAGCCCTTTGATTGACTCTAGGTGAGACGTTTATCAACTGGACCGATAATCTGACTCGTAGGATGATACTTGTGAATCTGAGTCTCTTCAACAGCAGGCGTCGGAATAGACGAGTCCATATTCCCGATCTGAAGATCATCGCTAGGGGCCTCTCCGGTATCAATTTCTGTAACATTATATGAATCTGATTCACGCGTTACAACATCAATTTCAACAGTGTTGCCTGCTTCAGTTGTAGTCTAAATGGGTTCTATTCTACCATATTACTGGGTCAGGAATCTGAATGGATGGCTGATCAGGTAAAGAAGATAACGTTAAAGCTCCACTGACATCAGATGATGGTTTTGATTGATTTCCCCATAATAACTCCGGAGGATTGACCGAATAGATAGTATCCAGGATCAACGAAGTGATTGGAGCAAATACATTAACAAGAGGATTAACTATTTCAATGCCTTGTTCAGCTTGAGCAGATAAAGTACCTCAACATCAGATTTAAACACATTAAAAGTAGAAGAAAAAGACTCAAGGCCATACATGCTGTTAGAAGCAGGATCTCTAGTGTTCTGAGTGTGTTCGTTAAATGTGACGTTGCACGACTCAAGAACGACTTGAGTTCTTCTGTTGAACACTTGATAGGCCGCTGAGGTCATCAAATATCCAACAAAATAGCCGTCATCCACCCGAGGGGCAAACTTAGCTATCTGTTCCGACTGAATTAAGACAGTACAAGCGCATCCAAAAGGTTTTAAGCGATTTAAGTGCGGTTTTTCTTTTAAAAACAGTTCGAATGGCGCCTTGTTCACATATTTAACCAAGAGTTTTCTGTTCAGAACGTAGCAGGCTGTATTCACATCTTCTGCCCAAAAGAACAATTTTAAATTGGAATCAGCAAGCATAGTCCTAGCAGATTCGATGATAGTTCTATTCTTCCATTCAGCTACTCCATTTTGTTGCGGCGTGTACGGTGAACTGAACTGTCGAGTAATGCCTTTCTCATTGCAAAACGCATCACATGTCTGATTCTTGAATTCAGACCCATTGTCTGAACTGATTATCCTAACCAGATATCTGCATCTGTTCTCGATCCGGGTGACAAAGTCATTCAGAGTCTCAACTGTCTCAGACTTCTCTTTCAGGAAGAACACCCACGAGTATCTTGAGTAATCGTCTATGATAAACAGGTAATATGACTTTCCCCCTAAACTCTTGATGCTCATAGGACCGAAAAGGTCGAGATAGAGTTGCTGAAGTATCATTGTCGTTCTACCAGGTGGCTTAGACTTATGGGACGTCTTGTGTTGTTTCCCCCTTCAAACATGCAACAAAGTTATCGATATGGATGAATTCCTTCTCCGGCACACCAACAACACGTTTCCCCTAACAAGGTGCTTAATGTTCCGAAAGTTGACATTCCCCATTCGCATGTGCCATAAAGTAGAGTCATCTTCCGATGCCTTTGCCAAGAAGCACGCTACAGAACTAGTCGGCCTTGCAGTAGACATATCCAAAGCATACATATTCCATTTCCGTTTTGCACGAAATAAGATCTGATCTTCAGGAATCTTGAACCCAGGCTTCAGAATATAACACTCTCGGTCATCAAAGAACATTGGCATCTTGTTGTCGCAGATTTGTGAGACACTTAGCAGGTTGAATTTCAGATTGGACACCAAATTCACTTTATCAAATGATATTTCACCATTGGTTAAGAGACCGTTTCCGATTATTCTACCACCACGAACATCACCTCCAAAGGCAACAGGACAACCATGCGATATTTGTTTAACATCATACACCAGGTCCTTGTTCCCCGTCATGTGCGTGGAACAGCCATTATCTAAGTGCCATGTATTGACAGCACTCTGGGCCAGTCCCTGCACATGCAAAACAGTTAAGGGATAGACCCTGGCCAGATTAACATAGGGCATCCAAGATCTCACTGGAACTGGATTGGGTGCAGCCATTCTAAGTAGTTGTTGAACATTTGGCCTGAATGTATTCATATACCTCCCCAAACCTTGTACAACATACGCAGCTTGATTAGGAATATAAGGCTGATTCGGATAAGATTGGTGAAACATGGTGTCTAACCTTTGATCCATGTAGTCTTCACCATAATTTCCATAATACATCGGGGCCAGTTGGTTTCCATGTGGTGCAATCTGTTGTTGCTGATACAAATGAGCAGGAGGCACTGGAGCGTTCTTGTATGCAGAATAACCAGTGTTGAAGACACACACCCTTGCATCATGGTGTGGATTCCCGCAAACAAGACATCACAATGTCTCAACAATACCACTAGGAGTAACCACAGGACGCAGTTCAGTAACTTGTGGAACCATAGGTTCTGGCTCATTTGATGTTGCATTCTCAGCTTTCTCAGTTTCGATAGATGTCTTCTTCTTTCTCCTCGTTTGTTTCTTTTTCTTGGGAGTGTTTTTCAGTTTCTGGAGCATCTGTAGCAGCAACAGTTGGCTCGACCATAGGAGGCTGGTTTTCAACACTCGGTTGAGCTGACAAGACTGGTTCGTTTTGAGGTCTCTTTTTCTTATGAACACTTGTCTTGACCAGAACCATAGTGGACTTTCCTGCCTCATTGGGAGCAGTGATGACAGACGCTTCGTTTTGCTTGATAACCAAGGGTGTAGAAGTTGCTTGTGCAGACATCGTTGAAGCATTCAGTTGGGCAGCAGGAACAGTGATCACCTTACCATCGGTGATTGTAAGACCGACTTGTGTGTGCATGACCGTCTTACCATGTTTTAACGCCATTTCAACAAAAGCATGTCTAAACTCAACATCATTTATATCTTGCTGAACCTCGAGTTTCTCATCAGTAACCTTCTTCTTAGGCTTACGCCTCCAAACGGTCTTAGTTCTTTTTGAAACTTCATTTGTTTTAAAAGCATCATAA
This sequence comes from Deinandra increscens subsp. villosa, assembly GCA_039602395.1. Taxonomy (NCBI): domain Eukaryota; kingdom Viridiplantae; phylum Streptophyta; class Magnoliopsida; order Asterales; family Asteraceae; genus Deinandra; species Deinandra increscens. The sequence continues at coordinate 41,724,819 of JBCNJP010000003.1, read as the reverse complement.
TTTTCATTAAACAAAAACGATTGACCATCAGTGGCATTTTGAGTGCACAGATTGAGAAACTCATTTTCAGCAGCCTTTTGCACACATGACTCAGAAATGATATTATCAACTAAAAAAGAATTTGCATTAACATCGTCAAATTTATGTGTTTCATCAATCAGTGGAAGATCAGATCCAGTTTCGGCGTTAGCCAGTTGTTCTTCCATCGATTTGATGTCAGAAGCACTCGGAATCAAACTCGGGTCAATGAACTTAATTTGACTCTTTGAATTGATTTTTGTCAACTCAGTGACACAGTAATAGTTGTGGTTGAGAAGATGCTCAGCAGCACTATTGAGTATCTCCCGAGTAAGACCTAAACCAGTCCAAAGATGAGACATTATGTCCTTTGTAACCGCGCTACCCAACATTGCAGGATTTAGTTTCATTAAATCAATTATTTCTCGAGCTTCAGCATAGCTGTTTCTCAGAGAAGTTAATTTGTTCAAAAGATGTGCAATTTGGATTTTCAAATTTGATTCAGTGTGCTTCATGACTTCGATATCATCCTGAAGTGATTTAATCTTTACCAGAAAATCTTTCTCGTTTGCTTTGAGTCGTTCAACATAACTCTCGCTCTCTGTCGCCTTAGCATGCAACTCAAGGTTGTATGTGCGATAGCTAGCGACAGTCTCAAGACATTTTTCAGAACATAATTGTGATTTTAGCTCATCTGGAATGGTTCCTTTCTGGAGTTCAAGTAGCTGCTTGCTAGCTTTCGTTTCAACATTTGATGGAGACACAACAGTAGCGTTTCCGACAGTAGAAGAGGATTCTTCAAAGATCTCATCAATTCCAGCCATCAGACAAAAGTTTGTTGGACAAAGAGGGTCAAATTTTATAGACTCAGTATTCTCTTCTCCATCAGAATTGACCATGAGAGCGTAGTTTGATTGGTTAGAAGATTGAGATGGCGATGAAGACGTCCGATTGTAGTTACCACCTTCAAGTGACACCAATGCCTTGCCAATGTTATCAACTCTTTGAGCAGTTTGAGAACTTGATGATCCTTGATGAGAGACATTTGAATTTGCATTATGTGGCTTCTGATAGGATGAGCTTCCTTGTTTCTGGTAAGACCGGTTACCATTGCCACCTTGCTTCTGATAAGTCTGATTACTTCCACCAGAATTGACAGGAACATTCCACGTTCTTGGTTTGGGACATTCACGCGCAAAGTGACCAAGCTCTTGGCAGTTGTAACACTGGGCCTTAGACTTGTCAAATCCAATGTTGGCATTTGTTGGTATCAGAGCCAAAATCTTCAAGTTTTGAGGTTTTTCTCAAAAATGAAGAAATTCTCATTTGAGTTATCATTTTTTGTTGTTTTTGCTTGATCTTTGAGTTGATTCTTGGTAGAAATCACTCAAGAAACACGTTTCTATGCTCAGATTTATTGGTCGATTTTAGGGTTTTAGTCAAGAACAATGATACGTATTTCGTATCCTGTACTTGAGCAAATTTTTCAAAAATGTTTTTATGTTGAATCTTTGTCTAAATTGGTGAACGGCGAGCATTGTACACCTTAAACCGAGTTGGTTAGTGCTGATTTCATACAAAAACATCAAGCTTTCATGATTTGAGAGGCAAAATACGTGATTTTGGTGTTCTTGAGAAAAGTTCACTACTCCATCAAATTAGGTCATTTAGAGAGGTTTTTGAGGTTTGTGTCAGTTGAATCAAATGATCTTACATGAATTTTGAAACTATTGATGTCCTTAAACACTGATTCGGATAACATTGAATTTTTGATGTTTAAATTTGCTCAAGAACAAGCTGTTCAAAATTTGGCTGTCTGGAAAATTTACTTTTCAAACTTTTTGCTCAAATCTCAATTGTTTATGACTAATTATGTTTATTATTGTTTGTGATTGTAGGATTTGTGTGAATTCAAGAACTCTACAAGCATTCAAGCTTTTTGAACCAAGTGTTCAACCCGTTCGACCAATTAGCAAGTTTTACTAGAGACTTGTGTTTTTCTCTTCCAAAATGGCTGAAGGCAATCATTTTGCACCTGTCATGCAAAGTAACAACCGTCCTCCAAGACTCATGGGCGCAAGTGACTTTTGTTGACTGGAAGGGAAAGTGTCTGTCATTTCTGAAGTATCTTGACTATGACCTACTGACTTCCATTGTTGATGGTCATGCTGTGTTTGAAGTTGAAGAAGCCACTACAACCACTACTACTATGAATGTTGCTAACCCTCCTACACCCAAGAAGAAGATTCCAAAACCATTGGACAAGTTGACACTTGCTGAACATGGACAATTGAAGATTGATAAGCGTGCATTGGGTTGTATCAAAATGGCAATCAATGATGACCTGTTGCATCAGTTCCGTGAGGCCTCCTCGGCTCATGAGATATGGGTTGGCTCGAGAAAATGTATGAAGGCAATCCTGTTACCAAAGAAAGAAGACTCGAGAAACTCAAGCTGGCTTTCAACACTTTCTCTCACAATGCTGGAGAATCGTTTGAAACTCATGTCAATCGATTCTGTAGAATCATCACTGAGATGACAACTAAGAAGATCCGGCCTGATTATGGAGACATCATTAGGAAAATTCTACATTCTTTTCCTTAAGAGTTTGCCTCCTATGTCAGTTATATGATTGAAAGCACTGATCTGACCGCTACTGACTACATGGATATGATTAACAAAGTTCGAGACTATAAAGTAAGGGCAGTCGAACAAAGTGGAAAGTCACTCATGGGCAATGTGACTACTAGGAGCTCATCAACCTCAGCTCCAAATGTTGCTTTTGATGCCTCTACTTATGAGGGAAATTATCAGTTTTCCCAATCTTCTGTTCAAGTGTGCCTGTTGTTACTCCATCTCCTGCACCAACTCCTACTCAAATTGAAGTCTACATGTCACACGCAACACATCAGCCTTCTAATGTGCCTTATGTTCAACAACCACCATCTGGGTACTTTGATCAACATTTAGCACCTACTTCACCAGCCAACACTAACATGGATCAGGACTTGTGCAATTCATTTCTGGCTTGCATGAACTCACAAATATCCGCAACATAGAAACAATGAATGTTTATCAAGAGGATCTTGATCAGATATCTGCTGATGATCTTGAAGAGATTGATATAAAATGGCAAATAGGTATGATTGCTGCTAAGGACAAGGAAATTTAAGACTGGAAGGAAGCTGTTTCAACCTCCATCAAATGCCAACATTGGATTTGACAAATCTAAGGCCCAGTGTTACAACTGCCAGGAGCTTGGACACTTTGCGCATGAATGTCCCAAACCAAGAACTTGGAATGTTCTTGTCAATTCTGGTGAAAGTAATCAGACTTATAAGAAGCAAGGTGGCAAAGGTAACCAGTCTTACCAGAAACAAGGCAGCTCATCCTATTAGAAGCCACAGAATGGAAATTCAAATGTCTCTCATTAAGGATCATCAAGTTCTCAAACTGCTCAAAGAGTTGATAACACTGGCAAGGCATTGGTCTCACTTGAAGTTAGTAACTACAACTGGACGTCTTCATCGCCATCTCAATCTTCTAAACAATCAAACTACGCTCTCATGGTCAATTCTGATGGAGAAGAAAATACTAAGTCTATCAAATTTGGCCCAGAGTGCTGTCAATACATGGTACTTGGATAGCGGTTGTTCCAGGCACATGACGAGAAACAAGGACCTACTGTATGATGTTAAACAAATATCACATGGTGGTCTTGTTGCCTTTGGAGGTGATGTTCGTGGTGGTAGAATAATCAGAAACAGTCTCTTGACTAATGGTGAAATTTCATTTGATAAAGTGAATCTGGTGTCTAATCTGAAATTCAACCTTCTCCAGAGCAAGATAACTGTGTATGTTGACTCTTTGCTAGTTGCTAGTTGAAAAAGCAAGTAATCACCAATGGTAATTTGTCGCCAAATCAGGTATAAGAGTAATGGAAAGGTACTAGATGATAATGGAGAAAGTAAACTTTTATTGATTATTGTAGAGAGAGAAAATACAGACGAATGTGTAAGTACAAAGTTACAAATGAATCAGAACCCCTAAACTATCTTATGTTTCGGGTATTTATAGGCTTTGCACACGATCTTCCAGCTTCGCATCTGCAAGATCGCATTTACCTATACCTGCGCAATGCTTCCAGCAAACATCATTTCCCATGGACTTGGAAGTAAGCGATCGAATGTGTAATACACATCCGAATCATCGCTTACTTCCGAATACAGACGGTCATTTACATATCCGACATTTGCATCTGTACACGCTGACACATACAACCGTCATCATAGCTTTCAGTCACCTCTTAATGCCGTGTGTCGAATCTTTAACCCATTCCGTTACCTGTCACAATCAAAAGTAATGAAAAAGTACCTTTTCAAAATTTTTCAAAATTCTCCTTCCATATTTACCCTCTGTAAAAACCGCTTCTGCAAAACTACCTTGTCAAAACTGCTACCAAAACCGCTTATTTACCTGCCTATATATATCCCTTTCCTTCCTCCTCAAAAAAGTTACCAGAAACTTCCACCCTCTCCGCCATTTCACCTGCATTACCTTCATCGCCATCCTCACCCAAGGTCAGCATTCCTTTCTTACCTTCTTCTTTTACCATTTGTTTCTATACTCTTTTTCCATGGCCAAAACTAAGAAGGCTTCTTCCAAACATAACCTTCCAATCTCCTACCCCCTAATTCCTAAGATGAATTGGATGATTTTGTGAAAGAATTTCGAATTCCATGAAATCTAAACCCCATCCTTGCAACAAAAAAGAAATCCATTTACCCGTTCCCTGATAAAAAGTTCGGCATGTATCTTGATTCTATTCGGATGGCCAATTATAGGATTCCTTTCACCCCTTTCTTCGCGAAGCTTTAACCTACCTTGAAATTCACTTCTCTCAATGTAACCCCACTGCCTTAAGCATCCTTAACCACTTTGAGTTATCTTGCAGAGCCCTTAACCTTCAATTCCGCGCCTTTTATCGACTTACCATGTCGGGTGATTGGTATACTTTTGAGAAACGTAGAGATAGCACCCATCTTTTTACCAAAAAGCCACCCACGAATCGTCAATGGAAAAACCAATTTTTCTACCTTGATGATTCGTGTCTCCCGGAAATCATGAAATGGTGCGACACTAGGTTAAATGTTCATGATGTTGTTCACCCAATCCGCTGAATTCCCGAGGAAATATTGGTTCTTGCAAAAATCAGCAAGAGCTGGTTTTTTCCTCAAGTGCGTCCTATTATCTTATGCGAGGGAGAAAGTGCGTTTTTCTTTATAAGATTCCTTCTTACCATTTATTTTTCTTGATATATTATAACTTATTTTTTTTTTAACATGCAGCCATGGATTTGTCTGATGCATTGCAAGTGAAGGACTTCAGCCAACTGAAATTCAGTAAAACCGACATAAAAAAAGAAGCAAGTTCTTCCATAACACCTCCCACTGTTTCCACTAAAGCGTTTACTGATGCACCACCTGCCACTACCGCTGAAGCTACTGTTGATGAAACTCTCACCTCTTCGAGAACCCCACCATCGACCACAACTTCTCCTCAGAAAGAATCTCGCCCTCTTTCTCCGGTAATTCAAAAAAGGAAGAAAAGATGTGCCAAACCCTCCAAAGGTACTACTGAAGCAGAAGGAGAAGAGGATGAACTGCTCCTAAGAAGACTCGCAAATCACCAATCACTCGTTCAAAAGCAAAGTTTTCAAGCACTATTGAAGCCCTTTCTGAACACCTTGGAGGTGAAGTTCCTCAAAGAACCCCCTCACCACCATCCGAAAGTGAAAAATATGTCTGTTATGTCACCTCCTAGTTTCGCACACTTGGTGAATACTTCTTTTGATGATTTTATTCGATCCCCTTGCCAGACCATAGACCTAGCAAGTACTCCATCTCCCACAATTTCCACTCCTGGATGTGAAATTCCTCCAGCTTTTACTCAAACCATGGTTCCATCACCGGTTATCTCAGCATCACCCTTAACAACCCAGCTTTTCACCAGTGGTACCTCAAACTTTGGATCCTCCTCTACTCCGACCAGCTTTACAGATGCGATGTGGATTCGTAATGAAGCTAAACTTATGGCATCTTGCAACAAATCCCCTCTGGGACTTGATAAATTGTTTATTCCTGCTTGGAATATTACCAACATAGACATCCTGTCAGGTCCAACATGTGCAAAAGATTTCTTTCTAAAGGTTATCGGACCAGGTGATGTGAGACGCTCAGAGGATATGTCAGCTCCAGAATTTGCATCGAAAGTTGTTTCTTCTTATGCTATGAACAACACCGTCATTCCTGAACTCTACAACCGTTGGATTAAAGCTGAATTCCAACTTCAAGCACTGAATGCGAAACTAGCTGTGGGTGCGAAGCTGGATCTGCAAGAGAAAACTCAGATGCTCCAAAAAGAAAACCATGAGTTGGCCCAATCTAATGCTGCTATTTCTTCCAGGCTGTCTGATGTTGAGAAATCTTTGAACAGTTCCAGAGCCTTAGTTGAAAACCTTGAGAAACAGAAACAAGAGCAGTTTTCTGATTACCTGAAGGATTTAAAGGAAAAGGATGACAAGCTTGAAGCCCAGCATCTCCAACTTCAATAACGAAATTCTGGTATTTCATCCCTTCATATGCGCATTCGCATCCATTTTTCTCTTTCCAACCGTCTTTACTTACTTCCACATATTTTCTTCTTTGTCAGAATTTGACACTATAAAATCTGCTTTTGATGCTGAAAAGCATCTGTTAGAGGAATACAAGAAAACTTTGGAGAATGATAGAAACTGGTTGCTCACTGAGGCCATTCCTGCGGCTGTAGACAAAGTTGTAGGATCGTTAAAAGTTACGATTAAACTAAAACAATAGCCCTCTACTTGCAAATATAACCCTGCAGAATTAAAGTTATATTTCACTTTACTTAATCTTATATTAGTTTTCTTGTATTAATGTGAGTGCTTGATTTGCATAAATATAGTAACAACGAAGTAAGAAATACTCGGCACTATTTGCATTAACTCAAAACTACACTATTACAAGTTGTTCGAAGACTGTTGCGTAAACTATGAGCTAACTAAGCTATATATTGTGCTAATGAGATCAATGACAGTCATTGATCTCATGCGATCTAATCTAGACCGTAAAATATAAAGTCAAATACAAACTACCAAAAGCATAAACATCATTAATTGGAATATCTTGCGTCTAAACAGCAACATACTACTTTAGGAGAGCGGCTTGAACAGATTTCATCCGGAATATACGCTAAGAGACAAAACTACTTCTTTCCGCTTGAACTGTCAGTTCTGCTTGAAGTGAGAATTCTGCTTCAACTTTAACTTCAGCCGGAACATAACAAAATTGGCATTCAGCCGGAAATCTTCCAAGCGCAATATTCCTTACAATCTCCCCTAAGCTGATGTTGTCAAATTATTCTTCGATTCCAATATTTATTTTTAGAAACTGACTTGTACCCAAAAACTTTCTTCTCCTTGACCTACTTGTCAAAGAACTTAACCCCTGCATTCACATCCTTTGAGAGAACATTCATGTTAGTTATGGTGACTTTGACATGATTCAGAGCTTCCCAATTTTGTTCATTCCACTGGTCTTGAACTATTGATTGCTCATGTGTACATAAAAGAGCTTTTCTTCTTCTACCCAAATTACAAACTTAATCTGAACTAGTTGACTCTTCTTCAGCATCATCATCAACCTGAGTTTTAGAAAGCAATCCATGCTCGAGCACCTTCGGTTCTATGCTCATTCTTAGCAGGAGCTCTGCTCTGGTTGGACTCATTATGTTTCTCAGTTTGTCATAGATGTTACTCAGTTGGGAGATATCAAGCATTCTTCTGGCAAGATGAGCATTCACTACTCTTGATGTGCCATTGAGGAATTGGAATTTGAAGTCAAAGTTGTCTTCATTAACTGTCCACCCAACGATTTTGTTTTGCCTAGGTGGGCCTCTTTTCCTTGGCTTTTGTTCTCTCTTTCTTTTGTGATGCAGCAGTCTTTTCTTTCTTATCTTATTTTCCTCATTGGACTGATCTGTTGATTCTATTTCAGTTGGAGCTTTACCCTTTGAAGGAATGAGAAGAAGGACCAGGTTGAACTTCAGTAGGTTTGGTGATGGTGATTGTTGGTTCTTTGATGGTGAGTGGAGGTAGGGAGGTTTGAGTTTGTGGTCTACTGGCTTCTGGTGTGGGACTTGAAGGTGGAGTAGGTGGGAAAATGTCTGAAAAGTCCATGGTAGGTGGAGGCTTCTTCTTGAGAGGGACAATTGGTGTAAAATTGTATGTTCTATATTTGGGGTTGGCAAGCTTGGTGGCTACTTTCTTGGAAATAGAAGGTGGTTTGTAGGGTATGATGGCAAGTGACTGTAGAAGTGATGGAACTGTTGTAGGTATGGGATTTGGGTTGTAAGTGAAAGAAGGTGGAGGAGGGATATCTGCATCATCAGTGAGTTCAGGTTTAACATTTATATTAGTTGATGTACCTGAGGTGAGCTCTGAAGGTGAAGGCATCACTAAATTTGGATTCACAGCAGCTATATCCCCTTTAAGCTCATGAAAGATGGAATCGATCAAGCTGCAAAGTTCCCTGACTTGCATCTGAGCTACCTCTTCTTCTGTCTTCAAATTTCTAACCACAAGAGCCCTTTTTACCTTCTTCAGCAGTAGGTAATTCTCATCATTTCTTATCAGCTTGGTAGGCATTTGAGAGGCAATAGAAATCAGCCTCTGCCTATCAACTTCAGTCAATGCCTCCAAATTATAGTCCTTTAATCTCCAGTTGAAAGATCTTGTCTTAGCCTCTTCAAGCAAGTTCTCAAAAACTCCATTTTGTAAATACAGATCAATTTCCTCTTGAAGTTCTTTGGCTAACCTCTCATCTTCTGCTACCCTTTTGGCATCTTCTACCATTTTCAGCATAGCTTCAGCTTCAGGAGTTTGAACCACCTGTTGAATAGTTCTAGGAGTTTCAATTTGAACAGGTTCTTCAGCTTGAACTGGTTCTGTACTCCTCAAAGCTATTAAAGTTGCAGCTATGTCTTCAGCTTCTTCACTTCCCTGTTCTTCCGGTTGAACCATAGATGGCTGATCAGACCCATCAATGCCAAAGATTGAATTGCCAGGGCCATAGACTTCCACCTGGGTTACTGTTTGAGTTTCCGGTTGAACAACCAGTTGAGCTTCCACTTGAATTTCTGGTTGAAGTTCCGGTTGAACTTCCGGTTGACCAGAACTTAGGACTTCAGTCACCACCTGAGGTTGGGTGACTTCAGGTTCCTTATCAGCTAACTCCAACACCTCTGTGCCTTCTTCTTCACCAATCAAGTTTTCATCACCTCCTTCAGTCATAGAAGCAACTGCAACAGTTGCAGTGCTTTCTTCAATATCAACAGCTGCCTTGCTAGTGGAAGCAATGTTTCTATCCACTTGATCACTGGCTCTTTCAGCCGGAAAGATGACATCTTTCAGAAGTGTTGTGATCATGTTTATGTGCTCAGGGAGAGCACCAGCAATCAGCATTGATGATTGTACTAGCTCAGTGAGGTTGGGGTCTTCAAAAGGAGAAATGGCAATCAGTTGACTGCACTTCATGTTTACCCAACTTTCTTCAACTGTGAAGGGGTTAACACCAATCTTTTCACAAGCTGTGGCTCTAACTTCAGCCGGTATCCTCTGAGTTTCTTCAATTTCAGTCATAACAGGCCTTGAGGGCATCTTCTCCCCCAATTTGACAGTATCAGCTTCATTAGCATTTTCAGCTTCATCAGCTTCTCTGAGAGGGTTTGAAGGGCCTGCTTCAGTGTCAGTAGGAGCAGCTTTCACCAAATGAGCAACAGTTGCATTCAGTTTATCAACCTGTGCTTGGAGAGTAAGGTACAGTTCCGTCAATTCTGGTAGTGTATAACTGTCCTCAACTGGCCTTTTACCAGTATCCTTGGACAAAACCAAGTTATCAATCCGAGATTGATCAACTGTGGTACCCATGGCTTCTTGGCACCTGGGATTCTCTTCATCTGTTTCAGCAACCCTTGGTTCCAATGAAGGACTCATGGGTGCTGATTCAGAGAAGATTGCCGCAGTTTGGGTCTTACTTATGTTACTGCTAGCACCAAGATCCAGTGGGGATACTTGGGCAGCAGCAGCCCTAGCTGCATGAATCTCTTCTGATCTCCTGAGATTCACCTCCGGTGAGGAGTGGGGGTTCAATGCAACAGTGTCCTGGTTCATCAGTATGTTCTCAGGTAATGAGGTTGGTGAGTTAATAACACCCTCATTTGAACCAAGAATGGGTGCATTGTCACTCCTAGGTGATAGGGGATGTAGGGGTGAAAATCTCTCAGATGGGGAATGTACATCTGCTTCTAATGACTCCCCCTCAGGTGAGGATTCGTCCCTAAGAGAATATCCCAATTTGACAAGTTTCCGCTTGGGCTTTTTGCCTTTTGCGGGGTTTGAAGCTTCGGGTTGGCTTGTGGTACTAGGTGGAGGAGACCTAATAACCACCTGTCTCTGTCTTTTGAAAATGACAGGAGGGGATTCAGATGAGGAAGTGGCAGTGGTAGTTTGAGTGGATGCTTTCCTCTTTTTGGATTGAAAGGTTTTTAAAGTAGAGGAAGCAGGGACAGATGTGGGATCAGAAGCTATTGGGTTGCTAGCTCTGTCATCTTGAGCATGGGGCTCAGTTGCTGCTACAGTTTCCGTTTGAACCTCAGCATGAGCAGGTTCATCAGGAAACTGCCTTGGAATTGGTAAGGGATAGTCAGTGTCCCTTCCAAGAAATGCAGTCTTATTTAAAGCTAAATTGGAAAAAGTTTTCTCTGTTAGGTGTTTTGGTTCCAAAACTTTACCACCCAAGACAATTTGGGGGTATTCCTCCTTGAGAATACATGTCAAAAACCTTGGGTACAAATAGACATAGTCTGGTGAGAGGTTTGATTTGAGACCCTTAAAAATCAGTTTAGAAAAGTTGAAATTTTGACCTTTGACCACAGCATAAAATGCTGAGGCTTGTTCAGCAGCAAGTTCATCGGAACCGCCTTTCTTGGGAGTCAGGCAAACCAGAAGGGTGTGGGCTAGAAATCTCCACTTGTAAGGCAATTGCCCCTTCTTGATGGTTTTGCTTCCCATTGAACCGCCGTATCCAATATCTCTAAACAGCTTTAGATACACCGATGAGTCTACAAATACATACCCATCTTCGTCCCTTAGTTTCAACACCTTTCGAATTGTAGCTTCAGTAATTTCCACTATCGTGCCCTGAACTGTAGACACAATTGATTCACTACCATCGTCGGCTTCGGCAACCATAGCATGTGACCAGAACTCTTCCATTATTTCTTTATAGATTACCGCTTCAATTGTCAGCGCATAGTGAAGATGACAGTTCTTGAGGAAGTTTATCATACCATTGTAGATGTCGGTCTTGCTAGGTTCTTCGAGATAAGCCACCAAGTTGTGCTCTACTGGAAACTTTGAGTCACCGACGGGCTTCTTGCCACTTGACTTTGCTTTAGGAGCCATTGTTGATGTTCGATTTGAGAGAAATCGACGGTTATCTTGGAAGTTACGGAGAGGTTTTGGTAGAAATTTGGGAGTAATTTCGGAGTGGGGTTTGAGAGAAATGGGGAATGAATGACGGTAATTTAGGGCTTTTACCTTTGACGTGGATGACGTGGAGGAGAGAAGTTTTAAACAGACGGTTCAGTAACTGATGGTGACAGATGCTTTATGGGTTATACGGTACAACTTGGTAAAGCATGTCTTTATCCAAAAGTAAATTTACTGAAACCTCGGATATTTAAACAGTTAAAAACTTAATGGGTAAATAAATGTGTATCCGCTTAGAAAATCGTGCCTTCCGGGTAATTAAATGAGACTTTGACTTTTGTTGACCGGAAGTTCAAGCGAACCCATTTTCTCCTTTATTTTAAAGACTAGAATTCTTCCGTTTGAACTTCAAGCGGAGAATTTTTCCGCTTGAAAGAATTGTCTTAAAACAATTTTCCACGTGAGTTACAAAGCATGTTCCGGTTGAAGTTCACCTGGTGATTTTCAAAGTTGTTTTTCTCACAAGTTGAACCGGAACTTGAAACTGAACAACAAAACACATGATTTTTGAAAATTTGTGATAGTTTTTCATAGTGTAACAGAGTTACTGACTATGAGCTGAGATGATGTCTAATTATCACAAGAGATTTTCTTTTTCTTTTTCTTTTTGTATCAAGAGACGGGCTTTTAAGCATATGTCTCTCTTTTATTTAAAAATTGTGAAAAGTTGGTTAGTCAAAGTTCATCATGCCAATGGCTGTGATGAGGTAGAAGAATCTTGCCTCATCAAAGGCTTTGGTAAACAGATCAGCCAATTGATGATCAGTGTGAACTTTGAACAACTTAATTAAGTTCTTTTCTGCACAATCTCTAATAAAGTGATACCTGATATCAATATGCTTTGGTTTTGGAGTGCTTGACTGGATTGTTGATGATGGAGATGGCACTGTTGTTGTCTGCAAGAATAGGAGTTTCCAGGAAGGTGATTCCATAGTCAAGCATCTGATTTTGAATCCAAAGGACTTGACTACAACAACTTGAGGCAGCAATATACTCAGCTTCAGCTGTTGAAGTAGAAACACAAGTTTTGTTTCTTACATTGCCAAGATACAAGCCTTTCTCCCAAAAATTGACATCCACCTGATGTTGATTTCTTGTCTATGTCACATCCTCCATAGTCACTGTCTGTGAATGCTCTGAAAGAGAAGTCAGAGTTCTTGGGATACCACAAACCCAGTTTTGGTTGCCCCTTTAGATACTTGAAGATTCTCTTAACAGCTAGCATATGTGACTCCTTTGGTGAGGACTGATATCTAGCACATAGGCAAACACTGAACATGATGTCAGGTCTACTAGCAGTGAGATACATCAGTGAGCCTATCATTGCCCTGTACATGTGCACATCCACTGGCTTGCCACTTAAGTCACTTGTTAACTTGTGGGAAGTGGACATAGGAGTTTTAGCACTTGAGCATGCTCAGCATATCAAATCTCTTCAGCATATCTTGAATATACTTTGACTGATTTAGAAAAATTCCAGCTGCAGTTTGCTTCACTTGTAAGCCCAAGAAGAAGGTTAGTTCTCCCATGGAGCTCATTTCAAATTTAGACTGCATCAAAGTTTCAAACTCTTTGCACAAAGCAGTGTTAGATGAACCAAAAATAATATCATCTACATAAATTTGTACCATCATCATATCCTTACCAACACATTTGACAAAGAGAGTTTTGTCAATTGCACCTCTCCTGTAGCCATTCTCTAGAAGATAGTTAGAAAGAGTTTCATACCAGGTTCTAGGAGCTTGTTTGAGGCCATACAGGGCTTTGATCAGCTTGCATACCCTGTTTGGATGGTGAGGATCCTCAAAACCAGGAGGTTGTTTGACATAAACTTCTTGTTCCAGCAGGCCATACAGAAAGGCACTTTTGACATCCATTTGAAACACTTGGAAGTCTTTGAAGGCAGCATAAGCTAGAAAGATTCTGATTGCCTCCAATCTAGCCACTGGTGCAAACACTTCATCATAATCTATGCCTTCTTCCTGTGCATAGCCTTGCACAACCAGTCTTGCTTTGTTTTTTACCACAATACCCCTGTCATCTTTCTTGTTTCTGAATACCCACTTTGTTCCAATTGGTTCTGCTCCAACAGGCAGATCTACCAATTCCCAAACTTTTTGCTTGTTGATTTGAAATAATTCTTCTTGCATTGCCTCTACCCAGCTACTATCTTCTAAAGCTTCAGCAACTTTGGTGGGTACTTCTTGAGACAAGAATGCAGCATGCAAACAAATGTTTGCATTAGCAGATTTACTTCTTGTCAACACAGGTGCTTTCACATCTCCAATAACATTCTTCAAAGGATGATCCTTGTTGATTCTTCTATCTATGTCCATGGGAAATTCATGGCTTCTTCCATTTGAGGGTATGTTGAGCCTTGGAAGTATGTGCTCAAGCTCAACATTTTCAAATTGTGACACGGGATCTGAAACTCTAACTGATTCATGAGAATTGGTGTCTGAATTGTAGGTCAGATGCTCTAAATTAAGCTCATTTGATGTGCTATCATTTGAATTTTCAGCTTCATTTGACCCTGATTCAGTATTCTCTTCAGTTTCTGAAATTGGGTTTTTCCGGTTGAACTTGAACCGGAGAAATTTCCGTTTGAACTTCGACCGGAACTATGTCATCTTCAATTTGAACTATTTCAGATGGTTTCATTCCTTTGCTTGGCAAGATAGGTTTGATGCTCATTGAAGAGAAAAAGGTTTGCTTCTCAGTTCCAGCAGTGTTGCTCTTCTAGTATTCATCAGCTGACCTATATAAATTATGTTCCTGCACTAGAGAGCTCACAGGCTTATCAACAGTTATGTTGAAAGCAGTGGTTAGTGCGTCAATATCAAATAACCAAGTGGGTTGAGATTCAAAATTGTTGGTAGATTTTTCATTAAAAGACACATTTATGGTTTCCTCAACAATTTTGGTTCTCTTGTTGTACACTCTGTATGCTTTTGACACACCTGAGTATCCAACAAAATATCCCTCATCTGCCTTTTCTGCAAATTTGGGCAATAACTCATTGGTTATTAATATTGTAACAGGACAACCAAATGGCTTAAAGAAGTAAATGTTTGGCTTCCTTTTTCTCCAAAGCTCATAGGGTGTCTTGTTTTTGCCTTTGACAATTAGAATCCTGTTTTGGACATAACAGGCAGTGTTCACTGCTTCTGCCCAAAATATCACAGGGAGCTTGGAGTCTGCTAACATTGACCTAGCAGCTTCAATCAATGTCCTATTTCTCCTTTCAGCAACACCGTTTTGCTGTGGAGTTCTAGGAGCACCGAATTGTCTCATAATTCCCTTTTCCTCACAAAATGAATTCAGAACATGATTTTTGAATCTGTGCCATTATCACATCTGATTGTTTTGACCTGTCAGGACCGATTTCACATCAAGAATCTCGACATTGAGCAAGAACAAAGGTGAGATGAAGGAGACGGGATGAAGAGAATCAAAGATAATAAATGACAAGAAATGATAAAACAAACGATTCTTTGATTATTGCTGAATGATTACAACGAACCGAATGATTACAAACTCGTCATTGGAAATCCATGGTCACATTGGGTTGAGCTCAAACCCAATGTGTGACTCTCTCTCTAGAAAATGATAGCTCACATCACTCATTATTCATCCATTATTCATCTTCTTTCTAATGGAGCTATCCCTTCCTATTTATAGAGAGCCCGTGTGCTCACTAGCCCACTAACTAGCTAACACACATACAAATGAGCAAATACAAATAAACAAATGACATAATTATTATTAATTAAATCAAAGATGATTTAATTAATATGAAGCCTGACCCGCTCGAACTGATCTTCTGTTGACTTTTAAGTTAATCGTTGACCCGAACGGTTGACTTTTCAAGAAAACGTCTTCGGTCCAAACTTGCAAGCTTCGAGCATCACAACCCGCGTCTCTGAATCAAATCACAATGGATTCTTCAACCGAATTATTCGAGAATAGATTTGATGGCGTCAGTCATACTTATTAAAAGTTCCAACAATTCCCCCTTGACTGACGCTGTCAAATCTGTCATACAGGTGAAGAACCGCTCTGTCGTGCATCTTCAAAGAATAACTGATGAACCTGGAATCTGTCTGTTGTAAAGGTTCCCCCTTTGAATAAGCTTCTTCTGTTCTTGTTGCTCCAGTTGAGATCCAAGTGCTGCAGTACACTTGGTTCACACGGTCGGGTACAATACTAAGAATGCAGAACATTGGAGTCAAAATCACAACAAACCGAATCAGATAAACCAACCAATCACTGAAAATGCTCCAACTTCAGATAATCGACCCGATAATCCAAATCCATAAAAGTTCCCCCTTTTCTCTAGATACCTCTGAAAACATCCGATGCGGAAGCGGAAAATCAGATGCAGAGAGTGGAACTGTTCCGCTCAGTTCCGAAGAGAAAACGGTACTAAAATCCTGAAATCGGACAATCTTGTGGAAAACCGGAAGCCGGGTGCGGACAGTTGTGAATGATCCATAAATACTGAACTTGTTCCGCGTGACTGGGTTGGATGCAAAAATAATGTCAAATAGGTGAAAAACTGAGATCCCGAGCGTAAACGAGAAATTTATACATAACCGGAGTCTTCGTAATTTTGGGCGAAGAAAATCGAGCTCGGAAATATATTCTGTGAAGATATCTGAGTCAAACGGTGCAATTTGGAATGAATCTGAGAAGACCGTAAATTTTATTCAAGTAACGGCCTTCCGTTAGAGATTTAACGAAAAATTCCAATATTTAACTGAGATTCCAGTTAATTCGGTTAGATGACATCAGCGCTGCATCAGCTAAACAACTTGGAGTGAGACATAACAAAACAGTCAGAAACTTAACCGAGAAGCGAAACCAGTCCGTCAGTGGTCGTTAGCTAACGTGGTCTTGACGTCAACAAAAACTAGAAACCCGGTCGAAATATGGCGGAATAAATCCAAAACCAATAAAATATTTTCAGCAATTTCGTTACGGCGTTATCTCGTTATTCTTGTAGAAAAATTGATGAGAAATACCCCGCATTTAACGAAAATGCTCAAAAAAAATTAATTAGTGAAGTAAATCTCTCAAGGAAAACCATAATCCATGACAAATTAAATCAACCAATCACAATTGATCACCAAATAAAATCCACGGCCAGATTTGATGTTGATTCAATGGTAGAGATCGCAATCCATGGAGAAAGGATCGAGCCAATCACGTTTAAGAAGAAAAGCAACATCAACGAACCAGATCAGAAGGATCTGATGGCGGAATGGACTGATCCGTGTGAGAAGGAAAGGCGCCAATCAGAATGAGACAGCACACTGTACATTCAACGGATCTCTATTGCTTATGGGTCCCACGCTGAATTCCTTTGGGCCAATAACAAAACGAGAACAGAAAAGGCAATGATGATGCAGCTGACAAGAGAGGAGAGAGGTCATTCCTCTGCAACGAATAGATGGCTGCCACGTCATCTATCTTCCCCACAATTTCGACCATCGAAACCCTAATACAGCTCGCCGGATTTATGATAACCTACGCCGGAAAAACGTAAAACCTTCATATCTCAGAGAATACTCGATGAAACTTGACGATTTTTATGTCCCCGAACTCCTTATTCAATCCCCTACACATCTAGACGACCAAAAATCTCTAAAACCAACTTGAATAAAAACCCAGTTGATGTGTTCAGACGAGATCGCCAAACATTCGAGGTCGCCAAAGACAAAAACGAGGTCGCCAACCCTTATTCAAGATCGCTAAGCCTTATTCGAGATCGCCAAACCCAGATCGCCATGAACAAACTCGAAGTCGCCTAGGACCAGTCGAGAACGCCAAGAACAACTTCAAACTCTTTCCAGATCGCCATGAACATCTTCAAGGGTACACGAGGTCGCCAAGAACATCTTCAAGGCTGTGAAATCACCAAGGCAATCTTCAAGAGAAATGAAGAACACCGTGAAACACACACTACTGTGTGTTTCTCCAGATCTGCCCAAACCATTGTGTTTCAGACAAAACCGATGCTCCCAATGGATCCGGAACGCGTTTTCCTTCAAGATTCATACTTTATTTCATCCAAAAACACTGATTTTAGCACCAAAAACTCAGAATCAAAGCTCAAAAATTCTTCAAAACCCCAAAAACGTGAAAACTCTAACAGCTTCGTTTTTCAGCCTCAGATCTCGGATATCTTCACTGATTAGAACAAATGGAGCATGAAATCATATCTAAATGAACCCAATAACAAGAATCTATCATCAGATTCATCCAGAAATCATCCAAACAGCTCCAAAAATAAGAAAAAGTAGAAAAAGTCTCCAAAGTGGGTATACCAATCAGCACCTCATTCAAGCTCAAAATCAAGATTCGAGTGACCAGATTCGTCGTGAGACGAGATCTGATCGGTACCCGCTCTGATACCATTTGTCAGGACCGATTTCACATCAAGAATCTCGACATTGAGCAAGAACAAAGGTGAGATGAAGGAGACGGGATGAAGAGAATCAAAGATAATAAATGACAAGAAATGATAAAACAAACGATTCATTGATTATTGCTGAATGATTACAACGAACCGAATGATTACAAACTCGTCATTGGAAATCCATGGTCACATTGGGTTGAGCTCAAACCCAATGTGTGACTCTCTCTCTAGAAAATGATAGCTCACATCACTCATTATTCATCCATTATTCATCTTCTTTCTAATGGAGCTATCCCTTCCTATTTATAGAGAGCCCATGTGCTCACTAGCCCACTAACTAGCTAACACACATACAAATGAGCAAATACAAATAAACAAATGACATAATTATTATTAATTAAATCAAAGATGATTTAATTAATATGAAGCCTGACCCGCTCAAACCGATCTTCTGTTGACTTTTAAGTTGACCGTTGACCCGAACGGTTGACTTTTCAAGAAAACGTCTTCGGTCCAAACTTGCAAGCTTCGAGCATCATAACCCGCGTCTCTGAATCAAATCACAATGGATTCTTCAACCGAATTATTCGAGAATAGATTTGATGGCGTCAGTCATAATTATTAAAAGTTCCAACATGACCTTAAGATTAGACTGATTTTCTAAATTTGTCGCAAGTCTTTTCAACAATTCAGCAGTTTCATCTTTTGTTTTAAGAAGAAAAACCAAAGTGTATCTAGAAAAATCATCAATTATAACAAAAAATATGACCTTTTCCCTAAGCTCATCACTCTAGTTGGACCAAAGAGATCCATGTGCTATAACTCTGGAGGGTTTGAAATAGAAGACTCAACTTTTGGCTTAAAAGAGGTTTTGTGTTGCTTGCCCTTGAGACATGGCACACAGTTTTCCGAACATGCAAAATGCTTGTTAGGAAGACCCTTAACCAAGCCAAGATTAACAATTCGATTCATATTCTTGTAGTTTACATGCCCTAACCTCCTATGCCACAGATCACTCTCATCAACAGAGGCTTTCGATATAAAGCAGGCAGTGCCACATGAGGGTGCAGGTACTGACATATCCAAGATGTATAGCCCATCTCTCCTAGGTGCTTTGAGCATAATTAATTCATCAGGAATTTTAACACCAGGTTTGAGGACTATAGCCTCTTTCTCATTAAACATCAAATTCAAAATCTTGTCACACATCTGTGAGACACTAAGCAAGTTGAAAATTGATGTATCAACAAAATTGACTCTGTCAAATTTTACCAGTCCATTTGTCACATCACCTTGTGCTGTGATATGGTCTTTTGTGCTTCCAAAGGCAGTTGGTCCTCCATTAATTCGTTTTGTATTTTCCATAATTTGCTTATTCCATGTCATGTGGCAAGTGCATCCATTGTCAACTACCCATAGGCTATTTTGGCCTTTATTTTGCACCTGCACACATCAGAATTGATTAGTTTCTATAGGGGACCCAAGCCTTAGTGGTCTTGGGTCTGTCATAAGCATCATTATACTTGTACTCCTTGAGTACTAAAGTATTTAGAACTGGAGCTTCATTAAGCAGATCATCATTGTCAAAACTGAAGTTCTCATATTGAGTACTTGTTTGACTAAATCCTTCACCTTTGGTGTTTTTCCTTTCAACAATTTTTCTTTCCCTGTACTCCTTAAATTTTCTTTGCTTGTTGGTTATTTTCTTAGATTTTTCATTACCTTGATTAACCAACTTAGTTCTTTCAGGGGATTTGGAAAATCTTTGAGGAAAGTGTTTGTTTTGTCTTGAACTCTCCCCCTGAAGTGGAACAGTGTAATTTCCGTTGGAACTAGTAGCAATTTCAATTTCAGGTTGGTTAGACTTTTTGCTTCTTGAAAAGATTTCTCTAGAGGTGGTCTTTCCTCTAGAGGGATTTCTTCTTCCTTGAGCTTCAAAATGCTCAAACCCATCAGGAAAGTGTACATGTGGTCTCTGCTTTGGAGCAGTAGCTGATTTGGGTTGAATTTTGTTTTCCGGTTGAACTTTAGTTCGAGCGGAAAAGTATTCCGCTTGAACTTTAGCCGGAAAACGATTTTGCCTTAGAACAGAAAAGCTTCCATTTTTATCATTACCAATTAAGACCCTGTTGGATTCAAATCCAAAATGCTTCAGTGTGTGGCTTTTCACAGGTGAAATTCTTCCTGTGAGTTTCTTTTGAAAATTTTCCTTTGGTTGCAAAACAGGTTTTGGTTTCAAAAATGGTTTAGTTTTACTCAATGGATTGAACTGACACACAGCAACTAAGTGGCCTTGTTCACCACAAAACATGCATTCAACAAGTTTGGTTTCAAATCTTCTGGGGGACTCATGTTTGGTCACTTGGTTGAAAGTGAGTTGACCAAGCCTTTGAGTTTGACTTCTCTTTGGTTGCTCAGGTTGTTTCCCTCCAACTTTTGAGTCTTTAGGCTCATAAATAGTTGGTGGTGGAACAGCAATTGAAGGTTTCAAAATGCTTGATTGGCCAGCTGATGCAGAAGTGCTTGCAACAGTGACTTCAGTTTTCTTTGACTCAACAGTGTTTTCAGAACTTGACTGTGATGAGATGTCATCAACTGTGAGACGAACTTTACATTCTGATTTTAAAGCTTCAATTGGTTTGATTACATGTGAGTATTCAATTGGTGGTTCAACACTATTATACCCAACACCTGCTTTACCATACATCCCTCCCATCCACAATTTCTCAGCCTTTTTATAAGCTGTTTGAAATTTGTCACAAGTAAACAAAGCATATTTTAGTTTGATTTCAAGAACATTAATCTCAGCCTTAGCATCTTTGGTTTCATTTCTTGATTTCTCAAGTTTTGACAGCAAGTCATCAAGCTGTGTTTCAAGAACTGAGTTGGTTTGTTTTAACTGTTCATACTCTTTGGTTAAGTTTTCAATTTTTGAAATGTATGATCATTCAGTTTTCTTAAAACATTCCTTTAACTCATTTAAGTTTGAAACTTCATCAATCAAGTCTGTGTTATGATTTCGATACTTTGCCACTTGCTCTATGCAAGCAGGGCTGCATAGGTTTTCTAAAACTTTCTAAGGGATAGAGTTACATTCCCTGATGCTCACAGTGTAAACTGTCCACACAGAAGGCAGGGAACAAAGGAATTTTCTGTTTACATCAACCTGGTCTAGTTTTACGTCTACCTTTTGCAGTTCATCAAGTAAGGAAACAAATCTTAAGTACTGGTTTGTCATTGATTCACCATATTTGAAAGTAACGTTCTCATATTTCTGTTTTAAAACATCTTTCTTGTTTTCTTTTACTTCACTGGTTCCTTCATACATTTCACTTAAGTCATTCCACAAGTCAAATGCAGTTTTGTATCCTTTAAACCCACTTAAAATGTAATTAGGAAGTGCAGCCTGTAGAGTCCAATATGCCTTATAGTCAAATTCAAGAGCAGCATAGTCAGAATCAATGTATTTTTCTAAAGGTTTAGGTATTTTGACTTCTGCATCATCCGCAGATGAAACCATGGGTGAGTAAGGCCCTTCGGTAAAAGATAGCCAAATACGACGGTCTAAAATCCTAACAAAACCTTCCATCCTGAGTTTCCAGGTACCAAAGTCATCAGGAGTGAACATTGGCGGTTTGTTGGCACTACCGTTTGGACAACTTAAACTGAAATCAGTCATTTTTTGAAAAACTTTAGAAACATAAAACAAAGCTTGTAGAATAAGCAAGTAGAGTATCAACTTTGAAGCACTGAAAGTCTTCAAAGTGAGAGCCAAGGCTCTGATACCACTTGTAGGATCGTTAAAAGTTACGATTAAACTAAAACAATAGCCCTCTACTTGCAAATATAACCCTGCATAATTAAAGTTATATTTTACTTTACTTAAGCTTATATTAGTTTTCTTGTATTAATGTCAGTCTTGATTTGCATAAATATAGTAACAACGAAGTGAGAAATACTCAGCACTATTTGCATTAACTCAAAGCTACACTATTACAAGTTTTTCGAAAACTGTTGTGTAAACTATGAGCTAACTAAGCTATATATAGTGCTAATGAGATCAATGACAGCCATCGATCTCATGCGATCTAATCTAGACCGTAAAATGTAAAGTCAAATACAAACTACCAAAAGCATAAACATCGACAATTGGAATATCTTGCGTCTAAACAGCAACATACTACTTTAGGAGAGTAGCTTGAACAAATTTAGAAGCATCCTAGAAGCTTTTTCAGGATTGGATCTGAAAAGACATCCCAGGAAAAGTCCGGTTGAACTCATTATCTGGTGGATAATCGAGTTCACTCGGAATATTCGCTAAGAGACAAAACTGCTTCTTTCCGCTTGAACTGTCAGTTCCGCTTGTAGTGAGAATTCCGCTTCAACTTCAGCCGGAGCATAACAAAATTGGCATTCAGCTGGAAATCTTCCAAGCGCAATATTCCTTACAAAAGTTCTGAAAGGTCAAGATCTTAAATTTAGCCATTACCGCTGCCCTCAACGCCATGAATGCGTGTGGCAATAATGAGGGTGTTCGCGCATGAGTATTCTCAGCATTTGTTGACCCCACGGTGACTGCCGCAACCTACCAAGGATTTGACCCAGAAGCCCCCAAGAAACTGTAGGAAGCCACTGCAAATTTCAAAAGTTGACGTTTCCTTTTGCTGAAGGTTTGCAAGAGTTTACAAGATGCACCCATCGAGCAGGTCAAAGTGGTCTTAGCAGCTGATCCCTCATCAACTACCATCCGCCACCACTGAAGATCTTAAGGTACAACTCTTCTTTTGATCCCCGTTGAACAAAATAGTGATACATTTGACTCGACCTGCGAGTGGATTTATTATGGTTGCCCGTATGTGTAGGGCGTAACTTTTTCTAAACAAGGTTTCTTTTATGAACTTATTATGTTATATCACTTGTCTTATTTTGAACGTATGGTTGTGACTTTATTATGCCATTGTGTTAATTATAATTTGCATTTGCTCGTTCGCATGTGTATAGGTTATACTATTAACCTAAATGATCACATGCGTCCATGTCATCACCTTGGGTTGTTGGTCCGGGATCAAAAACCGTTCACGATATTTTGATCTCGAACAAGTGCGGAATCCTTGTACGAGATTGATTCAAGAGAAAGTAGATGAAAAGAGACTTGATGTGAGTGAAACACAACACCAAAAGATCAAATCTTGATTGAAGAACACAAACACTTTCTTGGATAGATGATTACGATCGGAAATTACAATAAGGTGGCTGGAAATCGTAAACAACTAACAACTAGAATCATAAACAAATTGGGTTTATATACTACCCTTTACAAAAACCCTAAGCCCAATCATAAACCCATAAGAAACCGGCCCACTAAAGCCCTAAATCGTAATCTCTCTAAGCCCATTATCATAAACTCCAAGCCCATTCCAAGTAAGCCCACTCTAATGTTCATGCCTCATAAAGTATAGCCCAACAATCTTCCCCTAGGCATGAACCATTAGAGCTTCTAAGGCAGCAGCAAATCAAATCTGAAAGTGTTAGGCTTCTTGCTAGACCACCATTCACGCTCCACGATCCGGTTCGCTGTTCCATAAAAGATCCCCACCCTGATAGCATTCTCAAGATCATTCTCATCACCGAGAATAGATTGGGAGGCGAGGAGCTTGATGTCACCTTCACCAAACCTCATCAGATCGACCGGATCATAAAAGCGAAACTCTCGCATGTTTTTGCAGACCACCACCACTTCGTGTGTCGTTGGATCATAGAACCAGCTATCAAAGTTTTTCACTAAAGTCCCATCTTCAATTTCATCCAACATGTTAATCAATCTAGTCCGTTTGGTGGGTGGTCGCCTTACTTCACCAACAGACTCTCCAGTAACTGGGTCAGTTCCAGTTTCAACCCATTTCACCTGCTTTAGATCAAAGTTCACAAAATTTCCTGCCATATGGCTCAGTAGATTGTCATGGACCTGATCTCCTTGAACATTCCTCCATCTGTTAATGTACGGTGCCCTCAGCAAGTTTCTGATTTTTGGCTCTGTCCAGGAGTGAAATTGACCTCTTGTTATGTAGTACTCCACTGGACTGTAGCCACTTCTAATCACTGCGAACAGCTTCTGCTCACTATCA
Organism: Deinandra increscens subsp. villosa; assembly: GCA_039602395.1. Taxonomy (NCBI): domain Eukaryota; kingdom Viridiplantae; phylum Streptophyta; class Magnoliopsida; order Asterales; family Asteraceae; genus Deinandra; species Deinandra increscens. Next base: position 41,700,626 of record JBCNJP010000003.1, on the reverse strand, counting down.
TAGTTCCAGCACAGAATAGGTTCACGACTTCCCCTTTTGTCGATATCACTTTTACCGACATCAATCGAGTACAGTGTAGGGGGAGGTCCTTGGAAGAATTCCTTAAACCAGTTCTCATGACCTTCTGGTGCTGTTGAGATAATTCTACCTCCTTGAGCGTAGTCTGGCATTACAATGGTGTCATCACCTTCATCTTCAGTCACTATTTCAGCAGTTGGAGCACTTTGAGAAGAACTCTGTCCTAGGGCACCCCGAGCACTTGGACCACTAAACTTCTGTAAGTCTGCTACCTTCTTTCTCAGCTCTAAAAGCCCAGCATACAAAAACGCAATACTGGCCTCGCTCTTGCTTTCCTTCTCCTTTAACTACTCGTTTTCTTCTTTTAGCTCTTTTATCTCTCCTTCTCTCTTCCTGTTTTGAGAAATAAGGAAGTTGATCGGAGGATCAGCACTTATCCTGAGGTCTACTGGAAGTTCACTAGCTTGAGCAAGGTCTTCAACCAGTGCTTGGTACGGACGGAAGCTTGGAACGACAGGAGGCTAGCTTGATTCAGCAGAGAGATTGATTCTCACAGGACTTAGCTCCACAAACATGCTATCCACATCAAAGAATTGCCTTTCATCATGAACTGGGCTATGTTCATTCCGAATAGGACTTTCAGTCTGCATGGGAGTTGATTCCGGTACATCAACCTGATGATCAGCCTGAGGCGTGCTCTCTTCATTTGTAGGCTCAGAAGTATCGACATTTTGTACATTGGCATGTGAAGTTTCAAATACCATCAGGCTTGAGCTAGTTTTCTGAAATTTAAACCTGATAGCTCTGGGATCTGACTTCTTCCTTGGTGACGGCTCACGCACAGGAATTGGCTCTTCAAGAACATCTTCCACTTCAAATTGAGCATCCAACTCTCGTGGAACTGAGCCACTGCTAGAAGATGAGTTTAAGTCATCTCTTGTTCTCTTGTGGCTAATGGGCCCTAGATCCCCATAGATGTCGTCATTCTGATTCTCATGCTCTGGGAAAATGTCGTCCATCACGTTCTCTTCATCAGAAGGTATAACGTCAGCTTCTTCTAGAACATTTACAGCCACAGTTGCTGTCACATCGTGGTCTTCAGCAACAGTCACATTGACCGGATGGACTTCTGGTTTAGGCTCAGATTCTTCTTGCTCTTGTTCCCTTGCAACTTCAGGGAAGGCACCCTTCTTAGTCCATTCAAGTCTCCCTTGAAAGCTATTCTTTCCCTTTCTGTCTTGGGTTTACAAGCCAAACACACAGTTATCCATGAACTTGATATCCAACTTCTCTATCCTTTCTTTTATCATGGGATATTTCTTCATGACCACCATCTGCACAAATCTTGGTGTCATCAGGGACTGTTCTCCGACGCTCAAATCAGCATTGCCAATCCAATCCAACAACATCATTTTTGAGAAATTGAAGTTCTAGTCTAAGGCCAATGCAACAAACGTTGTGCCATGCAGTTTGTTTAGCTGATCATAACTTGTTCTCTTCCCTAAAAAGGATTTTCTGCATGTAATGAGCCAGACACCTCTAGTAGTGCAGCAATAACTTCTTGAAAATGGGAGGGAACTTTCCTTCATACCCTAAGGATTGAGCACCTTCCAACACAACAGCCTTTGAATACTCTATTGGATTTTCAGCTTTATCATTAATGTTTAAACCCTGACAAATGTCTTCTTCAAGAATCACGACTGGTTGGTTCTGAATGGTTGTAGTGATTCTTGTCTTGTCAGCATTTGCTCTTGTTGTTCCCCAGAAATCTCTAACAAGCTGCTCATCGATCAGCACACTTGTCCGCAAAGCATGATTAATTTTGCAGACATTCAATCCCGCTACAAGAGAATAGAATAGTTGCATATGTCTTTCTGGAGGGTCATCAAGATAGGCCGGGATGCAATGATCTCTCTCAAAATGAATATCTTCATCAAGCATATCTTCTGCCATCTAAGAAAACGAGACAAATGCATCAAGCCTAAACTCATCAAAGTGAAATTATGTTTGTCAATATTATCTTCAAGTTCAATTGATTATCACATTTAACTTGTTAAGTTCATAAAATCTCAATTTAAACTTTTAAGAAAAACATTTGATTTTGAATCACAAATTGACAAACAAATTTAATTTTAACTTAAAATGATTGAGTTTGTTGAGATTATTATTTTTTTTTTATTTTTTTTTTAAAATTAAGTGTTTAAGATTAAACACACTAGTTTACGATTTTAATTAAAAAAAACAAGTGAGTTTCCGATACACTGTTCGGGTTTACGATCAGGAGATTGGGTTCACGATCGGGTCAGTCGGAAACACATAGTCCAGTCGTAAACTTTGCCAAATACTCTAAGCCCGGTCGTAAACACATTCGTAAACGAGGATCGTAAACAACGATCGGAAACATCAATCGTAAACTCGGATCGTAATCTCCAAAGGTCGTCTTCTTCACAACGAAAGTCGTAAACGCCAAAACCTCCATTAATAAACCTGCAACAAACTCGGAAACACGTTAAACACCTCTCAATCATGACAATGAACGTTTATCACTACCTTTTAAGTGTTCCAAACACGAAACCGACTGCTAATCACAAGAAATCGACTCGAAATATTAGAAAATGAAGATGATCACGAGTTAGGGCTCAAATCATAAAACCCGTGAATAGATCGACGAAACCTCGTTAAAACAGTTGATTGACGAGGGTTTCTTGGTCGGAAAAGGATTGCGAGTATGATGGTGAGCTCGGGTTACACAGAGGGTGGTCGGAGGTGTGCGGGATCGTTTTTCCGGCGAGGTGAGGCGGAGGTTAGGGTTTTCTGCGGCGACATCGTAAACGAGAGAGAGAGGAGTCGTAAATGGGTGAGGGGATCGTAAATGAGATTGAGGGTTTTTTATATATTAAAAGTTTTCATTTTGGCCCCCTCAAGATTCAAAAACATTTTAAAAACCTCCCAAACCTCTATTAAAATGATAATTCTCTTAAAAAATGTTAACTTTGAAGAATTTGAGAATTACAAAGCTTCCCCTCAGACTCATACCCCGAGTATCTGTTCTTGATCATAAAAATTAAATTTTAACTATTCAAAAGCTTAATAATAATACAAATGCATAAAATTAAGACAACCTAAAAACAAGATAAAAACATACTTACCTTGAAGTTGATGTTTTCCATGGATCAAACCAGACAAATCTTTGACTGAGGAACCCTTTTCAGCTTCCGTTACTCGACGCTCTAGACGATTGCCCAAAATTTGAAACCACATAAACTCACATCCAGATAAAAATTTTAAGTGCTTAATTATGGTACATAATTACTGTCATGTTTAATTGTCCCCACACCCAATTGTTCATAGCAAAACCTACCCAACCTCAGAGTTTATTGAGGATTCACAAACCCCCAACTTGAGGAACCATGCAACACCGTCATGACAGACACTTATTTTCTTAATTATCAGTTGGTGATCCAGGTCGGCCGCATAAGCACGCAGAGAAGACCAAACAAAATAATTATATTATTGTTTTTCTTTTTCTTTTCATTCATTTATTTTTCATTTTTTCTTTTTCTTTTCATTGTTTTCATTTTTCTTTTTGAATGAGGTGTTGTCATAACAGCAGAACATGGCGTGTGAGAGAGTGAATACTAGGTGAATACCACCCTCAACCCATTTTTGCTGGGACTCAGTCTTTTAAACTATGTAGACTAGGATGGAAAACTAAACATATATAGAAGTTAAGTTTACTGCACTTACTTGGATGATCATAGTTTTTGCTTTAGCTTACCGACACGTCATCTTTGAGCCGTCTTTCACTTCTGCCTTACACGTGTCAGTCTCCGATTGTCTTGGAATTTATATCACTTCCTACCAACTCAAGGCAAACAAAAGACTTCATAAAAACCTCAAACAAATTTTTCAGTTTTTCTGAAACATTGACATTTCTTCCCCTGTTTTTATGAGGCTTTTGAAACAAAAACATTTTTTTTTAATTAATTTTTTTTTAATTTTTTAATATTTTTTTTTTTAAGAAACTTAAAGCAAAAGTAAGCAAAAGTAAGCAAAAGATAAAAGCAAAACTAGATACAAAAAGTTTTGATCAAATCATTCTCTCGAAGGCAATCATCCTTAGGCCTTCAACACACATTTCAAAATTGGAACGAGGGAGGGGTTTTGTGAAAAGGTCTGAGACATTTTGATCTGAGCTTACCTTTTCCAACTGAATCAACTTCCTGTCATAGCAATCACGAATAAAATGTACCTTGATGTCTATATGCTTTGTTTTGGAATGTTGAACAGGATTTTTTACGATTTGCAGAGCAGCAGTGTTGTCACAAAAAATTGGAGTGTTACCGAATTCCATACCGTAGTCAGTTAGCTGATTTTGAATCCATACTACCTGCGAGCATCCAGCTGATGCTGCCACATATTCAGCTTCTGCAGTTGACTTAGACACGGTATGCTGCTTCTTACTCTGCAATGAGATGATTCTGTCTCCCAAGTACTGACATCCACCGGTTGTTGATTTCCTGTCAAGATCACTACCTCCATAGTCACTGTTAGTGAAAGCAAACAATTGGAAATCAGTATTCTTTGGGTACCAAAGTCCAAGCCGAGGCCTGCCCTTCAGATACCTAAAAATACGTTTAACCGCAGCTAAATGAGAGAGTTTAGGATTAGCCTGATAACGTGCACACACACACATTGCATGCATGATGTCTGGCTTGCTTGCTGTTAGGTACATGAGTGACCCGATCATTGATCGATACAAGAATTCACTAACTGGTTCCCCATCTGCATCCACCGTTAGTAGAGGTCGGGATTCCATGGGAGTGGAGATGGGCTTGGAATCCTGCATTTTGTATTTTGCTAGAATCTCATTTATGTATTTTGCTTGATGAATGAGAATTCCACTTTCATCTTGTTTCACTTGTAATGCCAGGAAAAATTCCATCTCCCCTTGATCACTCATCTCAAACTTCTTTCTCATGATTTCTTCAAACTCGGTGCACAATTCTTCATTTGTAGATCCGTAGATGATGTCATCCACATACACTTGCACCATGATGATGTCATCATTCACCTTCTTTCTAAATAAGGTTTGATCAACCACTCCCCTTGTATATCCATTTTCCATCAAATGTTTGGAGAGAGTCTCATACCATGTGCGTGGAGCTTGATGCAAACCATACAGGGCTTTATCCAGTAGATATACATGATCTGGATGTTCCTCATCCACAAACCCTGGTGGTTGTCCCACATAAATTTCTTCATTCATGTCAGCATACAGGAAGGCTGTGTTGACGATATTTTGATCTCGAACAAGTGCGGAATCCTTGTACGAGATTGATTCAAGAGAAAGTAGATGAAAAGAGACTTGATATGAGTGAAACGCAACACCAAAAGATCAAATCTTGATTGAAGAACACAAATACTTTCTTGGATAGATGATTACGATCGGAAATTACAATAAGGTGGCTGGAAATCGTAAACAACTAACAACTAGAATCATAAACAACTTGGGTTTATATACTACCCTTTACAAAAACCCTAAGCCCAATCATAAACCCATAAGAAACCGGCCCATTAAAGCCCTAAATCGTAATCTCTCTAAGCCCATTATCGTAAACTCCAAGCCCATTCCAAGTAAGCGCACTCTAATGCTCATGCCTCATAAAGTATAGCCCAAGATGGGTTTTGAATCATAACCATACACATACTATAAACTCAGCAACTAGTAACACATAGTTACTTCTTTGGTCACGTAGACCTTATCCGGAACTTAAGAGCAACCTTAGCCTCTTTTAAGTGTTACTTCCGAAATTTGGATAGTGCGTAACTACCTCTTTTGACCCCATAGGTCGCATCTTTACTAGATGCTTTTATTGATCAATTTAATTGGTTTAATCGAACCACATCTATCTTAAGATGTATGGTGGCCAACCATTCTTCAATCCATTGGATTGAGTATATCGTATATGTTGGAACTTAAAATCTATGTGACTGACGCCATCAAATCTGTTTACCGAAGCATTCGACTGAAGAACCCATGTGAATTGATTCAGAGACACGGGTTGTGATGCTCGAGGCTTGCAGTTTAGACCGAAGACCGTTTTCTGGAAAAGTCAACAACGGTCAACGTAAAAGTCAACGGAAGATCGGTTCGAGCGAGTCAAGCTTCGGATTAGTTAAATCAACTTTGATTTAATTAATATTTACGTTATTTATCTTTCTTGTAATTTTGTTCAGTTTTTATGTTTCTGTTGTTAGTCACCCTCACTATATATATAGTGAGGGTGCCCATTACAAGAAAGAGTCTTTGAGTGTGGAGATGATGATTTTCTTGTAGAGTGTGAGATTTCCATTCTAGAGAGAGAGAGTGAGTCATGGATTTCCATGAGAGAGTGCTGTCATGATTTCTTGATTGTAATCATCCGATTAATGAAATCATTCGACTTTATTCATCATCTTTCTTATGTTTGATTGTTCTATGATTCTTCTCATCTACATCTTCATTCTCATTTTTATGGGGTTTTCGAATCTGAACCTTTGTTCTTGCTCAAGATCAGGATTCTTGATGTGAGAATCGGTCCTGACAAAAGGTATCAGAGCGGGTAACCGATCAGATTTCATCTCACGATGAATCTGGTCACTCGAATCTGGATTTTGAGCTTGAATCTGTGAAGATGAGAAAACTTATTTTTGAGACTTTTTATTCTATTTTTCTTGTTTCTGGATGGATTCTGATGATATGGATGATTGATTCGTGTTTGGGAGTTCATCTAGATGCATTTTTATGTTCAACATGTTCAACATGTTCAAATCAGTGAGAAATTTGAAGATCAGAGCTGATTTTTCGTAACAGTTAGAGTTTTCCCGTTTTTGGGGTTTTTGAAGAATTTTGGGTTTGATTCTCTGTTTCTGGGCGATTCTTCATGTTTCCCGATGAAGTGAGGTATGATTCTTAGTGGAAAACGCGTTCCGGATCCATTGGAAGCAACCATTTCGTCTGATGCTCAACCATTTGGGCAGATCTGGAAAAACACACACTAGTGTGTGTTTCTTGGTGTTCTTCGTGTTCTTGAAGATTTCCAGATTTTGAAGACTGTTTTTGATCCGATTTGTTACTGTTATGGAGTGTTGGTGGCCACAACATTGTCATGGATGGTTTAGCTTCACATATCATGCATCATAACGGGTTTCCCTATCATTTCTGAGCAGATTCGAGTTCACCAAGTAAGCACTTTAACAAAAGTAGCTTGATAGGACACCCAAAAATGTCCTAAAATGTTATTTTATAGGACGCGTGAGATAATAGGACCACTAATAAAAGTGTCATTTCTAAAGGGGTCCTATAAACTTAGAGCGTCCTAATAAACCACAAAATAGGACACGATAAAGCGTCCTAATAAACCACAAAATAGGACACGTTATAGCGTCCTAATAAACCACAAAATAGGACATGTTATAATGTCCTAATAAACCACAAAATATGACACTTTATAAGGTTTTAAGATGCATATGAGCATACATATTTTAAGGACGATTACCAACATCCTTAAAATTGTTCTCATTAAACATGATTCATAAATACAAATAAAATACCATCAACTTATCGATAGATGAACTTTAACTAATGAAATAAAAAAAAGTTTAATTATCATTGAAATAATCATTTAGATAACGAAAGCATTAAACAAAAATAAGTTGTAATATTATTATCCAAGATCCTAACATTAAACATGAAACTTAAAGTAATGAAAGACACTAAAGGAATATAGGCTTCAGTCATCATGCATCCTTCTCACTTGTCACAAACCACCTACAAATTAATCATCCATATATAAGCTTAAAGTTTGTTATAAACTTAATAATATATTACATGTCTAACAATAATGACATACCGAAATGAAAGAACATGATCGCTATAGATGCACCAATAGCAACTTGGATTGTGTCCAATGACCCATATGATCTAACCAAATTTTCATCTCTTTTCACATCTACTTGAATATTTACCTCACACCAATCGCGCCAGATCACTGTGCCCCCAACTTTGTTATTAAAGTATTGATCATTATTTTGATCAATAAGACGGAGTGAAAATGAATGGGAGGAATGACATGTTGCACAAAGCTTCTTAGTCTTCTTTGCTGCAGCCTTCAAATTCTTCAAAGCTCCATTCAGCCAAGTTGTTTTAGCTATCACATATGTATACTTCCTGCAGTTTCAAAAGAGAACACATCTTCAATCCAAGCAAACAACCTAGTGCCAGATAGCAATTATCATCGGCTCTTAGACAAAGCAAGCAAGGAAATTAGGGTTACCGGTATATAATATAATTTTTTTTTTATAAATAAAAATAAAGATTTAAATGATGAATAAAGAGAAACTCTAGAACTAAACTCATCAGCATGGAAATCTTGAGCTTTGGTCTTAACACTGAACCATCTCTTGAGTGTTTTAGGCCAAGGAGCCTTCAATCTATCACCATTAAATTCAACATATTTAATAAATTCAGTCAAATAATCGAACAATCAAAAAAAAAAAGAAAAGCCAGAAAGCATACCTCGGATTGAGTCAATTAAATCAAATACACCGAATGACTGACTCTAATGGTGTTGGTCGATTTTCTAAAGGCTAAAGCCTTGCACAGAGTTCATTACATGGGTGAAATAAAAAAAGGAATTTATCTAAACAAATGCTACATTCAAATATATCATCAAAAAAGAAAGAAAATAGGAGAACAACAAAAGTGATGGTTCACTTGAAAATACTCGCTGAATATAATAAAGAATAAAGAAACTTGATAATAAGAGAAAAATATATTTCATCAACCTCACAAAGACACAAACAAGCAACAACATAAGAGTAAACATGATATAAGTTATTTAAAGATAAAACCAAGCATAAAAATTAAAAAACATTATTTACTATATCTTGTATTTAAGATGGATGAAGTAAAAAATTGAACACGTGGGAAAATGTAGATGCAAATGTGTAATGAAAGAAACTGATTTTATACAACGAATAACTATAAGCGGAACAATATATATTTAGAAAAGGTGAAGTTGTCAAACACGTTTATGAGAAAAGAAAGTTATAAGTATAGGTAACCTATATTTAAATAAGTACCTTTAAATAAGGTTCGACAGATATAAGAACATGAAGTAGAAGTGTATATTGAGAAAGACACAGAACATCATATTTGTGCTAATAAGGTGGAGTAGCATTAAAACAAAGGTATGAAGAACATTTACCCGGATTAAAGATCACCCAAAACTTTGTTATGGAGACGAATGTACATACCCAAAACTTTCAGCTCTATGTTTGTATTTATACCCGGTCGGTGATCGGGTTGCACATACAAGATATAAAATAATAGTTTGTTAACCCAAAACAGTTCCTTAGAACCGAACCTGATCCGGTCCCTTACTCTTTACTAAGTTAAATTTAAAGTAATGAAAAATGTTTGCGGGTCGTGCCATGAATATGTGTGTCAGGTTCATATATGTGATATGGCGTTTTGGGTTCGTCAAAGGTTGGTATGGCAACACCCGCGAGCACGATCTATTTAACAATTAACGTCCATTTGTTAGATGCACATGCATATTCGTCATTTTGTTTATTTATAAGATTAAGCTTTTTTCATCAGTTTCATGACATTTATCACTTTTGGTGTATACATGAGCTAACCATGTCAATAAATTTATTGCACAATCAAGAACAATTAAAAATATGAGAAACTATTGAGAACTTGAAAAAAATCACAAACAAAAACACTTATAGCTTTACTTAAACGATTAAGACCTTAGCCTAGCAGTAAAATTTCCTATGGTTCATAAGAAATAACATATATAAAGAATAATCAATGATGTGAAGGAAATTTAGCAAATAAAATCCTATGTAAAGTGAGCAGAGATCATTTGTTCAATTTTTTGCTTGAAAAAACATGTCTCGTGTTCCTGCATATACTAATGAGGGGCTCGCTTATTATTAGCTTACTTAAATCATAAGCCCCTCATAAATGAGTAATTCAAGTTTGACAACAAATGCAAATGCATATATTATTATTAAATATTTATCTGTACATAAAGAGACTGTAGAGAATAAAATTTTACCCACCCACCCCCTCTCTTCTTTCCACCTAAATCAAAGAACAGAAAGTCAGATTTCTTTTCAAAAAGGAAACCTAAATTTAAGCCATGTCTGCATTATTAATATGGACTCTTCATCAAGCTAGATATGAATGAAAATCATCTTCATACTTAATGAGTCATGACACAGCTCTTATGATACCACCTCTTTTTCTTCAAAGTTGATGCAAAAGTTACTAAAAATACTTGTAACATAACTCTTTATTTAACAAAAGTTGTATGATTTTCCTTATGCACATGAGATTCAAATTTATTACATCACATCACTAGAAAGAAGTTAATACCTGCAAGCACTTTTGGCTACAAAAGAAGAATTTGGATTGGTGGGATCAACAAGATTGTCATCTATCTCCGGGCTGCATGATTCATGATCTACAACCAACCAAAAACTATTATTTGTCCATTTTACAAATAAATGGTTTGAAATTTTTACTAGAAACAAAATGAACACAAATAAACACTAAAAGACACAAGAGACTATTATGAAAGTACTCTTACATTTTTTCTCACAACGGGAGCACACAAGAAGAGTACTTTCCGTTTTAACACCAGTCTCAGTGGCCATTTCACAATATGTACACAAACAGTTTGGACAGAGCCAATCACCTTGGGCAAGCATTCTGTGTTGATCCGTACCACAGATAACCTATTACCCAACCTGTCCATTTTGCCACCTCTACATAACAGTAAAGTACCAAGCATATACATACATCCATAATAGTAATCCATTTACCCAATCCCATTATTAGGAGGCTGAGCACCTACTTATCTCTTCCTAAATGACTCCTATTATCACTAGTATCAAATATATGACGGTCAAAACTTGTATTATAAGAATATGCATTAAGTGAGTTGTTAATTTTACCAAAAACTCCAATACCGATTAATCATATTTACATCATATCCAAAGTCCAAACCACACTTTAAACAAAGAATTAGCTTTCAAAATTTTAATCAGTGTACTATAGGACTTTAACCCAACCTCATAAGCAGTTCAGAATCCTAACATAATAAATTACAAGTATAAGAAAACAGGTTTTTACATGTCTATATTACACACAGATGTTAGGAAACATACCTGAGGATCAACAATCCGAGCATGGTGAAGTGGTAAGTCCAATAAATTAAATATTGGACACTCTCTCATGAACTCAAAATCATCAATTCTGCAACAATTCATAAACATAAAAAAGGTATGCGTAACCCAGTTAAGAGAAAAGAAAACGATAAAGAAGATCACAAAACAGCTGAAAGATCACCCAAAACTTTTCAGGGTCAAAATTAAGATTATAAGACTTAATACCTGAGCTACAGCGTCGGAAATCCATCAGGGCCGTGGAACCTCAACCGATGACAGCTTACAAACCAAAACAAAATAGAAGAAATAACTAAATAGGTAAAATCTTGTAACTAGGCCACAGAATCTTGCAAAATATAAAGGAAATCACACCTGATTTGTTGTTCAATGGATGTTACAAACTGAAATTAAGTTAAATCTACACATATTCAAGCACAAAAAAAAAATTAGGAATGAAAACATCACCTGGTTCGCGTCTGGTCTTGGTGGTGGCTTCGAAGCAATGGGGTGGTTGCCATCGCATATTAGGGTTCGTAGTGGTCTTGGTGGTTGCTTCGAATGTCGTAGTCGCAGATTAGAGTGTGGTGTTGGTGGTCGCCGTTCAAACTTAGCTAGTCGTCCAGATTAGGGTTCAGTCGACGATCAATTTTCTCATCACCGTTCCAACTGGGTGCTTTGAGCGCTAAGCAAAGTTCAATTAGGTTTTTGTTTTGGGGGGAAATAAGGGCGCCACACCATATAATTTGTAATTATTAAATCAAATAATATCGATGGATAAGGTTTTTTTTAATTCTTTATCAAAAGCTGCGGTTTTGAAGTAGAAGTCGTAGGATACATTTGACTTTATTTTATAAAGGAAATATATATTGATATGGCAGTACAAAGCAATTGAAAGTCGTAGGATATGGTGATAAGTATTTAATCCATGTGGCAGTTTATATATTACACCAAACTTTATGACTTTATTTTGTAATACGACTCTAACAAATAAGGTTTCTATTACACTGAACTTTTATGACTTAAATATCAAGTGTCCTATTAAATTATGTTAACATACGATTCCGACAAATAATGATCCTATTACACTGGTTTTTTATGACTTAAATTCCAAGTGTCCTATAAGGTTATGCTTTGATAGGACCTTCATTGATCAAGTGTCCTATTACATTACCACATAATAAGACATTAACTACTAAACGTCCTATAATGTACTTTATTAGGACCTCAAATACTAAGTGTCCTATTAAGTTATATGATAATAGGACCCTAAATATTCACCTGTCCTATTACATAGTGTTTTAGGACACCGGTTTAACTACATATAGTATAATAGGACCTTGAACACTCATTTGTCCTATTAGATAGTGTTTTAGGAAACTATTTTAATAGTGTCCCACACGAAAGGTCCTAAAAACCCCTTTTTGTTGTAGTGAAGGGTTTCATGTTCATCATATTTTTCCAGATTTCTCTAACTGTTTTGAAGATATGAAGATGTGCTTAGCGGACTTGTTGAGTTCTTAGCGAACTTGTTCTCCTCTTATCGAACTTCATCAGTTTTAGCGAACTTGATGCATGCCTTAGCGAACTTGAGTCCTTAGCGGACTTGAGAAGTGTCTTAGCGAACTTCTCTACCCTTTAACGGACTTCTGGAAGGCTTTAGCGAACTTCTGGGGTTACCGGACTTGTTGCTGGGTTTTCCTTCGAGTTCGTTTCAGCGAGTTTTGTTCATTAACGGTTGTAGAGGATCGTCACACGAGTTCAACGAGCCAAAAATTGAGAGTTTTCGTTGAGTATTCACGGAGTTATGATGCTATTACGCTTTTCCGGTGACTTTTTCATGATGTCCGGCGAGCTAGGGTTTCTCCTGGTTTATACGCGTTCTTGAAGAAGATGACAAACAAGAGGATGACGTGGCATGAGCTGATAGGGTGCATGAGAATTTTCTCTCTCCTTCTTGTCGACTACTGTAATTCTCCCATCATAATTCCTTTTCGGTTGTCAAATTTTCATTGGAGGAGAAAAGTCCTCGTGGACCCCACTGCTAAAAGAACCGTTGAAAGGCTGTGAATGGCGGCCTCTGATTGGCTTTTTTCCTCCTCACACGGATCAGCACTATCATCACTTGGATTCGTATTTTCTTAGCCGTAGATGAGTTACTAAAGACTTAATCAAATTGGTGCATTTCAAAGCACAAGGATTATGGTCTTTCTGAGCTGAATTCTTATTGGTTGATAAATATTTGACAGAGATTATGGTTTTTTTTAGGGTTTTAATTGCCTAATTAATTTTTCAGCATTTTTCGTTAAACACAGGGTTTTTCTTGTCGGTTTTTAACAAGATTAACGAGATAACGCCCGAACGGAATTGCGGAAATTTTTTTATTAGTCTCACATTTATTCCGTTTTATTGGGATTCTCGTTTATTGATGTCGCGCAACGTTTGCTATCGACCACTGACGGGTTAGCTTTATTATCCGGTTAATTACGAAGCTTTCTCGTTATGTCTTACGGTTTTGTTTGTAGCTGATGCAGTGCTGATGTCAGCGAACCGGATTAACTGGAATCTCAGTTAATTATGGAATTTATCGGTTAAATCTCTCGGATGGCCGTTTCTTGACAAAAATTGATGGAATTTTTCAGATCGCGCCGTTTTCGCCCGTTTAACTCAGTGATCTTCACGGAATATTTTTCCGAGCTCGATTTTCTTCGCCCAAAATTACGAAGACTCCGGTTATGATTATTTTCGCTCTGGATCTCAATTTTTTCTCCGATTTACACTTATCTTTATTTTCGCATCCAACCCAGTCACGCGGAACACAAGATTTATTTATGGATCATTCACAACTATCAGCATCCGATTTCCGATTTTTTTTGCGAGATTGTCCGATTTCAAGATTGTTTATCTGGTTTCTCTAGGCAACCAATCGCGACGGTTCGACTCTCCGCATCTGTTTTTACGCTTCCGACTTGATGTTTTTGGAGAGATTTAGAGAAATAGGAGGAATTATTATGGATTTGGATATCGGGTCGATTATCCGGAGTTAGAGCATTTTTAGTGTTTAATTGGTTTATCTGATTCAGTTTGTTGCGGTTATGACTCCGATGTTCAGCATTTTCTCAGTATTGTACCCGACCGTGTGAACCGAGTGAGCAGAACACTTGGATCTCGAACTGGAGCAACGAGAACAGAAGAAGCTTATTCAGAGGGGGAATCTCTACGACAGATTGTCTCCGGTTTATCGGTTACTCATTGAAGATGTACGACAGAGCGATTCTTCAGCAGTAGAACAGATTTGAAAGCATCAGTCAAGGGGGAATTATTGTAACTTAAAATCTATGTGACTGGTGCCATCAAATCTGTTTACCGAAGCATTCGACTGAAGAATCCATGTGAATTGATTCAGAGACGCGGGTTGTGATGCTCGAGGCTTGCAGTTTGGACCGAACACCGTTTCTGGAAAAGTCAACCGTTCGGGTCAACGGTCAACGTAAAAGTCAACGGAAGATCGGTTCGAGCGAGTCAAGCTTCGGATTAATTAAATCAACTTTGATTTAATTAATATTTACGTTATTTATCTTTCTTGTAATTTTGTTCATTTTTTATGTTTCTGTTATTAGTCACCCTCACTATATATATAGTGAGGGTGCCCATTACAAGAAAGAGTCTCTGAGTGTGGAGATGATGATTTTCTTGTAGAGTGTGAGATTTCCATTCTAGAGATAGAGAGTGAGTCATGGATTTTCATGAGAGAGTGTTGTCATGATTTCTTGATTGTAATCATTCGATTATTGAAATCATTCGACTTTATTCATCATCTTTCTTATGTTTGATTATTCTATGATTCTTCTCATCTTTATCTTCATTCTCATTTTTATGGGGTTTTCAAATCTGAACCTTTGTTCTTGCTCAAGATCAGGATTCTTGGTGTGAGAATCGGTCCTGACAAAAGGTATCAGAGCGGGTAACCGATCAGATTTCATCTCACGATGAATCTGGTCACTCGAATCTGGATTTTGAGCTTGAATGGGTGAAGATGAGAAAACTCATTTTTGAGACTTTTTCTTCTATTTTTCTTGTTTCTGGATGGATTCTGATGATATGGATGATTGATTCGTGTTTGGGAGTTCATCTAGATGCATTTTTATGTTCAACATGTTCAAATCAGTGAGAAATTTGAAGATCAGAGCTGATTTTTCGTAACAGTTAGAGTTTTCCCGTTTTTGGGGTTTTTGAAGATTTTTGGGTTTGATTCTCTAGTTTTCTGGGTTTTTCTTCATGTTTTCGGATGAAGTGAGGTATGATTCTCAGTGGAAAACGCGTTCCAGATCCATTGGAAGCATCCGTTTCGTCTGATTCTTAATGGTTTGGGCAGATCTGGGAAAACACACACTAGTGTGTGTTTCATGGTGTTCTTCGTGTTCTTGAAGATTTCCAGAATTTGAAGACTGTTTTTTATCCGATTTGCTACTGTTATGGAGTGTTGGTGTCCACAACATTGTCATGAATGGTTTAGCTTCACACATCGTGCATCATAATGGGTTTTCCTATCATTTATGGGCAGATTCAAGTTCACCAAGTAAGGGTTTCTTATGTTCAATCATTTTCCAGATATCTCTAACTGTGTTTGAAGGTTTGAAGATGTGCTTAGCGAACTTGTATCAGTTCTTAGCGGACTTGACTGGTCTTAGCGGACTTCATGGTCAGCTTTAGCGAACTTGACAAATTTTAGCGGACTTGTTTTATGCTTTAGCGGACTTGTTTTATGCTTTAGCGGACTTGAATCTCTAGCGGACTTTCAGTGTGGTTAGCGAACTTCTGGTGGTTAGCGGACTTGAAGAAGCTTAGCGAACTTGTTACTGGGTTTTTTGTTCGAGACTTTTTCGATGGATTTTGAGATCACAGGTTTGTAGAGAACTGAAATACGAGTTCAGGGACATAAAATTCGTGAATTTTCGTTAAGTATTCATGGAGATATGAGCGTTATACGCATTTCCGATGTGGGTATCGTATTTCCGGTGGTTCAGGCGATCGAATTAGGGTTTACGAGGAAGGAGAAGGTGACGCTGACGTGGCGTACACTGGTTGGTCCAGAGGGAATTTCTTCTCTTTCTTCTTCTCGGTAGCCGTAGGTTTCTCATGTGCACCTCAGACATTCTTTATGTGTTGTTGTTTTCCTATTGGAGAAAGGAAAGGCGTGGGCCCAGCAGGAAAAGAGAACCATTGAATGCTCTATGCGGCTGTTGCATGCCTATTGGCTGGAGGAAGTCACGTGGGCCCCAGGCTGTACACACAACCGTTGGAAAGCATGTGTGTTGTAGCGCCCTCATTGGCTGTCTACACCCTCACACGGATCACCATTGCCATCCATATCCCAGCCGTAGATTCAACTCACGTGGATTATGGTCTTGGCTGCGTGAAATCTGATTGGTCCTCAATATTTTCAAGGATTAAGGTTTTTCTTGAGGGATTTAATTGATTTAATTAATTTTCCGCATTATTTCGTCAAATACGGGTATTTTCTTATCAGTTTCTCAACGAGACTTACAAGTTAACGCCGCGACGGAATTTCAGAAAATTATTATTGGTCTCGGATTTATTCCGTTTTATTGGGATTCTCGTTTATTGACGCCGCGCGCAACGTTTGCTATCGATCACTGACGGGTTAGCTTTATTATCCGGTTAATTACTCAGCTTTCTCGTTATATCTCATGGTTTTATTTTTTAGCTAATGCAGCGTGGATGTTAACTAACCGGATTAACTGGAACTTTAGATAATTATGGACTTTATCCGTTAAATCTCTCGAGAAGCCGTTACGAATTGATGGAATTTTTTCGAATTGAGTCGTTTTCGCCAGAATTACTTAGAAATCTTCACGGAATATTATTCCGAGCTCATTTTTCTTTCCCAAAATTACGAAGACTCCGGTTTTGATTATTTTTCGCTCGGGATCTCAATTTTTTCTCCGATTTGACACTTATCTTTATTTTCGCATCCAACCCAGTCACGCGGAACACAAGATATATTTATGGATCATTCACAACTGTCAGCATCTGGCTTCCAGTTTTTCGCAAGATTGTCCGATTTCAAGATTGTTTATCTGGTTTCTCTAGGCAACCGATCGCGACGGTTCGACTCTCCGCATCTGATTTTACGCTTCCGACTTGATGTTTTTGGAAAGATTTAGAGAAATAAGAGGAATTATTATGGATTTGGATATCGGGTCGATTATCCGGAGTTAGAGCATGTTCGATGATTGATTGGGTTTATCTGATTCAGTTTGTTGCGGTTATGACTCCGATGTTCAGCATTTTCTCAGTATTGTACCCGACCGTGTGAACCGAGTGAGCGGAACACTTGGATCTCGAACTGGAGAAACGAGAACAGAAGAAGCTTATTCAGAGGGGGAATCTCTACGACACATTGTATCCGGTTTTTCAGTTACTCATTGAAGATGTACGACAGAGCAATTCTTCAGCATTTGAACAGATTTGAAAGCATCAGTCAAGGGGGAATTGTTGGAACTTAAAATCTATGTGACTGGCGCCATCATGTCTGTTTACCGAAGCATTCGACTGAAGAATCCATGTGAATTGATTCAGAGACGCGGGTTGTGATGCTCGAGGCTTGCAGTTTGGACCGAAGACCGTTTCTGGAAAAGTCAACCGTTCGGGTCAACGGTCAACGTAAAAGTCAACGAAAGATCGGTTCGAGCGAGTCAAGCTTCGTATTAATTATATCATCTTTGATTTAATTAATATTTATGTTATTTTCCTTTCTTGTAATTTTGTTCAGTTTTTTTTGTTTTTCTGTTGTTAGTCACCCTCACTATATATAGTGAGAGTGCCCATTACAAAAAAGAGTCTCTGAGTGTGGAGATGATGAATTTCTTGTAGAGTGTGAGATTTCCATTCTAGAGAGAGAGAGTGGGTCATGGATTTGCTTGAGAGAGTGTTTGTCATGATTTCTTGATTGTAAGCATTCGATTAATGAAATCATTCGACTAGTTCATCATCTTTCTTATGTTATGATTATCTATGATTCTTCTCATCTTCATCTTCATCTCATTCTTTGGAGTTTTCGAATCTGAACCTTTATTCTTGCTCAAGATCAGGATTCTTGATGTGAAATTCGGTCCTGACAATATACATATGCCTCCTTCTCTTTTTTTTTTAACAAAATATTGCCCATAGCAACAAGTAAACCTTTTATTCAGAAAACGGAGCATATCCATCTACAACATTGTGCGTTTTACAATCTTATTTTCCAAAGACTTTACAAATAATATTTTTTCAAATGGACTCCGTTCCAAGGTCTTGACATTAGATTTCCATTTCCGTCCTCCAACAAGTATGATCCTTTATTTAACACTTCCGTAATCTTGTAAGGACCCTCCCATTGTACAGCCAGCTTTCCCTTAGGTTCAACTCTGCTAACATTATTATTACGCAATACCAAATCCCCTTCATTAAATTGATACACTTTGGCACGAGCATTATAATACTTATTCATTTCGGATTTGTACCGACTTTCCCTAATAGCTGTCATTTCTCTTCTATCCTCCATTAAGTCTAAATTTGATCTTAACTCTGTATCATTGTCTCGTACCTTAAGCATCCTTTGGGTAGGAAAACCCACTTCCGCAGGGATAACCGCTTCCGTACCATATGTTAAACTGAACGGAGTTTCGCCATTGCTCGTTTTCGGCATAGTCCGATGCGCCCATAACACATGTGACAATTCGTCCACCCAACCTCCTCCTGCCTTTTCCAAACGCATCTTAATCCCTTCTACCAAACTTCTATTAATTCGTTCAACTTGACCGTCCGCCTACGGATAAGCGACAAATGCAAAAATCTCTATTATGCCTAGCTCCTCGCACCAACCCCGAAATAGTTCCTCAGCAAATTGTTTCCCATTATCCGATACTATAATAAAGGTAAGCCAAACCTGCATACAATTTACTCCCACACAAATTTCTTTATATGTTGCCCAGTGATGCTTGCCACCGCCTTCGCTTCTGCCCATTTTGTAAAATAATCCACAGCTACAATGAGAAACTTAACTCTTCTGGCAGCCTCCGAAAATGGTCCCACGATATCTATCCCCCACTTTTGGAAAGGCCATGCAGTTGTAACAGGGACAAGTTCATGCTTCGCTTTTAAACTTACCGGAGCATGTCGTTGACAACTATCGCACTTCCGAAGCTCCTCTGCAACCAACTTCTGCATTCCTGGCAGTAGTATCCCAAAATCACTAACTTTTTGACAACCATGCGGGGTCCCATGTGATTTCCGCAAATACCACCATGCACCTCTTGTACAACTCTTTTTGCCTCATCCCTCGTTAAACATCTTAATAACGGACCCAAATATGTTTTTCTATAAAACTCCATTTTGCAATTGATATTGTAAAGAGTTCACCCTGATTTTTCTGCATTCCTCTCTATCTTCCGGCAAACAACCCTCTTCCAAATACTTCCAAATTGGCCAAAACCATACTTCTGCTCCAACTGACACTGCCACCACTTGCTTGGTAAAAACTTACGGTTCTTCCAATACCTCAACCCTTATCTCTTTAGCCAAATGTTGAAACGAGGTAGATGCCAACTTACTCAACACATCTGCCTTTTTGTTCTTTCCTCTTGAGACATGTTCGACCTCGCATGTTGTAAAAGAACTCATCAAGTCCTTTACTTGCGACAAATAGAGAGCCAATACAGCACACTAGGCTTCATATTCTCCCTTAATGTGATTAGCTACCAACAGCAATCAACATGCGATCTTACATTTGTTGCACCCATTCTTTTTGCTAATCTTAGCCCTGCCACTCAAAACATAGAGCATACATATTTAGTTTACCCAGTTCCCCTTTTTGACATATTCCCTTTTTATTTTTTAGATAACATGTATAAAAATGTTCTTTGAAATTCAGATTATCAACCTGCTAACAATGCCTCTTATTCTGCTTCATTATTAGACACAATAAAATCAAATTTAAGAGCGTATGTCAACTCATCCCCTTCTGGACTGATTAATAACAACCCTGCCAATCATATGAAAACGTGTTTATACTTGTAAAGAAACGCATCCCTTAAAAAATTGGAAGTGAAATATAAAAAGGACTAACAAACCTGCCCCCGCACCATCTTCACCTGACGAGCCATCTGTAAAAAACTTCCAAACAACTTTTGATGATCCTTGTGACATATCCGAATTATTATGATTAGCATGTTGTCCACTACTTTCGATGGGCATTTCTGCGAGAAAATCCGCAATGAACTGCCCCTTTACAGTTGTTCTAGGCTTAAACTGGAATCGTATTGTCCTAACTCAATAGCCCATTTTACCATTCTCCCAGACACTTCCAGCTTTCGTAATACTTGGTTCATGGAGGATGTTGTCAAAACCTCCACCATATGAGCCTGAAAGTAACGCCGCAACCGTCTTGCTGACAACACAAGTGCATATACCAATTTTTCCATAAGCGAGTATCGTACTTCAAAATCCTTTAAGATTTTGCTTACATAATAAATGGGCATCTGCTTCTGTCCTCTTTCTGCAACCAACACAGAACTAAGTGCTCCTTCCGACACTGCCAAATACATCTGTAAAGTTTCACCAACAATTGGTGCAGTTAACATCAGAAGTGTAACCAAAAACTCCTTTAATTGTTTAAACACCTCATCTGCCTCCAGCGTCCAACAAAAATCTGATTTTTCAATACTTGTTTTCAACACTTGCATGAACGCCAATGACTTCTTTGCAACCTTTGACACAAATCTTTGCAACGAAATCAGTCTTCCACTCAACACTTGCACATCCTTTACTGTAGCCGGAGACCCCATTTGCAAAATCGCATCTATTTTTTCTGGACAAGCTCTGATTCCATCATTACTCACCATCATTCCCAGGAACTTCCCCGTACTCATACCAAATGAACACTTTTTTGGATTTAGACGCATGTTAATTTCTTTAAGCTTCGCAAATGTCTCTTCTATATCTTTGAACATATCTTCTTCATTTTTACTCTTATTAACGATATCATCCACATAAGCTTCCAAGTTTCTTCCAACTTGTTTTTGAAAAGCCCAGTCCATACGGCGCTGATAAGTTGCACCTGCATTTTTAAGACCAAAAGGCATCTTTATATAGCAAAAATACCCTTCTTGTAATAAACAAAGTTTTGTTTTCGTCTTCCTCTGCCATCTGGATCTGATGATATCCTTGGTATGCGTCCAAAAAGCACCTCTAACGGAACCCCACAACCGAGTCAACCTTCAAATCAATTTCTGGAAGCGGGTAACAATCTTTGGGACATGCGTTATTCACATCCTTGAAGTCTATACACATCCTCCATGACCCATCCGGTTTCTTTACCAACACTGGATTTGAAACCCAATCCGTATACTGTATTTCCCTTAGAATCCCAGCTTCAACTAATTTTTCTACTTCCTCATTAACCACATTTTCCCTCTCATTGTTCATTCCCCTTTGCCTCTGCTGTATGGGTTTGCTACCAGGATATAGTGCCAGCTTATGCTCAGATAATGACCTTGGAACACCCGTCATATCTGATGGTTCCCAAGCAAAAACATCGACATTATTATTTAATAAGACATACAACCTTCCTCTGGCTTCTATTGACAAACCTTCTCCCACCTGCAACTTTTGATCTGGAAATTTTGGGTTAATCATCCATTTATTACTTTCTATCTCCTTTTTATCAACCACATCTGAATTCGTCAGCACATTTACATCATACACTTGTAACCCCAGATCCGCTGATAAAGTAGCAATACCCCCTGGAGTAGGAAATCTTATCATTTCGTGCATTACCGATATCACGGCTCCTAATCTTTTCAGGACTGGTCTCCCCAAAATAACATTATGTACCGATGAAGTTGATACCACTAAAAATGTTACATCTAACTGGCGCACTTGCAACCCATTTCCCATGACCACAGGCAAAGTAATCTCACCAATTGGACTAACCACCTCTCCTGCAAAGCCGATTAAAGGAATGGTCGTGGGCCGCAGCTGTGAACATACAATAGATCCCATCTGTCGAAAACATTACTCATACATATTCTCTGTTGCACTACCTGAAAAACCGAGGTGGTGACCAAATACCTTGGTTGTGGAAGCGGATCGAGTCTTTGTGTAGCTCGTTCTTGTAGAAACAAATGAACACCCGGATATGAACACGATGGTGTTTGAGATGTGACGATGATGATGAGCAAAGCTAGTATAAACATGATAGATGAAGAACAAGATAGATAGATAAACAAGGTGGAATGATAGATAAATAAATATAACCGAAAGATTACATTTTACCTACCCCACGCATTCCCGGGTATCATGAACTTACTAGGTGAGTTCATGAACCCTCGACAAGCTTCAAAGAACCATGACTAACTCTCTCTCAAAGTATCACTCATCATCAAGTCTTTCACATGAGAAAGACTTACTATATATAATAGTATCACTAAGGGCATAATAGTAAACTACCAACTAGTGACAATATTTAAACAATAAATAATATTCACTAGAGCCTTCTTCTTTAGTGGAGTCTTGTATCTTGAGTTGTCATGTTCTTCCCCGTGTTGTCGGGACGGTAAATGTTAAGTGGCCGTTGAGTATTAATCACATCTATCCAAATCTTGTTGGCTCGGTATCTCGATTCCCAACAATCATCCCCATATTTGGTAGATGGTATACTCAACACTTGTGACATTGGTTCTTTGTATTCTTGCAACTTGGCTTCAAGAAAATCTTCATGTAGTTTCAAGTCTTTCATTCTTCAATTCTCCTTTGTGAAGCTCCCCCTACAATAAACATTCTTCTAGCCCCAAACCATAGGCTATAATGCATAGGGTGTTTACAAACTTCAACACAATGGAAAGCTACTTGAGGACTAAGTCATAACTCAAGGTACCAATATTGTTGAAAGTAAACAAGATAAAGGATCTATGAAAAACTCGAGAATTAACTCCACAATTCAACCATCTTAAAATACTTGGCCGAATACCAAACCAATGCTTTGCACGAAGATAAACCACTTCTTTTGTGCTAATAACCTTGCCTCGATTTTTACCACAATGGCAGTGTCGCAACTGTTACGGCTTGAGGACTCTTCAAAGATTAAAAATCACGTTGCTTTCTTTTGCTAGAACCGTTGCCAAAAGTCTCATCAAATCATCACATTTTCTCCCCCCTAGACTTTTACAACCCGTAGCAAACTAAATAAGCATGTTGTTGTTGACAAAACACATCCAAGTAGCATATCACAAACAAAAATCAGCCTTGCAATATCAACCGGTTAATCTTCATAATCCAACCAATAATAAACCCCGTTCATCTTCAACATATCGACCCAAACTTGCGCATAACTAGTTGGGATTTACAGTGGGATCTGGGTTACCGATTTAATTATTATTAAAACCGATTTAATAATTAAATTAATTCTAAATTAATTTGGCAGCGGAAACGAATTAAAACGAGGACGCAACTGTAACAGGATCAATCATCGACACGACAAACACATAAATATATTTATTTAAAATAAATAAATAAATAATCAAATTAAATATCTAACGGATTAGATATACCTTGGCGGGATCCGAGCAACCGCTCGAGACACCCGGATTCAACGGGCTTGCGCTAGGACGAACTGTGACGTCTGACTCGAACCTTCGAGACAAATCGTCAACGGCGGCATCGGCGGCGGCGGCCATGGGCGGCGGCGGTGGTAGTGGCGGCGGCGGTGGTAGGGATAGCACCGGTGGTGGGGACAAAACTTTCTCCGTCTGAATGGTGACCAGAACGATCCCCACGATGATCTCGTCACCGGTGACCGGAGGTAACACGGTGGCGGTGGCCGGCGGGTACAAGGGCGCGGGCCACGACGACGGAACCGGACGCGGTGGCCTCGGCTATGCCGGTAGCGCGAGGACCACCGGTCGATGGTCGCGCGGCGGCGCGGAGGAAGCGGCGGCGGCTGCTTGAGCCGCGGCGGCTCGGGCTGCAGCTTCGGCTTCGGCTCGGGCTGCGACAGCTTCGCTTTCAAGTCGGGCGCAAATACTGGCAAGACGGGGATCCATCGGAGATCACAGCGAGGCTGCGGTGGAGGTGGTGGCGGCGGTCGGCGGAGCGGCGGCGGCGGCGGGAGCCGGCTTCGGCTTCGGATCGGCGCAGAGAGAGGGAGAGGAGATTAGGGTTTGTGACTTGTGTTCCAATCCACTTCCTCCCTCTTTCTTTTAATATAAAATCGCGGACCGGGGCCTGACGGACTGGGCCCGGTCGCGATTCCCATTTAATCCACCAACCGATCAGTCTGTTAATCCGGTAACAACTGATCGGTCCGTCTTTTATTTAGCGAATAATTTTGAACCGATAAATTTTGTCGTTTTTATTAGATAAATAATTAATATTTATTTAATTCACCATCTAGTTCGTTTAATACTAATTAACAATTAATTAGATTTAATAGTCCGTTGACCCGGGTGTAACTCTTACGGGTCAATATCGGTCGGGTACGTTAATTCGTCGGGTTAGGACACTCTATTTCCAACATAACTTTCATAACCAATTCACCTTATAGCACGTCTGCCGTAAAGAAGGAACTTGATATAAAAGCATAATTTAGGTGTACCTGAAATGTTTGATGAATATCGGGTTTTCGAGAGTACGAATAATGTTGGAGAAAAAAATATGAAGTGGTTGATGTGGATCCTCATGGCTTCAATTCGGTTGCTACTATGTGTTGATAACAAAATAATAATAACAGTAACCCACTGTTAATTATCCCAAATCTGTATTCAAGTTTCTGATCTGGCCCAAACACATAATTTTTGCAGCCTAATCTGCCGCAAATCTCTTAAAAACCCAACATATTTAAGAGAGCTGGTCTTGCCCAGTTCGATCAACAGCCCAAACAAATTTATTTCCTTAGAAAGAGGAAAACCCAAATTTGAAAGACTGAAACACACGTACGTACCAGAGAACTTTTCAGCCACTCTCTTCTGTCGACAGAGAGCTAACAATCGGCGACCTGATTGGCAATTTCCGGCGGACCTGTAGTGAGAGCAGAATGAACTTCGGCGACCAGAGGAGAACAGAAACAAATACCAGTAAAGAATCATTATTTCCAGCGATGACCTTGTGCTTAAATCGGTGGCCTGAACGAATTCCGGCGGCCTAAACCTGAACATAAGCATTATCCGACGGCTTAAAGCGAATTCCGGTTGGTCGATGATTTTCCGGTTCATCTTTGAGTTCCGTTTGAAGGTGGAACTTCCGGTTCAAGGTGAGTCTTTCGATTGAGTTTGGTTTCCGGTTGAACTTATGAGTTCCGGTTGAACTCCGAGATCCGGTTGAACTTCATCGAGAGTTCCGGTTGAACTCAGTAAATCTCCAGTTGAATACGATTTTTCGGCCGAACTTCAAAGTTCGGTTGGTATGAAGTTCCGGTTGAATTTTCCAGTTGAAGTTCCAAACTCCAGTTGAAGCCGAAATTTCCATTTGATGTTTCAGGTTGAACCCAATATCCGGTTGAACTCAGAATTTTCGGTTGATGTCTTGAGTTCCGGTTGAAATGTCGTCGTTTCTAGTTGAACGAAATCTGTGACTCCGTTTGATATTTGTGACGGAACGGTGGTGGTTTCGACTGGGCTTCACGCTTTTGTTTGACTTCAATTTCTGGTTGAACAACCATTTTTCGTTTCAGCGTGTTTCCGTTTGGAAACAGTTTCGCCGCTGCCCAACACTTTTCCTGCGTTGTTTCTGCGTTTCCGATCACACCCAATAACACTAATTCTTCTATGTTTTTCTTTCAGGTTAATAAAAACCCTATTGTCGAACAAGTAAACATCGATGGTCTGATCTCGGCATTACCATGGACAGACACAGTTACCGTCAATTCTCCGACGAGAACTCTAACAAATCATCACTTTCATTACCGTCAACCTCATCATACTAAGGAGCAAACAGAAGCTTGAAACTCACGAGCTGCAGTCTCGTTTTCAGTCTTCGTGTATCTTGCAACTTTTTAATTTTGTGTATTTGCTCTCAAGAATTTTTTAGGAGAGAGAAAGTTGTTACAGATTCTTGAAAATTGTAACATGAGATAAAGTAGGTAAAAGTGATAAAGGATTGCGGGACTCAAGAAAGAAAAGAAAGGAAAAGTCAAATGTATAAAAAGCAAAGTGATTTTTTACACTTTCAGAAAAGAATGATGGGACAATGCATGTGTGACAGATAGACAAAGTGTGATGGGACCATTTGGAATCTATAGACTTTAGACAAAAATAGGTAAATAACCTTTTGTTATAGAAGTCAAGTGGATGAAAATGGTAGAGTGTAATTCACGAGATATACAGATCATGTGCAAAGTATTTTCTATTTTCCTTTTCTTTTAAAATAAACATGATTTGATATGGGAGACTAAATCAACAGCAAGTTTAGAAGATTTGGGTTAGGATTTTTGAAGGAATATGTAATAAGCAAAAACCCCTTTTGTATCTAAGAAAGTTAAACACAAAAATCCAAACGGATTTCTTCAAAAACTCAAGAATATTTGAACAAATTGATCTTGACTATTCTATATAAAAAAAATTCAAAGACCTTTTTCAACAACTTTGAAAGACATGGAGGGGAGTTCAAAATCTTTCTAAAAGTTTACATCTCCATTTGTTTACAAAAACAAGCATATGAACACAAAGTTGAGAAATCAACCGTGAGGTTGCATTTTCTCGACCATGGCTCTGATGCCAATTGAAAAACCAAAGTGGTGGGAAAATACCTTGGTTGCGGAAGCAGATCGAGTCTTTGTGTAGCTCGTTTTTGTAGAAACAAATGAACACCCGGATATGAACACAATGGTGTTTGAGATGTGATGATGATGATGAGCAAAGCTAGTATAAACATGATAGATGAAGAACAAGTAGATAGATAAACAAGGTGGAATGATTGATAAATAAAGATAACCGAAAGAATACATTTTACCTACCCCACGCATTCCCGGGTATCATGAACTTACTAGGTGAGTTCATGAACCCTCGACAAGCTTCAAAGAACCATAACTAACTCTCTCTCAAAGTATCACTCATCATCAAGTCTTTCACATGAGAAATGTCACACCCCCAAATAACCACTAACGGAGTTTATACCGTTAAGGGGTGCGAGCAAACCAGGACCACAACCATTAGTTACAAATACTAAACGAATCAGAGTAAAGTCCAATGTTCATAAATAAAACAGTTTAACATACGCAGCGAAATTAAAACATCAGTATCTTAGCACTAGCCACGTGATTTACAAATCATGGTTTCAATTTCAAATTCCCATATTAGTTTAATAAAATAAATATCTTCACGAGCCATGCCAACCTCCAGTGGATACTCTTCAACGATCTGCAAAAGTGAAAACCACACAAGTGTCAACCTAACGGCTGGTGAGTTCACGGTGGGCATGACATGCATTGGCCCGGTCTCATAATCGTATTCATCAACATATAAATAGGTAGTAGTTTGCAAAACATTGCCAAGTGTTGAATTATCGAATATGCACTAGTTAAGTAAAAAGTTAAAGCGGTCAACCGATATCGCGGGTAGCTAATCCGGTTTCCATGCACTAAGGAGTCGTACTAGGGCTGAAAGCTGACGTAACAGAGTTCGGCAATAGCCGATGGTTGGTGCCTCCAGTTGTGTCCCATTTGGGAGGCCCGCAACTAAACATAGGCTGACATTGAACTCCGTTCGGCCTCCAACCGGTTGGTTACACATTTATGTACCGCGGAGCAGGGTTTGTCAAACCCTCAGTAGATCTACCCAACATCCCCTCGCTTCTCAGATCAACAGTACTAGGTTGAGGACTTTTAAGTTTTTAAGGCATCCTTAGAAATCATGTGATATCATCTGGTTTAGACTTTAACCTACACTAGTCATATTAAAATGTTTATTCTGGATTTCATCTGAAATCCTAAAAAGAGTTTAAGTGTCATAGTGGTCGTTTCCGAGTTTCAATAGAAACCCCAAGGATAGACAGTTGCAAGTGTTCCCATAAAACACTCCAACTTCCATAACAGGTATCCCGATTGTAATACCTCAAAATGTCAGCGTTGTTTATCGTTAAGTTCATTCGTTGTGTCCCAAACGGGCACATAACTAAAGGGTTTGTGAAACTCACCTTAGGTTGCTCAGCTACACTTCAATAATCCAAATTATGATTTGCTAACGAAGACCTAATAATCACATTAAGGTCTTAAGTATTAGGTTTTGTCTAGTCTTTAACTTAACGCCACTATGGCCCATAACATAGCACGTTGGAAATAAGACACGACATACCGACACACGACACCAATGGTTGATCATAGCAGGGGTTCACATAATACAGAAATCAAACATATTTCATCATTGCATAATCATGTAAATCATAGCATAGCATTCACACAAGTTGCACAAGTTTAAGTTTGGTCAGATCACAATTTCGCTAGCATAGTGTCGCTAGACAGTTTCGCTAGGTGCACGGGCAGTACTTTCGCTAGGCAATACCCGATGACACAGTTTCGCTAGGCTAGTTTCGCCCGAAACTGCTGACGCAGTTTCGCTAGCCTAGTTTCGCATGAAACTGGTTTGAACTTTCGTTCAGGTTGGTTCGCTCGATAGTTTCGTTCGAGCTGGTCGACTTGGTTTACCCGGCGACACTACAGTTTCGCTCCATAGTGTCGCTGGTTGAAGATATGCATAATTTCGCTGGACAGTTTCGCCCAGAGAACATGACAGTTTCGCTGGTCGCGAAAAACTTACGGATCAGCCTAAAAATCAATCTAACAGCTTCCATATTACATGTAATTCATTATCTAGCATGCCTAGACATTTACCAACATCAAACAACAATAATGAACACCTTAAACATGGGTTTTCACATCCAAATCACCAAAAACACATTTTTGACCTAAAATGACCTAAATAGCACAAATCTCTATCATGGTTGGATTTCATACGTAAAGTTGCAAACTTTATAACAGATCTAACATCCCTAAGCAACATACTAGCAGATCAAGCAGTTTCATGAAAGTTTAAGCATGCTTTTTAAGAAAACTCAAAGAAAAGGCATAAAGAGAGGTTTTGGGACTCACGATTCGATCAAGGAATCGAATGGATGTTGTCTTGAGGCTGAGTGTTGGGTTTTAAGAACTTTATCAAAGCCATTTTAACTCCTTAAAATGTAAAACGCAGCGGAAATTCAAAACTATAGTTTGATTAGTTGATGTTAAAACCGATTTTAACACTTGATTATAAAACCCAAAACCAAGGATCCAAATATGTATGCATGCTATCAAAACAACCATAGGATGTTTAGATATACCTTCCAAGAAGTGGAGAAGGTGGAAGAGAAGAAGAGGTTGAATGGCAAGTTCCCTAACTTGGAAACCTCAAGTGATGATACCCACGAGCTCGAACAACAAACACCTTTGTTGCTAGGATTTGGTGAAGATGAACACTCTTTGTCTTCTTGCTTGAATCCGAATTCCACAAGTCTTTAACACCCTTGGTACTGATTTTCTTCAAGAAAAACGGATGGGTGGTAGAGAGAGAGTTCTTGTGCACTAATGAAACTCAATAGTGTCTTAGAGAAGGTAGTTGGGTGTTGGCTATTAAAAG
Source organism: Deinandra increscens subsp. villosa (assembly GCA_039602395.1). NCBI lineage: Eukaryota > Viridiplantae > Streptophyta > Magnoliopsida > Asterales > Asteraceae > Deinandra > Deinandra increscens. The sequence goes on along the minus strand of JBCNJP010000003.1, from coordinate 41,670,720 downwards.
CTCCAAGGGGGGATGAACCTAGACACTTGTATGCATGTCTAGGGACTCCCAACACACTCTCCCAAGTCTATTTGAAAGGGAGAGGCCGGCCATATGAGAGGGAAAACCAAAATTCCAATTTCAAACTTGAAACTTCTCTCATACTCTTTTAATTAGCAGCCCCAACTACGTACCGTGCTTCGGTCATGTACCATGTGATGTATCATGTCCAAAATGAAATATAACATATAACCTATTATATATTATGTAACAATTTATTTAACCACTTAAATAACATTGTTATCATACTTCTCCATTTTAAATCATCCATATGATTTAATCACAAGTGCAACTATTTAGAAACCGATTTCTAAATATCTTCGATTGGTAATATTTATTTGTTTGATCATATCTAAATAAATATTACATTAGGTGTTTGTCTAACTCGTTATTGGGTATGACCCGTCTTGGATCATAACGTACTAGCCACATCAATCTAGTATGTGTCTTGGGCAGACCGAGTCCAACAATCTCCCACTTGCACAAGATTCATAGAAGATTGATGCAAGCAACAAATACCGCCTAACAACGGTTTGTTACCCCTAATGCGTATGACTTAGTGCCATTCAATAACATCATCTCCTTCAAGTCACCACTTGAAATGTTTTAGGTGAAACGATCATTTATCCTTTTGTCACAAATGTCATGTTAAATCCTAGAGACATAGAGTGATCACTCTCTATTAGATTTAACTTAATTCAGGCCTTAGACATTTAACTCTCAACGAATAAGAGGGACAAATTCCATCTTGACTACATACGTCTCTCACAATCACCTAGTATCATACCTGACTTTAGCCTTATGTACTGTCATGTTTCAGAGCAGCGAAGAACTAGGTCAAGGCATAACATAGATGAATATCAAGACCCAATATGTATCTCAGGTCGAAGGATACAAATGATATTCTCCTTTACTCAAGCTTACTTATGATCAATCAATTAAGATTCCATGGGGTAAGTCTTGAGAGCGGGTCGTCCAATATTTGTCTCCCACAAATATCTATGAACTCTGGTAGCAACCTATTGCTCCATATTCATACCTTATGAATATCCACCAATCCAAGTTCATAATAGTCTTACCTTCATATTTGTTCCCACAAATATGATCGACTACGGACATTTAGAATAAGTAACTTATTCACGGATTTAAACATGCAAAAATGGAACACTACACAATTTAAATGAAATCCCACATTCATATAAAAGTGTCAAAATAAACATTGTTCCGATATCCAAATACAAAATATAAATCATATCCAATCACTAGAATGTCGAAGTCCCATAGCACAAACATGACCCTCATGCTTTGGGCGTTCTAGGAGCTTCGTGAGTGGATCGGCGACGTTGTCATCGGTGTGAACTTTGCGAATACATATCTTTCCTTTTGCAACTTCATCCCTTATGCAGTTGAATCTCCGCTCGATGTGCCTCACCTTTTGATGATCACGAGGTTCTTTGATTTGAGCAATCGCTCCCTCGTTATCACAAAGGATCTCTAGGGGTCCTTGAATGGTAGGAACAACCCCTAGTTCGGCAATAAATTTCTTCAACCATGCGGCTTCTTGCGCGGCCAAAGATGCGGCGATGTATTCTGATTCCGTAGTGGACAATGCAACCACATCTTGCTTTGAGCTCTTCCAAGAGACCGCCCCTCCATTTAAAATGAAGATATACCCCGATTGTGATCGAGAATCATCTCGATCCGTTTGGAAGCTCGCATCCGTGTAACCCCTTACAACGAGTTCCTTCTCATCGGATCCATATATTAAGAACATATCCTTAGACCTTCTAAGATATTTCAATATACTTTTGACAGCCATCCAATGGCTATTTCCTGGATTTTGTTGGTATCTACTTGTCATGCTTAAGGCGCATGACACGTCCGGTCTAGTGCATATCATAGCATACATAATTGATCCAATAGCAGACGCATATGGGATTCCTTTCATTTTGTCTTGCTCAACCTTTGAGCTTGGACATTGAGTCCTACTCAATATAGTCCCTCTTTGAATAGGTACCAAACCTTTCTTAGAGTTCTCCATCTTGAACCTTTTCAAGACTTTGTCAATGTATGCACTTTGATTCAAGCCTATCAGGCGCCTTGATCTATCCCTATAGATCTTTATTCCCAAAATATAGGTGGCTTCACCAAGATCCTTGATGGAAAAGCAACTTCCAAGCCAGGTTTTTACACCTTCCAAGGTTGGAATGTCATTCCCAAATAGTAGTATGTCATCTACATACAATACTAGAAAAGTTATTATACTCCCACTAGCCTTCTTATACACACAAGCCTCATCCTCGTTCTTGATGAAGCCAAATTTCTTTATCTCTTCATCAAAACGCTGATTCCAACTCCTTGATGCTTGTTTCAATCCATAGATTGATTTCTTTAACTTACACACTTTATTAGGATGTTTTGGATCGACAAAACCCTCGGGCTGAGCCATATAGACATCTTCCTCAAGATATCCATTTAGGAAAGCTGTTTTGACATCCAATTGCCATATCTCATAATCATAATGGGCGGCTATGGCAAATAATATCCTTATCGACTTTAGCATTGCCACCGGGGAGAAAGTTTCATCATAATCAACCCCTTGAGTTTGAGTGAAACCTTTTGCTACAAGTCGAGCTTTAAATGTGTCTAAGTTCCCATGCATGTCGGTTTTCTTCTTGAAAACCCACTTACTTCCAACTACCTTGGAGTTAGGAGGTCGCACTACCAAGTCCCATACTTGGTTGGCATGCATGGATTGCATCTCAACGTTCATGGCTTCCAGCCATTTGTCCGATTCGGAATCGGTCATTGCATCATGGTAAGTGGTTGGTTCATCTGAATCTACCACATAGCATCCCTCCATGAAAAAACCCATATCTTTCAGGTGGACTACTAGTTCTACCAGATCTACGAACGTTGTGTGTGTCTTGATCAACCATTTGATCATCTCCAACAATTTCTTGTAGAGGGCTAGTTTCAACCAAACGTGTATCGGCTTGTGGTTCTTGATCCTCCTCAAGTTCCACCGCTCTTGCACTAGTTCCTTCCATAAGGAACTTAGTTTCCAAGAACTCGGCCTTTCTAGCAATAAATACCTTTTGCTCTGTTGGATTGTAGAAGTAATATCCTATACAATCTTTAGGATATCCTACAAATATACACTTAGTGGACCGGGGATCTAGCTTGTTTGAAGCATCATGCTTTACATAAGCTTCACAACCCCACACCTTTAGATAAGATAAGGATGGAACCCTTCCATGCCATAACTCAAAAGGTGTCCTTTCCACTTTCTTGGTTGGGGCCATATTCAAAATACGGGCCGCTGAGAGTAGGGCATAACCCCAAAATGATAGAGGTAAGGAACTTCTACTCATCATAGATCGAACCATATCCAATAGGGTTCGATCTCCTCTCCGATACACCATTATGTTGTGGTGTTCGAGGTGGACTAAGTTGTGAGACAATCCCACAACTCCGAAGATAGTTTTGAAATTCATTGCTAAGGTATTCACCTCCTCTATCCGAACGAAGGATCTTTATTGTCTTGTTGAGTTGATTTTCTACTTCATTCTTGAAGATTTTGAACATTTCAAAAGCTTCATCCTTGTGTGCTAACAAGTACACATACCCATAGCGACTACAGTCGTCGGTAAAGGTGATGAAGTATCTTTCACCATTCCTAGATGTTGGCTTAAAAGGTCCACATACATCCGAATGTATGATCCCTAGAAAATCTTTTGCTCTTTCGGTGGTGCCACTAAAAGGTGCCTTAGTCATCTTGCCTTGTAGGCAAGATTCGCATACTTCATAGGAATCATTATCATTTGTTTTCAAAAGACCACTCTTTTGTAACGCTAGTATGCGGTTCTTATTTATGTGACCAAGGCGGCAATGCCAAATGTAGGTGTCACTCAAATCTCCTTTGAGTCTCTTGGTGTTAGTTTGATACATTGAGCTATTGTATGATGTGTTTTCATGAACCAATTCATAAATACCATTTAAAGGGCTAGCTTTAAAATAAAACACGTCATTCATTGAAACATGGATATCATTGTTAACAAATTTAAAATCATATCCAAAATGTCTTAAACGGGAAACGGAAATTATGTTCCTAGTCAAACTAGGAGCATATAATACATTATTCAAAATTACTTCCAAACCACTTGGAAGTTCCAAAATGTAGTCTCCTTGGGCTTCAACTTGAACTTTCGCTCCATTGCCCATGAAGAGACTAACTTCTCCCGCCTTTAATTGCCTATTTCTTTTGAACCCCTGCAACATATTACATATATGAGTTCCACATCCGGTATCCAATACCCATGTGTTAGAAGAAATGGCATTAAGCTCAATATAAATCATAAAGGTCTTACCCGAGGTTTGACCTTCATTTTTCTTTTCTTTCAACCCTTTGAGATAGGTTGGACAATTCCTCTTCCAATGTCCTACCTCACCACACTCAAAGCATGGATCATTTGAAGCAATCTTTTGCTTCTTCTCCTTCGGTTTGGGGTTTTCTTTCTTGCCCTTCCCCTTGACGAATCCCTTTCCTTTGGCAACCTTTGCCTTTGAGGAACTAGAGGTAGAGCGAGACCTTTTCTTGCTACTACCTTCATTGATCGTTAGAACGGGCACAACACTTTTGCCCATCCCTTGCTCGGCCGTTTTGAGCATCCCATGAAGCTCGGGAATGGTCTTCTCCCAACCATTCATATTGTAATTCAATACAAAAGTGTCAAACTTCTTTGACAAAGAGTTGAGGATCAAATCCGTAGCCAACTCTTTTGAAACGGGACAATTGAGCCTTTCAAGACGATCAATGAGGCTCTTCATCTTAAGAACATAGGATGAAACCGTTTGTGACTCGTCCATACGACATGCATGGAGTGCTCGAACCGTTTCGAAGCGCTCGGTTCTTGCCTTTTGTTGGAACATTTCCTTCAATTGGCATATCATGTCGTATGCCCCATGATTCTCTAAATCCTTTTGTAGCTCGGGGATCATACTTGCTAGCATGAGGCATGAAACTTGGACGGAGTCCTCGGTGTACTTCACCCAATCGGCATAAGCCTCAACGTCTTCGACATCGGGTTCGTCGGGGATAGGATCGTCCAACACATAAGACTTCTTTTCTTGTTTGAGAACAATTCTCAAGTTGCGGTACCAATCCACAAAGTTGTCTTGGTTGAGACGATTCTTGTCTAAGATGGATCTTAGCGATAGGTTATGGACGTTTGTGGCGGGGATGATTTCGTTATTATTATTGGCCATCTACAAAATTTAACAAAGTTCTATTAAGTATCTTTGATATCAATATTAACCTTTTAATTTAATTAATACCCTTTTATGTCTCATAGACAATTAATAAATTAAAACCTAGAATCCAACGTTACATTTAAGTTGTGGTTAGGTGACCTTTATCCCATGACTTAAATTAACAAGGTAGTCAACGTTTGACAATTGCAACTCTTTGCAACTTCTAGTAGTATGGGATCGATTAAACATCTTATGTTTAGTTGGCATGTTTAATCCCATCAATGCCTTTGGTTCCCCATGCTTCGGTGACCCTATTCACATGGTCCCCAAATCAAGTTGTCCTACTTATACACACGTGTAAATTTACATATGTAAGTGGTTAGGTGACCTTTATCCCACATACATGGTAAACCTACCTCAAATATACAAGTTCCCTCAAATACGGTTAGGTGACCTTTATCCCATAAAGAGTTTACAAGCAAATTGAGTGTTGTACAAAAGGATGGCGTTTAAACTTGTTTTCAAAAGGGTCGTTTTTGTTTTCATAATTCTAGTGTAGAAAACTCTATGTACCATACAATTCACATGCATTCAAATGTATGGTACCCTAGTGTTGTTTGAAATCCATATTTCATGGTTCTTTTTAATAAAACCCATTTTATTGATAAATCATCATCAACTTAATAAAACCCATTTTATTAGTCTTTGTTAATGATATTTTAAGAACCGGTTTTAGCTTGTTAATGTTTATTAGTTTGTTTTAGCATGCATATCCAAATATCATCCAAACATGAAAATAAACAACCACACAAGCATAATAAAATAGGTGCATAGCCATAGCCAACTATTGACAACACCTGCTAGCCGTAACAGGAGTGTGTCATGGACAACACCTTTTAGCAGTAACAGGGGTGTTTCTGGGACAGCACCTGTTACCTGTAGCAGGGGTGCAGAAGCACTCCTGCTATTTAAAAGGAGTGTCTCGGTCTCTCCTAAGGGACAAAACACAAGTGATGTGTTGTGAACTCCCACTTGACCCCGCATCCAAATGCTTCAAGTGACCTCCTTTGGTTGTGTTTTGCTTGACTCCTTTTGGGCATCCAAGATCCTCCATCTTGTGCATTCTTCCCTTTTACAAAATATGGATCCTAATACATTTTTCTAGTAAAACAAAATGCACCTAATCTATTACATTACATACCAAATGAAATAAATAGATTACATGCCCAAAATGAGGAACTTGAAATTATTACAACTTTTGAATAATTACAACAAGCACAAACATTCACCACAAACAATCACAAGGTCTTTTGGCTAGGCTTTATGCACCAAACATATATCTAAAAATACATCCATATGTACAAATGGTTCCCTTTTAACCCATTTCCCTTTTCGGTCCAACACAAAACCGAAAACGTGGGTTTGTTGTCCAAACAACAAAAACAACAAAATGATAAAATGCTTTAATCTTTCAAGATAACCACATGCATGTTAGTGAAGCATCTTGAAAGACAAAGGGAAACCATGAACAAAACTTTCGGTTTGTGGTATGAGGAACCAAAACCAAGAGTTTTGTGGAGCTAACCAACTAGCTCTTTGAAGCATGCATCCATATAAGCGGCTCTAGATGCCATTGTTGGGTTTTAAGAACTTTATCAAAGCCATTTTAACTCCTTAAAATGTAAAACGCAGCGGAAATTCAAAACTATAGTTTGATTAGTTGATGTTAAAACCGATTTTAACACTTGATTATAAAACCCAAAACCAAGGATCCAAATATGTATGCATGCTATCAAAACAACCATAGGATGTTTAGATATACCTTCCAAGAAGTGGAGAAGGTGGAAGAGAAGAAGAGGTTGAATGGCAAGTTCCCTAACTTGGAAACCTCAAGTGATGATACCCACGAGCTCGAACAACAAACACCTTTGTTGCTAGGATTTGGTGAAGATGAACACTCTTTGTCTTCTTGCTTGAATCCGAATTCCACAAGTCTTTAACACCCTTGGTACTGATTTTCTTCAAGAAAAACGGATGGGTGGTAGAGAGAGAGTTCTTGTGCACTAATGAAACTCAATAGTGTGTTAGAGAAGGTAGTTGGGTGTTGGCTATTAAAAGCTCCAAGGGGGGATGAACCTAGACACTTGTATGCATGTCTAGGGACTCCCAACACACTCTCCCAAGTCTATTTGAAAGGGAGAGGCCGGCCATATGAGAGGGAAAACCAAAATTCCAATTTCAAACTTGAAACTTCTCTCATACTCTTTTAATTAGCAGCCCCAACTACGTACCGTGCTTCGGTCATGTACCATGTGATGTATCATGTCCAAAATGAAATATAACATATAACCTATTATATATTATGTAACAATTTATTTAACCACTTAAATAACATTGTTATCATACTTCTCCATTTTAAATCATCCATATGATTTAATCACAAGTGCAACTATTTAGAAACCGATTTCTAAATATCTTCGATTGGTAATATTTATTTGTTTGATCATATCTAAATAAATATTACATTAGGTGTTTGTCTAACTCGTTATTGGGTATGACCCGTCTTGGATCATAACGTACTAGCCACATCAATCTAGTATGTGTCTTGGGCAGACCGAGTCCAACACTGAGACCTTGATGTTTTGTTGTGTTTCTCGACTGACCAGAATTCTAGGAGTGTGTGTGTGTGTTTTGGAGAGAATGGTGCAAAAATGAGGCAACTAGGGTTTTATGTTGTTATATATCAGGGCCTAGTTTCGCTGGCAGTTTCGCTGGCCAAGCGAAACTGGCTCTGAACTCATGCAGGTCAATCAGTTTAGCTAGCTACCGGGCGAATCTGTAGTTTCGCTCGGTAGTTTCGCTGGCTACCAAAATAAGGCAATTTTCACATAATCAAGTGTTTACAATTTGTCATGCTATTAACGATAATCATGCTTTCAAATCACATTGCACAAATGACAATAATTAGTGAACACATAACACATATGGACGGGTTCGGTGATCAACCAAAGGTCGTGGACGTATTCGGCCTAGTTAAGCATTAGTTACTAAGTTAACACTTATAACGTAACTAACGGAATTGTCTAACGGAAGTAAACCTTGAAATTCTCGGATGTCACATCATCCCCTTGTAATTGGAATTTTCGTCCCGGAAATTATTCTTGCGTCGTAGCGTTTGCAGCCTCGGCTGTCGTCGCTGGGGAAAGAAAGCAAAAGTTTTAGGGTCGCCACATCCTCCTCCTGTTAAAGGAATTTTGGTCCCCAAAATTAAATCATACCTTGATTTTCCGTGGACGTTTGCTCAAACAAGTGAGGATACTTTCTTCTTCATCTGATCCTCTCATTCCCAAGTATATTCTGGTCCACGTCTTTGAGTTCCATCGAACCTTGACGATCGGAATCTTCCTACGTTTGAGGGTTTTCTCCTCGCGTCCCATGATTTCTATCGGTTGCTCGATAAATCTCAGATGTTCGTCGATTTCCAATTCCTTCAAAGGGATTATTTCAGTGTCTGTCAGCCAGACATTTCTACAGGTTAGAGACGTGAAACACGTTGTGAACTCCATCGAGTTCGGCGGGGAGTTGTAAACGGTTGGCCACCGGGCCTACTTCCCCAATGATTTCAAACGGTCCGATGTAGCGAGGATTCAGCTTCCCACGCTTTCCGAAGCGTATCACACCTTTCCAGGGAGATACCTTCAATAGCACCTTGTCGCCTACTTCGAACTTCAAAGGCTTACGGCGTTTGTCGGCATAGCTCTTTTGTCTGTCTCGTGCTGCGGCTATCCGTTTTCTGATTTGAATAATTCGCTCCGTAGTATCATGAATGAGTTCTGGTCTGGTGAGTCCCTTCTCACCCATTTCGGCCCAACACACGGGCGATCTACATTTTCTGCCATAAAGAGCTTCAAAAGGTGCAGCACCGATACTTGAATGATAACTGTTGTTGTAGGAGAACTCCACCAATGGAAGGTGAGCCTCCCAGTCTTTACCGAAGTCGAGAACGCAAGCTCGGAGCATGTCTTCTAAAGTCTGAATAGTCCTTTCCGTCTGACCATCGGTCTGCGGGTGATAAGCTGTACTCATATCCAGTCTGGTTCCCAGTGCTTCTTGCATAGATTGCCATAATCGGGAAGTAAATCGAGGATCTCGGTCGGAGATAATAGTCTTAGGCACTCCATGACGTGCCACAATTCGGTCAATGTACAGCTTTGTCAACTTATCCATATTGTCGTTTTCCTTCATCGGGATAAAATGTGCAGATTTGGTTAATCGATCAATGATAACCCAAATCGCATCTGGTCGATTCGATCGATGAGGTAATCCTGTTACAAAATCCATTGAGATGTCCTCCCATTTCCATTCTGGGATCTTTGGTTGCTGTAATAGCCCAGAAGGCTTTTGGTATTCAATCTTAACCCTTGAACATGTTAAACATTTAGCCACATATCGAGCAATGTCGGCTTTCATATTCGGCCACCAATACAAACCCTTTAAATCTTGGTACATTTTATCCGATCCAGGGTGCACCGAATACCTTGATTTGTGAGTCTCGTCCATCACGAGCTCACGAAGATTTCCAAGTAAGGGAACCCAAATTCTATCATTATAATACCTGAGTCCGTCGGACTTAATTTCAGAGTTACCATCTACCCCTCGCAGTGCTTCAGCTGCGAAGTTTTCTTCTTTCAAAGCTTCTCGTAGGGCATCGCGGATCCGATCCGGCAATCCCGTGTGAATGGTAAGTTGCAGCGCTCGTACTCGTCGAGGCTTTTCGTACTCCTTTCGGCTTAGTGCATCAGCCACAACATTGGCTTTTCCCGGGTGATACTTAATTGCTAATTCATAATCATTCAGTAGCTCGACCCACCGTCGTTGTCGCATGTTGAGATCCTTCTGATTAAAGATGTGCTGTAAGCTTTTGTGGTCAGTAAATATTGTACACTTTGTTCCGTAGAGGTAATGTCTCCAAATCTTGAGTGCATGAACAACGACTCCTAATTCCAAATCATGCGTTGTATAATTCTTCTCAGTATCCTTCAGTTGCCTGGACCCGTAGGCAATTACTTTGTCCCGTTGCATCAACACGCAGCCGAGTCCTTGAATGGATGCATCACAGTAAACTATAAAGTCGTCAATTCCATCGGGTAACGCGAGAATTGGAGCTGAACATAACATATCTTTGAGAGTTTGAAACGCGTGTTCTTCTTTTTCACCCCATCTATATTGCACTCCCTTGTGCGTTAATGCTGTTAAGGGTTGAGCCAATTGCGAGAAACCCTTAATGAATCTTCGGTAATATCCGGCAAGTCCCAAAAATTGTCGGATTTCGGTCGGCGCTCTAGGAGTAGACCAATTCTTGATAGCTTCCACTTTAGCCGGGTCGACATGAATTCCTTCCTGATTAACAATGTGTCCAAGAAACTGGACTTCGCGAATCCAAAAATCGCACTTCGAAAACTTAGCATAAAGTTGTTCCTTACGGAGTAATTCCAAAATCAGTCGTAGATGTCTCTCGTGTTCTTCCTTTGTCTTGGAGTAAATCAAAATATCGTCAATGAAGACTATCACAAACTGATCGAGGTACGGCTTGCACACTCGATTCATCAAATCCATAAATACCGCAGGTGCATTAGTTAGCCTAAACGGCATAACTAGAAACTCGTAATGTCCATACCGAGTTCTGAAAGCAGTCTTGGGGACATCCTCATCTCGAACACGAAGTTGGTGATATCCAGACCGTAGATCAATCTTTGAAAAGTAGCTCGAACCTTGTAGTTGGTCGAAGAGATCGTCGATTCGAGGAAGTGGATACCGATTCTTGATCGTAACCTTGTTAAGCTCTCTATAGTCGATACACATGCGGAACGTTCCATCTTTCTTCTTAACAAACAATACCGGTGCTCCCCATGGAGATGAACTTGGACGAATAAACCCTTTGTCGAGTAGCTCTTGAAGTTGTGCGGAGAGTTCGTTGAGTTTGCTTACCGCCAAACGGTAAGGTGCGCGTGCAATCGGAGCGGCTCCAGGAGTTAAGTCGATCCCAAACTCCACTTGACGAAATGGAGGCAAACCAGGCAGATCTTCAGGAAATACATCTTGGAAGTCGCGAACTATCGGGTAGTCGTCGATCCTACGCTCGGGAAGTGTCGAATCGGTGACGTTGGCAAGAATCGCGAAGTGACCTTTACGAAGGCACTTTTGAGCTTTGAGAAACGAGATAATACCAGTGACTGCTCCACCTTTTTCACCTTGAACCGTTAACACTTCACCTTCTTCGAGTGGAATACGAACCACTTTTTCTTTACATAAGATTTCAGCTCGGTTTTCAGATAACCAATCCATTCCTACTATAACGTCAAAACTACCAATCGGGAAAGGCATAAGATCGATTCCTAATGTATGGCCAGCTAGTTCTAACTTACAGTCCTTAACTATCTGCGTCGTATCATGAAGTTTACCATTCGCTAGTTCTACCACATACGTAGCATCTAAGGCAATTGGTTTAGCCTTAATTAGTCTAGCAAACTTAGTGGATATAAAGCTTCTTTCAGCACCAGAATCAAACAATACAGTAGCAAAGAAACCATTTAGTATAAATTTACCGTTTATCATGTTGGCGTCGTTGCGAGCTTCTCCTTGACCCATGAAAAAAGCTCTTCCTCTGCCATTCTCACCATTTCCATTTCCGTTGCCGTTTCCTCCGCCATTTCCATTACCACCATTGTTCCCCTGATTACCATTCCCTTGTCTTCTCAACTGCGGGCAATATTTCCTCATGTGGCCTTGAGCACCACATTCATAACAGCCACGGGCTCCACCATTGTTGTTATTCTGATTGTTTCCTTGCCCGATGCGGTTGTTTCCATTTCCCCTATTGTTGTTATTTCCCCCTGGGTTCTGACCGTTGTTGTTCAACCTTTGCAAGTTGGTCCAGCAGTTGTTGGCCGCATGACCCAATTTTCCACATCTTCCACACTCCATACCCTTGCTACACATACCCCTGTGGTGTTTCTCACACTTTTTACAAAACAGAGCTTTACCTTTGTAGTTTCCATTCCCGCTTTGGCGATTGTTACTCCCACTGTTGCTGCCATAATTGAAATTAGACCTTGTGTTGTCAGGTTGCTTGTTCTGATATTGGGAGTTTGAGGATCTCCCAGATTGATTCACAGACATTGTTGGAGCTTCTTCTTCAGCCTTTCTTTTGCCACTCAAGGCAGTCTTCTCAGAGATTCTGGCAGGAAGTGTACCTCTTTCAACCTCCTGATCAGTTAACTTGTGAGCCAGACGGATGGCTTGTTGCACAGTTTTTGGGTTGCTGGCAGTCACCAAACTCTTGATTTGGGGTACTAGACCCTCCAGATAACGCTAAATGCGTTTGAATTCAGCATTAACCATGGACGGACACAGTACCGCGTACTCGTGGTAACGCGCAGTGTACTCTTCGACTTCAGACCCAGACATTTTAGAGTTCAGAAACTCTCCTTCTAGCTTCTTGACTTGATCCCGAGGGCAATACTCCTCCATGATCAGTTCCTTAAAGGCTTCCCATTCCATGTCGTTAGCCGCATTTACCCCGACCATTTGAATTTCGGCGTTCCACCAGGATAGAGCTGCTCCCTCGAAAGTACCAGTCGCGAATTTCACCTTGTTCTCAGCAGGGCAGTTACACATGGAGAAGACCTTCTCAGACTTCTCAATCCACCTGAGGAGTCCTACCGCTCCTTCTTCGCCGGAAAACGTCATTGGCTTGCAGTCCATGAAAGTCTTAAAAGTACAGTGATGGATGTTTCCTGATGCAATTAATAGTTCGGGTTTCAAATTTAAATAGGTCAAAATATATATCGCCTTGTGCCTTATCCGGCATAATAATTACCATGCGCGGCAATTGTAGCTTGCACGGCTGCCACGGCGGCTTGCACATGCTCGTTGATCATTGCTTGTAGTTGTGCAGGCGTCAAGTTAATGTTATTCCTTCCCGCTCTTCCAGACATTTTATGGATTGTGAAAGTAGACAGTGTTCAGTAACAATTATAATCTATACATATCCCATAATATGTATATTAGCAATTCCCCGTTATCCCTCTATTAGTCTAGTAAAAATTTTCGTGCATAATCGAGGCGTCGTCGGAGAACGTCGTAAGTCGTAAGTACCATCGTCGAAAATCGGCCTTCCCATAAAAGTCACCGTCGGCGTAGTCATCGTAGCAGAGATCAGGACGTAGCGTGTAGCATCGTTTCGTTGTCGCTTTCCTCCGGAATAGTGCGCGTAATAGCGTTCGCATTTCGTATCCGTGTGTGAAATCATCCTAAGGTTTTCCGTTAGACTACCTAGACACGGTCTCTATATATATTTACATATATATATATCTACATATGGAGTATTTACTTACACAGCAGAGCGAGTATCCCAGGTTGGCACGTAAAAATTTTGTTTTGGGAATTTTGTTTGTTCGTTTGTAACTAAGGTTTCAAGTTGCAGTTTCCAAATTGTTTTCAAAAATGATTCCAGTTCTCTGCAACTTATGGCTCTGATACCAATCTGTCACACCCCCAAATAACCACTAACGGAGTTTATACCGTTAAGGGGTGCGAGCAAACCAGGACCACAACCATTAGTTACAAATACTAAACGAATCAGAGTAAAGTCCAATGTTCATAAATAAAACAGTTTAACATACGCAGCGGAATTAAAACATCAGTATCTTAGCACTAGCCACGTGTTTTACAAATCATGGTTTCAATTTCAAATTCCCAATTTAGTTTAGTAAAATAAATATCTTTACAAGCCATGCCAACCTCCAGTGGATACTCTTCAACGATCTGCAAAAGTGAAAACCACACAAGTGTCAACCTAACGGCTGGTGAGTTCACGGTGGGCATGACATGCATTGGCCCGGTCTCATAATCGTATTCATCAACATATAAATAGGTAGTAGTTTGCAAAACATTGCCAAGTGTTGAATTATCGAATATGCACTAGTTAAGTAAAAAAGTTAAAGCGGTCAACCGATATCGCGGGTAGCTAATCCGGTTTCCATGCACTAAGGAGTCGTACTAGGGCTGAAAGCTGACGTAACAGAGTTCGACAATAGCCGATGGTTGGTGCCTCCAGTTGTGTCCCATTTGGGAGGCCCGCAACTAAACATAGGCTGACATTGAACTCCGTTCGGCCTCCAACCGGTTGGTTACACATTTGTGTACCGCGGAGCAGGGTTTGTCAAACCCTCAGTAGATCTACCCAACATCCCCTCGCTTCTCAGATCAACAGTACTAGGTTGAGGACTTTTAAGTTTTTAAGGCATCCTTAGAAATCATGTGATATCATCTGGTTTAGACTTTAACCTACACTAGTCATATTAAAATGTTTATTCTGGATTTCATCTGAAATCCTAAAAAGAGTTAAATGTCATAGTGGTCGTTTTCGAGTTTCAATAGAAACCCCAAGGATGGACAGTTGCAAGTGTTCCCATAAAACACTCCAACTTCCATAACAGGTATCCCGATTGTAATACCTCAAAATGTCAGCGTTGTTTATCGTTAAGTTCATTCGCTGTGTCCCAAACGGGCACACAACTAAAGGGTTTGTGAAACTCACCTTAGGTTGCTCAGCTACACTTCAATAATCCAAATTATGATTTGCTAACGAAGACCTAATAATCACATTAAGGTCTTAAGTATTAGGTTGTGTCTAGTCTTTAACTTAACGCCACTATGGCCCATAACATAGCACGTTGGAACTAAGACACGACATACCGACACACGACACCAATGGTTGATCATAGCAGGGGTTCACATAATACAGAAATCAAACATATTTCATCATTGCATAATCATGTAAATCATAGCATAGCATTCACACAAGTTGCACAAGTTTAAGTTTGGTCTGATCACAATTTCGCTATCATAGTGTCGCTAGACAGTTTCACTAGGTGCACGGGCAGTACTTTCGTTAGGCAATACCCGATGACACAGTTTCGCTAGGCTAGTTTCGCCCGAAACTGCTGACGCAGTTTTGCTAGCCTAATTTCGCATGAAACTGGTTTGAACTTTCGTTCAGGTTGGTTCGCTCGATAGTTTCGTTCGAGCTGGTCGACTTGGTTTACCCGGCGACACTACAGTTTCACTCCATAGTGTCGCTGGTTGAAGATATGCATAATTTCGCTGGACAGTTTCGCCCAGAGAACATGACAGTTTCGCTGGTCGCGAAAAACTTACGGATCAGCCTAAAAATCAATCTAACAGCTTCCATATTACATGTAATTCATTATCTAGCATGCCTAGACATTTACCAACATCAAACAACAAGATTTAACACCTTAAACATGGGTTTTCACATCCAAATCACCAAAAACACATTTTTGACCTAAAATGACCTAAATAGCACAAATCTCTATCATGGTTGGATTTCATACGTAAAGTTGCAAACTTTATAACAGATCTAACATCCCTAAGCAACATACTAGCAGATCAAGCAGTTTCATGAAAGTTTAAGCATGCTTTTTAAGAAAACTCAAAGAAAAGGCATAAAGAGAGGTTTTGGGACTCACGATTCGATCAAGGAATCGAATGGATGTTGTCTTGAGGCTGAGACCTTGATGTTTTGTTGTGTTTCTCGACTGACCAGAATTCCAGGAGTGTGTGTGTGTTTTGGAGAGAATGGTGCAAAAATGAGGCAACTAGGGTTTTATGTTGTTATATATCAGGGCCTAGTTTCGCTGGCAGTTTCGCTGGCCAAGCGAAACTGGCTCTGAACTCATGCAGGTCAATCAGTTTAGCTAGCTACCGGGCGAATCTGTAGTTTCGCTCGGTAGTTTCGCTGGCTACCAAAATAAGGCAATTTTCACATAATCAAGTGTTTACAGTTTGTCATGCTATTCACGATAATCATGCTTTCAAATCACATTGCACAAAGTGACAATAATTAGTGAACACATAACACATATGGACGGGTTCGG
The DNA here is from genome assembly GCA_039602395.1 of Deinandra increscens subsp. villosa. Lineage (NCBI taxonomy): Eukaryota > Viridiplantae > Streptophyta > Magnoliopsida > Asterales > Asteraceae > Deinandra > Deinandra increscens. The sequence continues at coordinate 41,654,467 of JBCNJP010000003.1, read as the reverse complement.
TGATCAACCAAAGGTCGTGGACGTATTCGGCATAGTTAAGCATTAGTTACTAAGTTAACACTTATAACGTAACTAACGGAATTGTCTAACGGAAGTAAACCTTGAAATTCTCGGATGTCACATCATCCCCTTGTAATTGGAATTTTCGTCCCGAAAATTATTCTTGCGTCGTAGCGTTTGCAGCCTCGGTTGTCGTCGCTGGGGAAAGAAAGCAAAAGTTTTAGGGTCGCCACAAGAAAGACTTACTATATATAATACAAACTCACTAAGGGCATAATAGTAAACTACCAACTAGTGACAATATTTAAATGATAAATAATATTCACTAGAGCCTTCTTCTTTAGTTGAGTCTTGTATCTTGAGTTGTCATGTTTTTCACCGTGTTGTCGGGACGGTAAATGTTAAGTGGCCGTTGTGTATTCTTTTGACTAAAAATCCCCCTATTTTCGCAGACACCACAACCGGTTCTTCTGTGGCCATCTGCTCCAATATTGGAGGAAATGTTATCTCTTGATACTTCCAGTCTGCCTGCATATTACTCTTTCCTCGAACATTTCTATATTGATCCGACCTTCGCAACTGTATCATATTAATCACAAGTGCTTCCCATGTACATTGTTTCTAATTACCTTTACCAAATGTCCTAACTTTCCCGATTTTACCGCCTTATCAATTTCTCGTTTCAGAGTCCAACAAGTGTCTGTGGTGTGCCCTCTATCTTTATGGTATTCACAATACTTATCCAAATTTTGTGTAGGTGCATTTCGCATCTTTGGAGGTACAGGCAGATCCACCTTTTCTGTTGCCAAAATCTGCGTTGGAGTTTTAACCAATTCCACAAACTTTGCACCCGTATAATCCACATACGCATTCTTTGACGTCCCCCCAAAGTTCTCCCCCTTCGGTTGAAAACCTCTTATCCACTTATTTTGCGAAACTGCACCGGTTCCTCTCGCAGGACCTCCATTCCCACGTCCAAAGGGTACAAAACCCTGTCGCATCTGACCAAACCCCCCATTGCCACCATTCAAGTAAGCACATGCGTTCTTACCCCTGACGAATGCTCTAGCTTTATCCATTAACACATCCATTGATCTTGGAAGATCTTCATGCAGTTTTTCCACCAGTTGAGCACACCTCACCCCATGACAAAATCCGGATATGCGCAACTGGTCGCCAGCCCCTCAACTCCCATACTTTCCTTATTAAATCTTGTAATGAAATCCTCTATTGACTCGTTATCCCTTCTTCGAATATTATGTACCTCTGTCGGATCTTTCATGCACCTCTTTTGTTGACTAAACTGTCGTAAAAACTTATTCTTCAAGTCTTCAAAACTATCCACGTAACCTGCTGGTAAAGAATCGAACCAAACTCGCGCTATCCCTGTAAAAGTTTGTACAAACATGTGGCACCAAATCTCCTCTGTCCATTGCTCTAGTCGAGCAGCAGAGTAGAACTCAAATATGTGATCATCCGGATCAGCCAGACCCGCATATTTCCTCACAACCGACGACAACTTCAAGTTTTTAGGAAACACAGCTTCAGGGTTCCATGATGAAAATTTTGAATGCGATTTCATCAACTGAGGCATGTATGGCACGATTACATCTGCTTATTATAAAATTTTCCACAAAACACATATAAAATATCTTAATATAAAATATTATCATAAACACGAATCCTTTCTAAACTATACTTCTATTCTATAACATATATGACCTTGTGAACTAAACATAATCTCAATCAATTATTTGTATTCTTAACCAATGAATTAACGTAGTAAACATGTACCTTTTACCGTAGTATTTTTGTCAAAGTTATGCTTTTTCGAAGAATTTACGAGGCTATCCTCATCAAACTTATACTCCTTCTGATATAGTTGATCAACCCAATCCTTCATCAACTCCGAATCTTTTTGTTCATTACGCCTCTTTTTCACGTTCTCCTCCATTCGTTGAACGTGCTCCTTCATCTGCCTCCTTTTCAGCTGTAATAAAAATGCTTTATTCCTGATCAGAAAATCAGCATCCAATTCGTCCAGCTCACCATACTTTGTTATGTGCAAATCTTTGTTCTCATCACCTCGATTCACTAGAACAAACCATTTTGACGAGCCAAAACCACTTCCGTCATCTTCATATGCTTTCTTTCCGGATGATTCTGGCTCTGAAAATGTCTTTGAATTTGGAGTAACAATGTTACGTTCAACCTGCAATGCCACCGATTGCTTCGTCTTAGGTGTAGAAGACAAGTCTTAAGTATTTCATGCTTAAACGAGTTTCCTTCTACATTCCTTCCCCCCGACGAAGAACTACCAATCGATTTCTCCAAATCACTAAACGAATCCATCACTCAAATTCGTGTCAACTATCGGATGGCGCCACTGAAAAAGCATGTAATCACCAATGGTAATTTGCCGCCAAATCAGGTATAAGAGTAATGGAAAGGTACTAGATGATAATGGAGAAAGTAAACTTTTATTGATTATTGTAGAGAGAGAAAATATAGACGCATGTGTAAGTACAAAATTACAAATGAATCGGAACCCCTAAACTATCTTATATTTCGGGTATTTATAGGCTTTGCATACGATCTTCCAGCTTCGCATCTGCAAGATCGCATTTACCTATACCTGCGCAACACTTCCAGCGAACATCATTTTCGAAGGACTTGGAAGTAAGCGATCGGATGTGTAATACACATCCGAATCATCGCTTACTTCATCACTAGTCAAATAGCTGGGACATACGAAGCCAAAAGAAAATATGATAATCTATTTAAAGCTAGTGCAGATCCTAATGCACAATAGATGAATTGCGGAAATGTAAAGAGTGTCAAAAACATTCCCCGGTGAGTTTAAGGGCCAAAAACGAGTTAATCCCGTTGAAGAAACAAATAGTCTTGTTATATCCGAAGTAAAGATGATTTGGATCTTAGATTGAGGGGAAACAAGAGAGAGACTGGGAATAGATAAGAACAAGTGGTTTTATTAATGCGTGTTATTACAGATGGAAGTGTAAGGAAACACATAGTAAAAGTGTAAAAGTGTAGGAGATGATCCTTGCTCCAACCTTGATCTCAGCTATTTATAGAGCATCCAGCATGCTCATGTTAGCACTTGCACATCCGTCCTTATAACACTTCCTTATCAACCCTACCAAACTTGGCATAATGCATTTGATAACCTTGCAAGAGAGGACTTAATGACTAGGGTCGGATGTGACCACACATCCAAGACCCATAGTATATCATCAAATCCCCTAAGTCTATTGACTGAGATAGTCTATGTGAAGTTAATAGACATAAAGGTTAAAAAAAAAAACTCGTCCGATATATTTTCATGTTTACATTGTATAAGTAAGAAATACCTTTTACCACTTGCTTACTGCATGTGCAGACAATTCCAGTTACAAATTCTGAACACAAATCACTAAAACACATTCAACTATGAACAAGTTTTTAGTTATAGCCGAAGCATTTGATATTGTGAAATTAATATGAATAATTTTGATTGGAAAGCATTACCTCATCCAGCCCCCCTAGTCCATTAGCGTATACTTTTGATAAAGCTAATGAACTATAATCAATCATACCTGATGCACATGCGGACTCTGCCTTACAACCAAGATCAACATTTTCACTTATTGCACGCAAGTGCCTGTTCATTACACATCCCCCTTCAGTAAGCACATGCGAGTTAGTAATCATATCTTTCAAGAAGCCCCCCCCCCCCCCCCCCAATCTAGTATGATGTGGTGTCAACTATATCATGCTAGACTCATAATCTTTATTTTAGCTGTTACGAAACTCAGAAGTGATAGTAGTTGAACTTTAAGGAACATTGAAGAAAACACAAGCAACTTACTTTCCCAAGGAAAACTAGTTGAGAAACTACCAAGTGAACATAACAACCTTTCAATTATCCATCAGAAACCTCTTCCACACTTGCAATTGATAGATATCTTCACACTTAGTCCTAACAACCACACTTTGACGAAGTAAAAGCATGATTTTGTTCACTTTCACATGCGGTAATGTTTCTGATGCTAACCCATAACACATCCATCATTGAATAACCAAATAAACAAATATCCATAAATTATTTGTAGAAAAGAGCAAGCACCAATTTAAGAAGAAGAGAACTCCTCCAAAATATGTGATATCTTTAAAGGAGAGTGAAAAAGCAAGTAATCACCGGAGATAATTCGCCGCCATTTCAGGTTCGAGAATAATAGAAAGGTATTAAGTGATTAGAGAAGAAAGTAAGATTTCATTGATCCTTAGAGAGAGAAAGTACAATTGCATGTGTAATACAGAAAGTACAAGTGTCCACAAACTATTCTAACTTTCAACTATTTATAGGCTCCGAGAACAATCTTCCAGCCTTGCATCTGCAGGAGTCGCATGTATCTGTTTCCTGCACAAACACTTCTGGCAAACATCTCATGCGAAGGACTTGGAAATAAGCGATCGGATGTGTACCACACATCCGGAGCATCGTTTACTTCATCAAGTCCCCCAAGTCTATTAAGTAAATAAAATGAAGTTAATAGACTTATTTTTTAATACAAACGGTTTTTTACATATCCGACATTTGCATTGGTTTGAACTGTCACGCGAAATTGTAATTATGACCTTAACGTCCTTTCAATGCCACGCGTCGAGTCTTCCGCCCCAAAGCAGTTACCTGTCGCAATCATAATTATGAAAAAGCAATCTTTTTAAAATGTTTGAAATATAACTTCCCCAAATTGCCCTCCGTAAAAACCGCCTTGCAAAACTGCTTTTATTCCTTATATATAGACCCTCTCCTTTCCCTAAAATTTTTTACCACAAACCTAAACACTTTCCGCCATTTTCTCCCTGCATTTCCTTCACAGAGCAAAGTGTTAAGGTCAGTGTTTCCAACCTATTTTTCTTGCTTTTTCACTTTGTTATCAATACTCTGTTATGGCAACCACCCAGAAAGAGCCATCGAAACACAATCTTTCGATTTCATATCCTATAATCACCCCAAATGATTTGGATGATTTGGATGATTTCGTGAGAGAGTTTAGAATTCCTGGAAACCAAAATCCTGTACTTGCAACACCAGGGAAACCAATCTATCCATTTCCTGAAAAGAAATTTGGTGTTTACTTTGACTCTATCAGTGTGTATAACTACCGAATTCCTTTTACCCCTTTTCTTCTTGAAGCTTTAGCCTATTTTGAAATCCATTTCTCACAATGTAACCCTCCTGCTTTAGGCATCTTGAGTCACTTTGAACTTTCTTGTAGAGCCCTTGGTCTAGAATCGCAACTGATTCAATTCAGAGCTTTTTACCGACTTACCATGTCTGGTGACTGGTACACCTTTGAGAAGCGCAGAAATATCAACCCTTTGTACACTAGGAAGCCCCCCACAAATCGCCAGTGGAAGAATCAGTTTTTTACCTTGGTGACTCCTGTCTCCCGGCTTCAATGGTGTGGCGTGACATTCGCATAACTGTTCACGATGTCATTTCTGAAGAAGCCGATGTTCATAAGGCGACATATGATCTTATTAGTAACTTTGTGCATCCTATTCGCCGCATCCCGGAAGAGATGCTGGTTCTTGCTAAAATCAGTAGAAACTGGTTTTTCCCTAGGATGCGTCCCGTTATCTTATGCGGGAAAGAAAGTGCGTTTCCTTTATGATACTTCTTGATACATTTTCGTCCTTATTGTAACTTACCAACAAATTTTGTTTCTCCTGTGCAGCCATGGATCTATCAGATGCGTTGATGGTAAAGGATTTTAGCCAACTGCAATTTAGCAAAGCCGAAGTTAGTAAGGAAGCATCTTCATCCACTACCCCTTCATCTGGACCATCACCTGTTACTACGGATGCACCACTTGTGAATACTTCTGAGGTTACTATTGAGAAAACTGAGCATCATCCGTCCCCTGTGGCTCAAAGGAGAAAAAAGAAATGTGCCAGACCATCCAAAAACGCTGCTGAGGAAGATAAGGATGAGGATGAGCCAACTCTCAAAAGAACCCGTAAGTCACCCATTACCAGATCCAAAGCCAAATTTAGTACTACTGTGGAAACACTTTCCGAACACCTTGGCGGTGAAATGCATCAAAGGACTCCCTCTCCTTCATCCGATGGTGAAAGTTTACCGGTTGTGTCTCCCCCCAGCTTGGCACATCTTGTGAGCACTTCCTTTGATGATTTTATACGATCCCCTTGTCAGACTATTGATCTCGTAAGTAATCCATCACCCACTGCTTCTACCCCTGGATGTGAGTTAGCACCCTCTTTTACTCAAGCTGTGGTGCCTTCGCCGGTTGTTTCATCAACCCCACTTGCTACGCAACTTTACAATAGTGGGTCATCAAGCTTTTTACCATCTTTCAGTCATCCTACCTTTTCTGATGCGATGTGGATTCGCAATGAAGCAAAGCTTATGGGCACTCGCAAGAAATCGCCTGTAGGCTTGGATGAGTTGTTTATTCCCAACTGGAACATTACCAACCGCGACAGTGTGGTGGATCCTGTTTATGAAAAAGATTTTTTCCTGAAGGTTGTTGGTCCAGGCGACGTGAGAAGATCTGAGGAAATGTCTGCTCCAGAATTTGCATCGAAGATTGTGTCAACATATGCAGCAAACAGCACTCTTATTCCGGAACTGTATAACCGCTGGATAAAGGCCGAGTTTCAATTACAAACACTGAATGCTAAACTGGCTGCTGTTGCGAAGTCTGATTTGCAAGAGAAAAACCAAATGCTTCAAAAAGAGAATCAGGAGCTAACTCATTCCAACACTGCCATCTCTTCCAGATTGTCGGATGTGGAAAAATCCTTGAACAGTTCGAGAAACCGGGTGGAAAGCTTAGAAAAGCAAAAACAAAACCAGTTTTCCGAATACATGAAAAGTCTAAAGGAAAAAGATGAGCAATTGGAAGCCCTGCAACTCCGCCTTCAAGAGAGGAATTCAGGTATCACCTAGCTTTTTATGCATATTTGCTCATGTATTTCTATTAAAAAATAACTCTTACCATACTTTTTCTAAATTACCTATTGAATCAGAGTTTGATACTGTCAAATCCACCTTTGATGCGGAGAAGCATGTGTTGGAAGAGGAAAGAAGAATTTGCTGATGGAAAGGAAGTGGTTAGTCAGCGAAGGTATCCCTGCAACGGTTGACAAAGTTCTGAAAGGTCCACATTTGAAACCAGCTATTACTGATGCCCTTAACTACATGAATGCTTGTGGCTTTAATGAGGGTATGCGTGCAGGGGTTTTCTTTGCATCTACCGACCCAATGGTGACGGCCGCATCTTGCAGAGGATTCGATGCTGAAGCGCCCAAAAAACTAAGTGATGCTACTACAAACTTCCAAAAGTTGTCTTTTCCTTTTGTTGAAGCTTGTAAAGATTTGCAAGATGCCACCTTGGAGGAGATTAAGAAGATCCTCACAGCTGACCTCCCTCCTGCCAGCATTCCCCGCATCTGAAGACTTTCAAGTAAATCTTTTCCTTTAATCAACTTTCCTAAAACAAAAACAATATTACTTTTGCTCCGCCTGCGAGCGGACTTGCTTCTTTTGTGCCCGTTATGTGTAGGGCTTCTTTTGTTTGAAAACAGTTTATTTTTGTGCATCTTATGAATGCCTTATGATGGATGATGATGTGTGATTTTGAATGGTTTATTATGATTTTACTATAACTTTGTTATAAGTATGATTTTTACTTTGCTTAGTTACATGTGTATGATTTACATTATCAACCTAAATGATCACATGCGGCCATGTCATCACCTTAAGTTTTTAATTGTAACCATGCACATCTTCTAAGTCTTATTAATTGATAACCCATAGTTATTTTTCTTTAGTCATATGGACTACCTCCGATTTTTTACTTTTGTTCGGAAGTGTGGATAGTGCATAACTACCTCTTATGACCCCATAGGTCGCACCCTAAAAGATGCATACATTGATCAATTTCCTTGGTTCTATTGAACCGCATCTATTTTAAGATGCATGGTGGCCAACCATACTTCAACCTTGTGGATTGAGTTTTATCGCATACGCATGTCTAGCTTTTCTTTTTTCAGAAAAATGGTTATCGCACATGGCAACCAAAAGATTTTTATTTTAAAAAATGGAACATATCCAATTTTTACAGGAAATTTTACTAACATAATGGAACATATCCATTTATAGATAATACTTCTTCAAATGCACTCCATTCCAGGGGCGGGACAACACATTACCATTTCCATCTTCAAGTAGATAGGATCCCTTATTTAGCACCTCGGAAATTTTATAGGGTCCTTCCCATTGAACAGCTAACTTTCCTTTTGGCTCAACTCTGCTAACATCGTTATTTCTTAAAACGAGATCTCCTTCTTTGAACTGATACACTTTAGCATGAGCGTTATAATATTTTTCCATCTCAGACTTGTATTTACTGTCTCTAATAGAAGCCATTTCCCTTCGTTCCTCCAACACATCCAAATTTGCCCTTAATTCCCTATCATTATCCCTTAGTTCAAGCATCCTTTGAGTGGGTAAACCAACCTCTGCTGGGATAACAGCCTCAGTTCCATATGTTAAACTAAATGGGGTTTCACCGTTACTGGTTTTCGGCATGGTCCGATGCGCCCACAGCACATGTGACAACTCATCAACCCAGCCCCCACCTGCCTTATCTAAACGAGCTTTAATTCCTTCTATCAAACTTCGATTAATACGCTCAACCTGTCCGTTAGCTTGCGGATAAGCAACTGATGCAAAAACCTGTATTATGCCCAACTCTTCACACCATCCTTGGAATGGATCATCAGCAAATTGCTTGCCGTTATCTGATACAATGTGTAATGGTAACCCAAATCGGCATACAATGTATTCCCACACAAACTTTTTAACATGTTGTCCTGTTATGCTTGCCACCGCCTTTGCTTCTGTCCACTTCGTAAAGTAATCTACTGCGACAATAAGGAATTTGACCCGTCCCGCAGCTTCCGGAAATGGCCCCACTATATCTATTCCCCATTTTTGAAAAGGCCATGCAGAAGTAACAGGTACCAAATTATGCTTGGCCTTCAAACTAACCGGAGCATGCTGCTGGCAACTGTCACATTTTCTTAGTTCTTCAGTGACTAACTTATGCATCCCGAGCTGATAATATCCCAAAATTACCAACTTGTTTACAACCATGCGAGGTCCCATATGATTACCACAGATACCTCCATGTACCTCCCGAACAACTCTTTTTGCTTCTTCCATTGTTAAACATCATAACAATGGTCCCAGATATGTCCTTCTATATAAGATACCATTTTGCAACTGATATTGTAATGAGTTAACCTTAACCTTTCGCGCATCTTCTCTATCTTCAGGTAAACATCCCTCGCTCAAGTACTTCCAGATAGGCCAAAACCATTCTCCCATCGTAACAGATACCTCTCCTACTTGTTGATTCAAGACCGACGGCTCTTCTAACACTTCCACTCTTATTTCTTTACCCAAATGTTGAAACGAAGTAGATGCTAACTTACTTAACACATCCGCTTTCTTGTTCTTCCCTCTTGAAACATATTCCACCTCGCAACTTGCAAAAGAATTCATTAGATCCTTGACCTGAGCCAAATAGAGAGCCATAACAGTACTTTTGGCTTCATAATCTCCTTTTATATGATTAGCTACCAATAGGGAGTCAACATGCGATTTCACATCAGCAGTACCCATCCTTTTTGCCAGTCGCAAACCTGAAACTCAACACAAAGGTGATACAAAAATTTAGCTTACCCAACACCCCCTCCTGACATATTCTTCTTATGTTACTTAATATTTAAATCAAAAATATAGCTTCGATGTATGAGCTATTAACCTGCCAGTAAAGCCTCATACTCTGCCTCATTATTAGTGAAAAAGGAAAAAGTGCCTAATGGAACACCTTTGCCACCAAATCAGAGAGAAGAAATTAAGAGTGAATGAGCTTTGAATTTAGAGAGAGAAAATGTGTATTGATTCTGATAGTGATACAAGTAAATTGGAAAAGATACAAAAAGATCCCTATTCTAGGTCCAATCTTGGGTATTTATAGGCTCGCGATCACGTCCTCTTGACCTTTAGCTCGAATCTTGCTTCAGATCCTCGCCTTGTATACACCTATAAAACCGTTATCACTTGCTCGAGGACTTAGATGCGCGATGGTCGGATGTGAACACACATCCGACAATCTCATCTATTCATCAAGTCCCCAAGTCTATTAAGTATAATGTTAGGATTAATAGACTTAACGTTCTAAAAGAGATGAAATTTGAAAATTTAAAATCTTATCTTTTACTTTTGACGGTTCGCCTTCACACATCCGACATCGTGCTATATGTGCTTGCACAGTACAACCATTTTATACTTTATGTCACATCTATCCTTTCAGGAAAGTTTCCCTATAAAAGCGCTTACTCAATTCTGATAACTTCTTTTTACTCTTAAATTTACTCCGCCTTAACTCCTCCCATTTACTCCAAAATTTTCAACTTCATCTTCATCGCCATTACCAGGTTAGTTCTTCCCCTTTTTTTTTATAACAGCTTTCTTTCTTCCATCTGTCCTTTTCAATCTTGCATTATGTCATCATCATCCAAATCTTCCAGCCTTGAACCATCCTCTAAGGTTAATGATTCCGAGTCAGTTTTAAAAACTGATTCTTCAAAACCTGCAACGAAACCCGAAAACCCTAAAATCGAAAAAATTCCCACAAAGCATAACCTGAGTATATCGTTTTGCTCAATTTCCCAAGAAGACCTTGATGCATTTGTCGAAGAGTTTCAGATTCCTTTGGATCTTAACCCTATTTTACCTTCTGCCGAAAAACCCATTTACCCTTTCCCAGCAAACAAAATTGGGTTGTACTTTGATTTCTTTAAACAAGCCAATTACAGAATTCCCTTTACCTCGTTCCTCCTTGAAGCCTTAGATTACTTCGGAATTCACATTACCCAGTGCAACCCCCCAGGTTTGTCTATTTTAAACCATTTTGAACTAGCGTGCCGAGCCTTAGAAATTCCTCCCAATGTTACCTTGTTCCGTGCTTTTTACCGTCTTACTATGGCTGGAAACTGGTACACCTTTGAGAAAAGGCGAGACCTGAATCCCATTTGCAGCAGCAAACCTCCCACAAACCGCTTATGGAAAAATCAATTTTTTTATCTTGATCACACATGCGTCCCCACAACCATGACCTGGCGCGATCCCAAGTTTGCCATTCGTGATGATGCTCCAAAAAAGGAAACTGTTAACCAAAAGCATTTTTCCCGCATAAGTGAACTTTCTTTTCCGGTTCGCAAACTCCCTGAAGTCATTCTGGTTGCCGCTCAAATTAGCACAAACTGGCATGTTCCTCACTTGCGACCTTCCCTCTTTAATGAAGGCGCTAGTGAGTTTTTCACCCTACGTCTTTATTCTTCGCTTACTTTGTTATTCCGTTTTATTTTACAAAAACTAACGCGACCCAGCAACTAACTAACTGTTATATTCCTTTTATCAGAAATGGACCTGTCTGGTGTATTGAAGCTCAGAGATTTTTCCTCCCTAACCTTTGAGTCAGCAAAAGATCCCCCCGTGGCAACTCCTGTTACTGATCAAACCGGTGCCACTTCCAGTAATGTGATTATCCCTGAAGTGAATCAACCCAAAACTCAAGAAAATGAATCAGCACAGAATCCCCCCATAACAACTGCCAAGAGAAAGAAGCACACTGCTAGAGGTCACCATGAGTCTCCCAAGAAAGATGAAGTTCCTGTGAATAAGAAGAGCAAGAAGGAGCCCCTGAAAAGAGCTGAAAAATCAACAGATGCGGATGTTTCCTCTGCAACTACCCAAGGTGAGAAGCCCAATCAAAAAGACTTAAAAGAGGATCACATCCCTCGCCGCTCTCCAAGGCACAATGTTCAACACACCTCATCAAACATCAATGACAGCACCCCCACAAGTGAAACTCAAATGAGCCGACTTGCGGATGTTTCTTCACCACCTGAAAGTGCCAGCTTTAACTTCGAAATGCTCAAAGATTCTCCACTTAGTCCACCTAGCCTATCTCATATGATCACCAATGATGACATCACTATAAATGAGTATTTTTCCACATCCCCACCAGCCACCTTGGAAATAACTGAAAAGAATCCTTCTTTCATCCTTGCATCCGATCGCACCATCATTCCCCCTGCCCAGGTTAACCCTTCACAAGCTCTTATGTCTACCAATCCGAACCTTTCGAGCTCGAACATTTCTACATTCCTTCCATCTTCCCAAAATGAGGTTGAATGGCTAAAGAATGAACTTGCATTGGTCAAAACAAGAAGAACTGCAGGGTATAACTTGGGAGAATTATTTCTTCCTAGTTGGAACATCAGCAACAAAGATACTTTTACAGATCCTGCCACAGCAAAGAACATGTTTTTGCATTGCTCCACCCCAAATGATGTAAAGTTTCTTCAAAGTCTTCCCCCGTCTGTGCTAGCCGCCCGCATTACTGCTATTCATGCTGAGAGTCAATCTATCATACCTGAGCTGTATAATCGTTGGATTAGGGCTGAGAACGCCAACTTATCAAGTGAAATCGCCCAGATGCAAAACCCGGTCATGCAGAACAAAATTCAGGGTTTAGAGAAAGAAAAAGTTGCACTTGCTAAAGCAAAAAATGATGCTTCTCAAAAGAGAATTATGGCGGAACTTGCACTGAACGAGGCCCGGTCAATGATTGATATGTTGAAGAAACAACAAATGATTCTTGAGAAGAAGAATTCTGACACCCTAGCAGAGACAGAAACTTTGCTGCAAGAGAAGCAATTGCTCACTGAGCAAAAGCAAACAATTTCTGATGGTAAAGCCTTTTTCCTCTAACTTTTTTCTGCATAAAATTCTGTCTTGGTGTATTCTTAACTTTTCCCATGACTCTCCTTGTTTAACTTTTTCGTCCTTCCAGAAGCATTTCTTTTAAAGGAAAAACTGAGCCAGCAGCAACATGAATTTGAAGAAAAACAAAAGGCTCTTGAGATGAAGCTGAAAATACTAACCGAAGAAAAGCAAGTTCTGGAAAATGACAGATCCTGGTTGTTAAAAGAAGGTGTTGATGCAATTGTGAGAAAATTGTTCAAAGATCCGGACATGATATCTGCTGTCGGGAATATTAATAATGCTATGAATGCATGCGGCGTGAATGAAGGTCTAATTCTCGGCTTTCAGTACGCAAATATGCCCGCTTCTTCTGTGCTGTCAACGAAAGAATTCGACAGAGATGCCAACAAGAAGCTTTCAGAAGCCACCGAAGCTTTTAAACGTCTGCATATTCCGTTCCTGAAGCAACTGTCGGATCTACACAATGCTCCTCTTCAAGCAATCAAAGATGCTGTCCTTGGCGATGAACCACCTCCTCATGCTGACAACCCTGGATCCACAACCGACTCACATCCTACACCATCTGGTTCTGTTTGATTACCCAGCATCCTTATCTTCCTTATGCTTTTTGAAAAAACATTTAGTTTCTTGCAAACAATACCCACTTGCATGTGGATGATCTTTTGATGCCTGCATGTGTAAGGCTTTTGAACTTTGTTTGTTATCTGCACATTTGAATGACTGCATGCTTTTGTTTAACATGTTTACTCTATACATTTTCCCTTCTTTTTTTTTATAATCATCATACTTGCATGTTTGATCAGGCATGCAAATATAAAGATTGTTATAAAAAGAAAAACCTATTATCTCATTAAATATGCCCCATACGCATAACAAAATTAATTATGTCAAATTGACTTTGTCATATTGGAACATATCCAACCCTTAAAACGAAGCATATCTGCTTAACTCAGTTAGACCATACTAACTTTGTTCGAATTACATTTGTTATAACAATTTGGAACATATCCGTTTATTTAGTCAAAGCATATTCAACTCGCTAAAATTAGAACATATCTAATTTTCTTGCTTAAAACATATTTAAGCCGCTTGATCGAAACATATTCGATACTATAAGAATTTGCACATAGCACATTCACAAATGAAAAGTGTTAACTCATTTTGCACAAAACAATGAGTTTCTGTTATTAATATTGAGTCATACTCAAATTGTACAAAGTCTTCTTTATCATATTCATTAGTACTATAGAAGAATTATAAGAACAAAGATTTGCTTTTGTAGAATTTCTCACATTAGCCATCTACACATGGTACTTCCGCAAGTGAATACCATTCCATGACCTAGGCAAAACCTTTCCATCTCCATCTTCAAGCACATAAGACCCCTTGCCTAAGACTTCTGAAATTTTATACGGTCCTTCCCACTGAGGTGTTAACTTCCCAAGCTTCAAAACCTTGCTAACATCATTGTTACGCAATACCAGGTCCCCTTCCTTAAAGTAATAAATCTTTGCATGAGCATTGTAATACTTTTCCATTTTTGCTTTATACTTCCCCTCTCTGATTGCCGCAACTTCCCGTCGCTCTTCCAACATATCCAAATTTTCCCTTATCAAATCATCATTATTCCCCTGTTCAAGCATCCTTCGAGTTGGTACCCCAACTTCTGCTGGTATCACTGCTTCTGACCCATATGTTAAACTAAAAGGTGTCTCTCCATTAGCTGTTTTCGGCATTGTTCGATAGGCCCAGAGCACATGTGCCAGCTCATCAACCCATCCGCCGCCTGCCTTCCCTAATCTCGTTTTGATGCCCTCAACTAAACTTCGGTTAACTCGCTCCACCTGCCCATTTGCTTGAGGGTATGCGACAGATGCAAAAATTTGTGTTATAGCCAACTCCTCACACCATTCCCTAAAGGGGTTATCCGCAAACTGCTTGCCATTGTCGGAAATAATGTACAATGGTAAACCAAATCTACAGATAATGTATTCCCAAACAAATTTTTTAACTTGTGCCCCAGTAATGTTCGCAACTGCTTTTGCCTCCACCCATTTAGTAAAATAATCCACAGCCACAATTAAAAATTTTACTCTTCCTGCGGCTTCAGGAAATGGCCCTACAATATCAATACCCCACTTTTGAAATGGCCAGGCTGACACTATTGGCACCATTTCGTGTTTGGCTTTCAAACTAACTGGGGCGAATCTTTGACACTCGTCGCATCTTTTAAGTATATCATTAGCAAACTTATGCATGTTAGGCCAGTAATACCCTAGCAAGATCAGCTTATTAACCACCATCCGAGGGCCCATGTGATTACCACATATTCCCTTATGAACCTCACTAATCACATAGACAGCCTCTTCCTCAGTTAAGCACTTCAACAAAGGTCCCACATACGTCCTTCTGTATAACATCCCCTCCTGAATCTGATATTGCAAAGACTTAACCTTTACCTTCCTGGCCTCCTCTTTCCCTTCCGGCAACCGTCCCGACGTTAAGTACTCATATATTGACGCATACCAGACTGGTCCAGTCATAGCCACATCCGATACTTGCTTCTTTAATATTGAGGGTGCATCTAACACTTCAACCCTTATTTCCTTTCCCAAGTGTTTAAAAGATGTGGAGGCTAACTTGCTTAAAACATCGGCTTTTTTGTTTTGACTTCGAGTCACATGTGCAACCTCACATTTGTTAAACTCCTTCATCAGAACCTTGACCTGATCCAAATATAGTGCCATCGCAGCACTTTTGGTTTCATAATCTCCACTGATGTGCTTTACCACTAATAACGAGTCAGTACATACTTGCACCTCATGCGCCTCTAACATCTTCATCATCCTTAACCCTGTTTAGCAAAAACTTGTGA